>CM076579.1:1586037885-1586566603 GCA_034641835.2 Pinus albicaulis
GTGTGAGCTCCCTTTGAGTTCCATTCTTTGTGTGGGTTTTCTACACCAACAAGAGAGAGAAATCTTAGATCTGAAGTGCTGAGGACTTCCAAGAACCCATCCCATTGAGGAGAATTGGATACGCCTTCTTGTTTTCCTCCCAGGTGCCCAATTAATACAAAAATTCTTTCAAAAATTGTTCTTGTCTTGTCTATTGGTATATGGAGCAAACCCTTGTTTTTACTACTTAATGTCTTTCCATGCATAGATCTGGTTTTTGCAGCTCTTTTCTTGTTCAACTAACCGCAGATCTAAAGATATTGGCAGCCAATTTTTTTGTTAGGGCTATTAGTTATGCGTAGCTAAAGTGGTCCTTTTTCATACACTTCGACAAAGGATTCATACTAACAAGGATGGACAGAATCAAGGAATCCCCTAAAGTATTTCATCATGGAGAAAGCTCTGGCATGTCTCACCACTGGAATGATCAACGAGTGCATCAGCCACAAGTTTCCCAAAGCTCTATCATGCCTACATTTTTTACTGTGGGAAATGAAGGGTTTCAAGAGCAAGAATCCCTTAAAGACTATTTTTAAGAATATGAGTCTCAAAATCAGAGATTCAAAGATCACTTGAGTTTTCAGAAGTTTTGTCAAATAAAGGATAATAGTTGACCAATGCATCATCATAGAGGTGGTGGATTCATTTAAAATCATGATCGACACCACACTATGGGCAGATTCTTTTTACCCAATTTTGATGGGTCATCCAAGTGTTCTGCCAAATCTTGGGTAGAAAAACTTGACATCTACTTTTAGTTGAACAAGGTTCCAGAGATGGAGGCTATCAATATTGCAGTGCTGCACCTTGAAGATGAAGCACATGACAGGTGGTTCCATGGCTTGTCTACATTGGTCCATGCCAATGTGACTGCTTATTCAGAGTTCACTAGAATTCCAGTGGAAATATTTGATAGAAGAGATCGAGAGGCACCATTCATGAGCCTTTCAAAGTTGAAACAATCAAGTAATGCAAAAACTTACATTTCTGAACTTTTAAGACTTTCAATTATGGTTCCTGATTTGTTTGTAGAAATAAGGGTGTACATGTTCATTGATGGGTTAGATGAGCCTCTGCATGGGTTGTTTAAGTCTACCAAGCCCACTACCATACATGATTCTATTGAAAGGGCTAGAGACCTTCAAGATGCCTTACCAAAAGCAAAGGCAACATTTCAGCATAAGCCCTCTTTTCTTTCAAAGGGAAAGGAAGAAAAGGCCACTTCTTCTAAGGAGAGTCAAAATAAAAAACCTCTTGATGATGATTTCTAGAGAGATCTAAGAAGAAGGAAGCTTTGCTTCACTTGCCGAGAATCATGGGCACCTGGATATAAATGTGCAGCTGGAAAGGCACATTACATAGAGATCTTCTCAGATGACGAGGAGGAAGAAGAAGATGAACCAAGGAGAGGTCATAGCGCTGACACTGCAGGAGGAGAACCAACACCATCAAGAGATGGGAATGGAGAATTTTCTCCTATTGGAGGGGATCTTGCATATTTGAGAGCAGTACCTAAGTACTTAACCTTAAGAGTTCAAGGTTCCATCTTGAATCAGAGGGTTTCTATTTTAGTTGATAGTGGGGCTACCCACAATTTTATTGATGCCCAACTGATGCTTTTGAGGGATTCTCTATTTTGGTCCCAGGAGATAGAAAAATGAAATGCATGCATTATTTCCCATCCTTATCAGTCACCATGGGGACATATACATTGGTTGATCATTTCTTTGTGGTTGACATACCTGACACCAATGTGATATTGGGTGTTCAATGGGTGATTACTTTGGGGAAAGTCACCACCGATTGGGAGGCTTTGCAAATGGAATGGGTAGACAAAAAGAATGGTAAGACTCAAATGATCAAAGGAATGCATACATATCCCTCACATACAACTTCCACACAGAAAACAGAGATGGATTTGCGCAGTGGAAGCAAGGACCTTACAGTCCCATCTATTATGCTCATGAGATTGCTGCATGGGACACTATTATCTAGTGGCAAACCACCTGGGAGGCTACCTAATTCACATTTGGTGAGAGATATCTCACAACATGATGCTCCAAGCATAGATCTAGGAGGTATGGGAACAATGGAAGACAATGATACAACGTTGGGAGCCTTGGGTAGACTCAAGGAGGAGGGAGACATTCTCCCAACATCTTCATTACCCACTCTCATTTCAGATTTTGCACTGTGGGAGGAGAAGCATGGAAGGGATGACCTTCCAACATATACCTTTGGCATGGGATATTTTAAGGAGGAGATCCGCCATATGACAGACATTTTTGTTGATAGATCATCAGCGACGTCACTATGGGAGTGTAATGTTCCCAAATTTGCACATAGCAAATTGGAACATTAGATTTTGCTAATTTCACCTAGGAGAGGAATAAATGGGTAAGGGAGCCCATGAACAATAAAAATATGAATAATTTCCACCTTAAGAAGGAAGGGGATCACTTCAGGAGCTAAACTTTACACTTACAAGTGTGAACATGGGCAAAATAGATAAGGACATAGTCAAGTTTGACTAAGTCAAAATGCATTCTTGAGGAGGAAGAGATCACCTAAGCAAACTGGTTCAATGTAAACAAGGATCAGCCTAAGACACATATGTAAACTAGATTTAAGATCCATAATGTGAAAAGAGGCATTGGAGGTGGGTTAGTTGACCAAGTCAATAGCGCAGCCACAAAAGGAGGGAAGCAAGCTAGGGTAGCACAGTTTTGAAAGAGGAAGCTTCGTGAAGAAGTCACCTCAACATTGTGTGGGGTCCAGGGTGAGGAGGCTCACCAAAGATAAAAGGAAGGAATATCATCAAAGGAGATTCATTCATGCATTCAGCTATTTTTTTCTGGAGACCACTTGCATGTTTCAGTTGTTTAGCCAGAGTTGCTGCACTGCTTAGTGCAAGGAATTCCTATGCGGGAATTCCATCCTCTCTTTAGATCAACTTGCTTAAGGGATCAAAGGGGAGTGATTTGAGCTTCATTTACTTATTTGGCTTGAGGAAATTAATATAATTTCAGCCACAATGTAGTCTCCTTCATTAAACTATGTATTTTATGCAGGAGCAACAGCAGTAGAGCTGCATCCTTTGATTGCATGCTTATCTTTGCGGAGGAGGTGCTTATTTCCCTCTGGGAGCTCCAATAAGAAGGCCTAAGGACATTCTCTGTATTATTCATCATTTATATGTCATATTCAGTCATGTTTAATATATTTTTGCAGTGAAATGCATTATTTTCTACAGTGCTTCTTTATACATGCATTTTGCCGAAAACCTTGTCGGGTGCCTTGTTTCTACTGTATAAGTGATTAAACCTCCATTTATTTGCTGTCTGATTAATATAAGTTGTATATCAGACATATTTCTTCATTTTATATAGAAACCATCATGGGAATTACGCTCTCACTGTATTCAGAAATTTCTGTTTAGTAAAGTCATGGGAAATCAGTGTTTTCTAGCCTAGTCGGGAAAGGAGGAGCTGTTTAATATAGCTAGAAGCATTAGTTTGAGCTGAAATTTGGAGCATAGGTCCCTCTTTACCTAAGCTATCATATCCAAGCATTTCCCCTACTTATTTTTACACTCATTTCTGAAAACAACCTTTTTAGGGCATAAAATCCCCTTTTTCCCCACTTTCTGGATCATGAAATGAAATACAAGTTGCTATTGTAACTAAAAATGATGTATATATGTTTATTTTATATATTTTAAGCTTATTCATCATAACAGGACTATTATACAGCTTATTCATTTCTGAGTTCCAGATTTGGAACATTACAGTGGTATCAGAGCATGATCTCTGGCACAGCCTGTGAGATCAAGCTATCAGAGGAGAAAAGAGGAAAAGCAGAGATCAAAATTATGGAGAGGATGAGCTTACCCTCATCCATTTTTATATCTAATAATAAATAATAAGATAAATGCATTGAAACTCCAAGAGGGTTTCAAGGAGGAAAGAATTGCAATGAGACCTCTAGAGGGTTTCAAGAAGCAGAAGCAGATACATGCACTTTATTTTCTTGCAGAGGAAGTGAAGAGAAATGAGACCACTTAGAGCATGAAATCCTGAGTTGGTATTTGGCAGAATTCAAGTGCCAACCTAGGGCTTCCAAAGAGACCCTAGATTTTCCTCAGTTTATTCAACTAAGAGAAGAGAAAAGACCTTGCAGCAATGGAGAGATCCGAGGCAATAGATTCCTATTGTCTAAATTTTATGGGTAAACTACAGCAAGAACTTGGGCAAGAAATCTTGAGGCATTCTTCCTACTTCATCCAATGGTAGAGAGGGAGGTAGCAGAAGTTGGAGCGCTGCACCTAGAGGGTGAAGCCAATGCTTGGTGGTGCAGTCACTTAAGCCATACAAGAGTAACTTCTTTTTCTGAGTTCACTCAAGAGATGATCAGAACCTTTGATGGATAAAGATCAGAGGAGAGTATACCCACACCACCATGGGGGGAGGTAAGTACCAGCGCTGCCATGGCCTTGAGAGAGCAGCCTTCTACACCAGCAGTTGGATCAGCCAACACATTGAAGAGAGGACCTCTTGCAGCCTTAGAAGATGTCCCAAGGGCTCACAAAGGTATGCATAAGTTTCCATGTCTTAACATTTTAGAAAATTTTATGGAAAGGGTTGGAGATTTGTTTGCATATGGCCCAGGATCAAATGGTATTGCTGAGATAAAGCAGCAGGATTGCACTGCATTGTGCAAGCTTGAGAGGTTCAAGGGAGATTTGAACCATCAACCTCATGTATCACTAATTAGTTACACACAACCCTTGAGGTTGGAGTGTGAATTCTTGGAGGATGGAGTGAACTTTTCTCCAAACAAATTCATGCAGAAGCAAAATGAGATAGCTAGAACACCCTGGAGGAGGCTTACAATGCTGTCAAGAAGCTGCAGCAAGGAGGCTTTGCCTTTGAGTCATTTGGATCCTTATGGGTTCAAGATAATCATTGATGAGAGATATTTTCTTGGAGGTCTCCAAGGAGTTGCATTTCAACATCTCATGAAATGCAAGGAGAAAAATCTGATATGGGAGGATGGTAGCCTCTTTTGGAGGAGTGCCAAGATGGAGAATGCTCGGAGGCATTCATCAATGGATAGGTGGATGTGGACAGAGAGAAAGAAGCTGGAAAGTTAATTACAAATCTACAATACTGGGCAGCAGGAGGTAAGACAACGTTGGCTACTCTTGAGACAGTTTGGCCATCATGTGGCATATCCTTCTTCTAAGGGTATGAGGGAGGAGGATACTTGGCAGAGTACTTGAATCATGGGGCAGCAAGGAGTGTGGATGCATTGTGATGATACAATCATTTTTTTTTCACTACATCAGTTGTATGATGGAGGTGTGATGAGGCAACAAAGACATTTGTTGCTTTGGAGGATCGAGAGAGGGCAAGGGAAGAGTTGCTCTCACATTTTGCATGATGTTGCAATGGGAGGAGATGGCAACATTATGAGAGGAGTCTTTGACATTGAACATGTTAGAGGATGGATTTATGAGTTGGTAGGAGCCTATTTGCATAGGCCAACAATGTTGTCACTTGGGAGCATGAGCTTATTGGTGGAGTGTTCCCAGGATCACTTCATATTTGATGCACTTGGTGGGCATAGAAGAGGTGAGATTGATAGAGTGGTGGATGGACTCATTGGTTGCTGTGGTATGCTCTCCTTGACTTGGATTGGGCATGTGATTCACTCCTCTTCAAATTGATATGCCATACCACTATGGAGGATTCATCTATGGATCTTGTCACCATCTTGCTTCCACCACATGGTAAGAACTTTTTCGTTACACTTATTGATTGTTCATCACTATATTTGTATACTCTTACCATGTCCTTGCAGTGCATTTCTCTACAAAGGGGCAAGGTTCTCTTTAGACTCCATGGTCTATTTTTAGCCAGCTATTATGATAGAGACAACCATCTAATGTATGATCTGGGGCAAGCATATGGTTGCTTCTTGTATGCTCAATTGACATATCCAGCGATCTAATATTTGCTAGTGGGTGTGATGACTTATACAGCAAGCCATTTGTCAAGATACAACTTGCCATACCATTTCCTGAAGCTGCAGTGGGGAAGACTGCGCTGTGATCACTTGGGAGACTGTTTGTACATTCTATTACTACATAAAACCTTTAGTCTTTTTTTCATTATGATGTTGATCATGATCCTATGTGCTGATGTTATTCTTGCCTATATGAGGAGCATGATTGGAGGAGGAACGCATGAAGTGGGTGTGTTCTTGGGGGAAGAGCCTCCCCACACTTTTTTCCTTACATTCTCTAAGGGGAGCATGGGAAGAGACATGGCCTCCACAGCAAAATATTTGTCTCTTTATGAGGAGGACCATGAGATGGATGGAGTGCCATATGATGATGGTTTCTTATCCATCATGTATGAGATGGTTTGGGCCAGCTTGATGTACAGCGCTGGGAGAGGGACCTTTGGAGGTCTAGCTTCCTTCTTGCCATTAGAGGGCAACATGATACCAGCCCGAGATCAGAAATTCCTTTACACTTGTCTTAAGTGGAGAGGAAAGCAGCGTGGGGTAGGCTACTATGTCTACCATGTCCAAAATTTCAACCCACCTACTTTGTTGGAGCTTCAGGTGG
This sequence comes from Pinus albicaulis, assembly GCA_034641835.2. Classification (NCBI taxonomy): domain Eukaryota; kingdom Viridiplantae; phylum Streptophyta; class Pinopsida; order Pinales; family Pinaceae; genus Pinus; species Pinus albicaulis. The sequence goes on from CM076579.1 coordinate 1,586,044,559, forward strand.
AGGATGATTTGCATGAGTTACCATTTTGGAGGGTGGCTCATTTTGCTTGGTTGATAGCTTGGGGAGGAGAGATTCAAATGGGGATGATGAATCCAAATATATATCAGCCTTCATGCCCCAAGAGGACCTTAAAACAGCCCATTGTCGCCTCCATGGGTGATCCACTGTCACATAATGCCAGCTATTTAGATAGCATACACACTTGGGAGGGGAAACTTGGAGATGTATTGATGAATCAGCACCTTGATCCTTGGAGAATTTCATCTTATGAGGTTGTTGTAGGGGAGAAGAGGATGCTCTTCAGTCCTATCCTTGTAGTTGCTTGAGGACAAGAAACATTTTGGAGGGGAGGACTGTAATGTTCCCAAATTTTCACATAGCAATTTGGAACATTAGATTTTGCTACTTTCACCTAGGAGAGGAATAAATGGGTAAGGGAGCCCATGAACAATAAAAATATGAATAATTTCCACCTTAGGAAGGAAGGGGATCACTTCAGGAGCTGAAATTTACACTTACAAGTGTGAACATGGGAAAAATAGATAAGGACATACTCAAGTTTGACTAAGTCAACATGCATTCTTTAGGAGGAAGAGATCACCTAAGAAAATCAGTTCAATGTGAGCAAGGATCAGCCTAAGACACATATGTAAACTAGATTTAAGATCCATAATGTGAAAAGAGGCATTGGAGGTGGGTTAGTTGACCAAGTCAACAGTGCAACCACAAAAGGATGGAAGCAAGCTAGGGCAACTTAGTTTTGAAAGAGGAAGCTTCATGAAGAAGTCACCTCAACATTGTGTGGGGTTCGGGGTGAGGAGGCTCACCAAAGATAAACGAAAGGCATAGAATCAAAGGATATTCATTCATGTATTCAGCTCTTTTGGTCTGGAGACCACTTGCATGCTTCAGCTGTTTAGCTGGAGTTGTTGCACTGCTTAGTGCAAGGAATTCCTATGCGGGGATTTCATCCTCTCTTTAGATCAGCTTGCTTAAGGGATCAAAGGGGAGTGATTTGAGATTAATTTTTGTATTTGGCTTGAGGCCATTCATCTACTTTCAGCCACAATGCATTCTCCTTCAGTAAACTGCGTCTTTTATGTAGGAGCAGCAGCAGTAGAGCTACATCCTTTGATTGTATGCTTATCTTTGAGGAGGAGGTGCTTATTTCCCTCCGGGAGCTCCAATAAGAAGGCCTAAGGCCATTCTATGTATTATTCAGCATTTATATGTCATATTCAGTCATTTTTAATACATTTTTGCAGTGAACTACGTTATTTTCTGCAGTGCTACTTTGTACATGCATTTTGCCAAAAACATTGTCGGGTGCCTTGTTTCTACTATATAAGTGATTAAACCTCCATTTCTTTGCTGTGTGATTAATATAAGTTGTATATCAGACCTATTTATTCATTTTCTATAGAAACCTTCATGGGAATTACGCTCTCACTGTATTCAGAAATTTCTATTTAGTAAAGTCATGGGAAATCAGTGTTTTCTAGCCTAGTCGGGAAAGGAGGAGCTGTTTAATATAGCTAGAAGCAATATTTTGAGCTTAAATTAGGAGCATAGGTCCCTCTTGACCTAAGCTATCATATAAAATTGTTTTCCCTACTTATTTTTACACTCATTTCTGAAAACAACCTTTTTAGGGCATAAAATCCCCTTTTTCCCCACTTTGCGGATCATGAAACGAAATACAAGTTTATGCTGTAACTAAAAATGATTTATATGTGTTTATTTTGTATATTTTAAGCTTATTCATCATATCAAGACCGTTATACAACTTATTCATTGCTGATTTCCAGATTTGGAACATTACAGGGAGATTGATCCATATTGGAAATCCCAACTGTTGGTGGATAACTCCAAGTATCTTCACACATGCATGATACTTGATGACCAAATAAATGAAGAGGGCTATTCATTCCAATAAGGAGTCATCAATTATCATGGTAGGATCTTCTTGTCTAGAGCCTCCAAGCTCAAGGAGAAGTTGCTACAAAGGGCCTATGATGAGTTCTGTTTCAGCCACACATATTCCATGAGATTCCACAACATCATCATGAGGAGCTATACTTGGACAGGCTTTGAAAGATAACTACATCAGAATTTTCAAATATGCATGAACCATGTGGATTTTGGACAATAACATGACTCTATAAAAGAGTTAATTTAGCCATCTCTTTCTTCTTGTGAGAAAAGAGATAGATCTATGCACCACTCCATTTGTTTAAGGAGGAATTTTGGTAGAGAATATGCTCATGTAAATAATGTTTCATGTGATTATTTGTTTCATTCTTTCACCATGTATATGCAGGCCATAACTCCAAGGAGGAGTATTGTACCTTATAAACTTCATGGCCAACTTTGGGCTACAAAAATTTCTGAACATGGCCACTTCCTTGGAGGAAAAAGGGAGATTTTGTTTCATGATGCGTGCATTCCCAAGGCACCAAATATATCTCACACTTTCAGCCATAGTGAGATGACTTGGACGACAAGTAAGTGGTGGGGAAACCACTTACCACATCATGATCTGATGCAGTCAGGAGATGCACTGCACTGGTTCCACATGTGGGACTATGACCCACCCCCATATGCATAAAATTTTTTTTCTATGTATGTAATTTTAATCCCATACATTGATGATGTACTTGTACTTTTTATGGGAACGTATGGAGGGAGGATTGGAGGTATGTATGTGCCCTATGGGATTGTTGGAACAGGGTCTCCTACAAGAGCTGAAAACTAGTCCATTTTGTATTATTTTTATTATATTTAGTTTAACGCAGGGGTTTTGGGGTGGTTCAAAGCCCCTAATTCATTGTAAGTGGGTCAAGGGTAGACCAAGAGTCCGCAAACCACGGTTTGCGGACCATTGGATCCGTAGGCTAAAATAGTATAAGTAGTTGAACCTTTTTTATTTGTATGATAGACTTGGATTAAGATTGGTGCGAATTGTGAATTAGTAGATCTGTTTGGGTTTTTGGGGAAAGGACTCCTACTGGCTGTGTGCACGGAGTTCCTCAGTCCTGTTGTGTGCGGACCCTGCTGCTGTGTGCGTAGGTTGGGTTTTTGTGTATTTTAAAAGGAACTGAAGGATTAATGAATGAAGAAGATTGTTGAAATATCTGAATCTATTGGATCTGTGATATCTGTTTATGTATGCTCTATGTCATTGATTTAAGCTGCACAAATACTGGTGTTACGTGTTTATACTACGATCTAGATCTATTATGGTATGCATAACTCTATATTGAGCTCCGCAAGTAACTGTGCTATGTGTTTATGCTGCATTGACCGTTGATCTGAATCTATTTATTAGACTTGATGCAAGAATAGCTGCGATAGTTGCCTTATTTTCCTATATCTGTGATTCATTGCGATTGTACATGATATTACGCATGTGGATGCGGAGGAGCTAACAGATCTGGGTTCTGTAATATGTGATCTGGTAATTGTCTAGTTGAATGCAACTCTACTTGACTTACCTGCCTTCTCCCAGGCTGCGGAAACCTAGTTCTAGCACCCTCCCATACTACTTCGGGTGAGACTTTGGCTTGTGCAAGTAGGCCACTGCAGAAAGGGCCAGTAGTATAGGGGTTTGTTGGCAAACCTTAACCTCCAAACCTGGGTCAAGACCCCTCGAGCCAACAAATGGTTTCGTTGCCAGGACCGAGAGCATTTTGAGAGAGGGATCGCGTAATGCTAAGGCCATACTGGAAACCTGAAAGAAAATAGATTGATGAATGGTTCGAACGGAAAGTTCAGGAATTCGCAGTGAAAGAAAACAGTAGTAAGAGGTTGACCACCGAAGAGTGGAAAAATAGGTATATTTTCACAGATATCTACGAGATATTCTTCGTAACTATTGCGATCAAGCTCGAGGAGTAGCTCGCAAGGTTGGTCGAATTTTAGAAGTGTTGGAAGGATGAGCAGGTCACACAGTGGACCCCAGAATTGATCCAGTAGTTAGAGAAGGCTGATAACACCATCACTCGCACCATAGATCACAGGGTGGATAGCGTGCTAGGAGGACTCATGATAGAATTTTCCATCGATCAATTCATCTCCTACTCCGTAGCAGAGTGAAGATTCTTCAAAGGATTTAGGGGTAAGTTTCTAAAGACTTTACCATTGCTGATTAAGATATTACTGTGCGAAAAAAGTATTCTGTGTAGCCACACCAAGTGAATGACCGTTGATTTGGACAGAAGTACGACGCTAAGTGGAAAATACTATCAGGCCAACCTAGAAGGAGTTAGATCTGTCTACAGCCCAGTAAGAGAAGAAGCTGTGCAAAGTCCTCTAGCCACACCACTTTCAAACCAGCGTAGGGGTAAGAATTCACCTACACCTCCACCACCAGAAGGCGACATGGATGCGCACATGAAATTGCCTACCTTTAAGGGTGTGGGAGATGAGGACATGGAGCAGTTCTGGTTTTTTGCAGAATCGGTATGGACTACACAGAACATAGCTAGTGACGCGGTGAAGAGGGCATAGTTTTCCCTTGCCTTCGAAGGAAGAGCTTTGGATTGGTACATGGGATATATCGGATAGCATGAAAAATCAACCATCAAAGAGGTCAAGAACACCCTAAAACAACAGTTCAAGAAGCCTAAGTCCTATTCTCAAATAGTGGTCAATTTAAAGGATTTCAAGCAAGGGCCTTCTGAATCTGTATGGGAGGTGGATCAATGGCTGAAGACGGTGATCAGGGAAGGAGGATTTCAGTACGACGACGGAAAACACACAGAGTGGTTCATTGCTATGTTGTTGCCTCACCTACGTGTACCTATGGGTCACCAAACTTTTGAATCACCAGAAAAAGCCCTTGAGGTCACTATGAAGTTAGAAGCTACGCCCAGAGACGATGCCCAGCTAGGCGTCCAGTAGATCCAAGGACAACTGGAGGCAATGCACATGGAGATCTAGAACCTACAAAAGTAGCGAGGCACAGAGGCTAGCTTGGAGAGATGGTGCATACGATGCAAGACGAATGGTCACACCAAGGATAACTGCCCACTATCAACAGACTACATGCAGGCCGGGGGACCTAGTCCACTGCGCCCTAGGGAAGTGGCAGGACCAAGTGGGTCGGCACTATGGTGCGAAGATTTCCACGTTGCAAGGTTGCACGACAAAAACCACTATCACTGCCTTGCTACATACATCCCAGAAGTAAAACAACAATGATTCAAGTTCTGCAGGTCGGTAGGACATGATGAATAGAACTGTCAGACATATGATTTGATGATCGATCGGGGGAATCTCTATAGGGTATAGTTGGAGCCATCCTCACTCAGATCACTCTCGAGTGCAGGGGACTCCCTAACAAGGGGCAGGGGAGGCGGAAGAGGTGGAAGCGCAGGTCGGGGACGAGGGAAACTTATCTGTTATAACTGTGGAGAGGTAGGGCACTTTTCCAGGGACTGTCCAAACCCCACAAGATAAACCTGTCGATATTTCAGGCAGCTGGACCATAAGATTGAAGACTATCTGGTCTTGATAACGAATATGCAGGAGAAGTAGTTGACACCTACGCAGAATGTGCAAAGGGTTAAGGCCGAACTACGAGACAAATATCCAAGCGTAAATGACGTAACATGCAATGGGATGGCCACCCAGGGGCCTGGGGAGAAAACTACAATCGAGCCTCTAATCTGACTAGCAGTTAGCAAACATGAAGGGTTGGATCTAAAAAAGGAGAAAGATAAGGCCGAACTATGAGACAAATATCCAAGCGTAAATGACGTAACATGCAGTGGGATGGCCACCCAGGGGCCTGGGGAGAAAACTAAAATCAAGCCTCTAATCTAACTAGCAGTTAGCAAACAGGAAGGGTTGGATCTAAAAAAGGAGAAAGAAACATTTATCGCAGCTTGCAAGGACTTTGCCGAGGCAAGGGAATCTACTTCGCAGCCGCCTAAGGACCTCAAGGCAGATGAGGAGGTCAAACCCTTTTTACAAGCATGTATGAAGCTGCTACGCAACCTGAGGGCTGTGGAAAATATTCAGGCATTGATAGATAGCTATGCAACACGACCTATCCTCCCTCCAGAAGTCAAGGATGTACATAAACTCTATAGTTATAAGAAATGCACCGGCAGGGAGATGCGGTTGACTGCATAGATTAGTGATTACAAGATGGATCAAGTTATTTTGGACCTAGGGTCGAATGCAAATGTATTACCTAAAAAAACTTGGCAACGCATGGGGGAACCTAAGTTGGAATGGTCCACTATCCAGCTACGTATGGCCAATCAAAAGAATATCATTCCATTGGGAAGACTACCGAAGATTGTGGTGGATATCGCAGGGGTCAAGGTCTGGGCTGACTTTGAAGTAGTTCAGATTGTCGAAGATGCAGACCCCTACGCTGCGCTCCTAGGCTTGGATTGGGCCATCGATATGGGAGGCATCATTAACCTAAAGAAGAGAAGCATGGTATTTTAGAATAATGGTACCAGGGTAATAATACCATTAGATTCGGCGGAGGGTGAACGATACACAGAACTAGTGCGTGACGAAGAGGATGTAGATCACATCTATAAGTTGACTGCGTGATATGATGACTGGATCAACCCCACGGTGGAGGGGGTACTCTGCTGGGAAAAGGACAAAGAATGTCTCTCCGACTCTGATGGGGTGATGGAGAATTGGCAAAACCGATTACATGATGTCTCTGCGCTAAGATGTCTTCGGATCACGAAGAACTTCCACTACATCTCCTCAAAGGTAAGAGATCTATCTCATTTCTATGGTTCTGGTAATGTTAGGGACTTTTTGTGGGCATTTGAAGCTGAGGTTTCCCAAGAACGACGACTATGGGCCTGTAAGCTGGCCATACAAGGATCACCTGCGCAATGGTGGGTAACACATGAGGAGGCGTTCCAAGATTGGGAGGAGTGTCGGAATATGCTGATCCTACGATTTGAGGCCCCAGATGATGTGCAAATCAAAACGTTCCTTTGACCCAAAGATCCACGTGAATATCTGGTCACTTGGATAAAACAATGGTGCAATAGAACTACCCAGGAGTGGGTTCATCTACTTATTCATGCCTTGGGACCACTTCCCACCACATGGTACTTAGATGCGGAGCTCCACTAGCACACCCGCCATTGTGAGGCTTTGAGGGATGAATTTCTGGGAACATTTGGGTTTGTAGGCAGCATAGAGGCACTGGACACAGCTCTGTAGGACATTGACACTGTAGCATGGGGTGAATCGCACTTGAAATACCCAATTGGGAGTCATGGAAACCAAACAGGATCAAATATTGTAGCCTAGCCCCAAAATAAGGTAAGAAGGATCCACGAGAGTGTCCTAGTTCAGAATTGAACAGGGTGTGCACAGATACCAGACCACTTGGGCTGCGAACGGATAGCATTGAGACTGTTAGGTAAACTTGACTCGGGATAGAGTCAATGTTGACTAGGGTAAATAGTAGGGGTTTTGGGGCACATGGTATTGTGCATCCATGATTTTCAGCCCATGGTATTGCATGTAATGGAGCCTATAAAAGGCTGGGAATACTTCATTGTAATGTAGGCCTGGAGGTGAGTGGTGAAGGCTCACTTGGCTGGATTGGCCAGGGTTTTGGCCAATGCTTAATGAAATTTTGTTGGTTGGGTTTTGCCCCAGATTTGGGGGTTTTCCCGGATAAACATCTTTGTTTATGTTTATGATTTTTTACTAGCTATTTTATGATTTTTTGTTCCTCTCGGTAAATTTATTATTTCTCCGGTAAATTCTAACAAATGGTATTAGAGATACATCTAGTATAACCTTGTTCAGACATAAACTTGTCAAATTTTAGATACCACTGCCTTGGAGCCTATTTTAAGCCATACAAGCTCTTCTTTAACCTGCACACTAACTTTTCTTTCCCTTTGACCTCATATCCTTCTGGTTGTTGCATATAGATCTCTTTCTTCAAATCTCCATGGAGAAATATTGTCTTTACATCTAACTGTTCAAGATGTAAATCTTCTGCTGCTACAAGACTTAAAATAGTTCTGATTGAAGTCATCTTAACAATAGGAGAAAGTATTTCATCAAAATCAATACCTTTCTTCTGTGCAAACCCCTTCACCACAAGTCTAGCTTTGTACCTTTGTTTTCCTCCATCTTCTTCCTTCAGCCTGTAAACCCATTTGTTCTGCAATGTAGTTTTACCTATAGGAAACCTAGCTAAGTCCCAAGTCTGGTTATGCATTAAGGAGTCCATCTCTTCTTCCATGGCTAGCTCCCACTTCTTCCTGCTTTCAACCTACATTGCTTCTTCATAACATTGGAAAAATTTGGGGATACAGATATCATATCTCCACCAGCTCCCGCAAAAAAAGGGTGGTTGTGCTCACTTCTCGGCTACATAAGTTATTAGAAAAATTTTGTTCAAAAATACGCAGTAATCATAGCACCTATGAAAGAATTTCTCATGGAGATGGCCCGGTTCTGTTGTGATGACACAAACCAAGCAAACATACCTTTGGGTTTGAAGTACTCAGGGCTTAATATTGTGTTGGGGGAATATGCGCAGGAGGCGCAAGTGTTTGAACTAGGCGTATCAGGAATGCCAAGAGCACAGGAAGTGCGAAAACTAGCCGTTGGCATAGTAACATCTGGTAAAAATAAAAAGTTACTGTTAAAAGGAGCAGGTCGCTAGCATTTAATGGGGCAGATTTTGAGGATTATTTACCATTTACCTGATGGTAAGTTCCAAGTCAAGTTTTCCCTATCGTTGGATGCCCACAGGTCCTATAAAAAGGGCCAGATAGCTCAAACAAGGGTTTTGTCTCACTTGCATAACTTGCACCTATCCTCTTTATCTCGCGCAAGCTTGGACTGTAAGATTTTTCAGGTTTGCACTGTCCCTCTCATGTCAGATATACCTCCCCTAATGATAGTAGGCACCAAGAATCGGGATTCATTTTTCGCGCTAGGATGACAGCCACTAACCCAGCTGAGCCCTCGGCCCCTACTACCCCAAAAGTTGAGGAAGTAATGGAGATCAGGTCTGAGGATGAAGAAGTGCCCTCAACGTCGGTCATGAGGAAGGGAAAAGAGTAGGCACAGGGCTCAGGGAAGCCCCCCAAAGCTACGAAGTGGTCTTCGGGGAAGCGTAGGACCTCCCCGAGGCATGCCAAGTCCCCGCCGGCAACACCTCAGGCTCAGATTGCGCAAGAGGAAACTCTGCCTGCCAATCCGATCAACTGGTTACCTCCCTTCATCCGCCTGCACAGGCCCTTGATGCGCACACCAAAGAACCTTGATGGCTTGGTTACCTACCCACAGACACCGCTAACCCCGAGAGAAGTCCTTGCCATGAGCAACCCCTACGAGAAGCTCCATGAAGTTAAATTCGACGATCACTACTTGGAAAATTACGAAGCCTTCCCTAAGCTAACCCCCACACTCTACTTCAACACAATTTACGCAGACAATGGGGTCACAGTCGTTCCTCAGTGCTGGGTAAGTAGATTGGCCGAATCCGAGCTCTTGAACCTGCTGTGTATGCCTCACTTTGGCCATTACAACGTCACAGATTAACTGGCCAGACAACTGCTCACCCTAGTACACAATGGTTGCCTAGGGATTCGAGATAGGGTCCCCATAGATGCTACCTTGGTTCATATAATCACAGGCCTTCCCATGAATGGGCCACACCCTCTGGAGTGCGTAGGCAAGAAATATGAAGGGGACACCACTGAGTATGTGCGTAAGACCTACCAGGTGGAAAGGAATATGCGGGGCTTCGTCATAAAATCCATTAGTGACCTGGATACGTAGATGGGTACCATATTACTAGCCTGCAAGCTAATGCGAAAGTGCCAGGTCACAATTGTCCCTGCCTATGTCATTCGGCTCGCCAGTCAATGTGCGAAGGGGGTCTGCCTCAATTGGGCCTAATACTTATGCGACGAGTTCTTAGCCAATGTCCGCGAATCACAAGAGCAGGGTAAAGCCTTCTGCTATGCCTGGCTACTATTTCTTATAGCCCTGGTTGCTTGGGAAACCCCTGCGGAGTTAGTCCTCCTCAAGCTCCCTCCAAATATGTGCAAAGGGGCCCGATATGCCCATCTGTGGGATTCTAGGGACGCGCAGCGCATTGAAGATAACCAAGTATTTTGGGTCCTCTTTTAGAGTAGCATGGCCATAGCCATCAATTCTCGACCTCGGCTGTCCCCCACAGTATATGACAGGTACAAGAGTATCGCGGCGTTCCAGGTTACCATGAACAACATTCAGATTCGCAGCCACAAGGATAAAACCTGGATGTCACTTCCTTATATGGTAGTAGACGAGGAAATCGACAATGTGATTGCACTATGGCCTCCCACTTGGAAGATGGGCTTCAAAACCAACGCAAGGGGCACCGCTGGTACTAGCACAACACAGGTACCCCCAGCTGTTACCACCAAGGAAACTGGCAGCACAGGGAAATATTCCAGCACAACCGCGAAAAATGACACACAGCCACCACAAGCCACCATGAAGAACACCAGAGCTGAGACCCAGGTTGAGTCGCAGCTAGGCACAGAGGAAGTGAATGTCGGAGGTACGAAATGCATAGGCAAGCCTGTCAAGGGAACCCAAAAGAAGCAGCGTGCCTAGTGGAAGCAATGGGATGAGACGGTTACGTTGACAGACGGCGATCTCGAACAAATCGTAGATGCTGTTACACTGGCCATAGAAGAAAAATGGGTCGCGTTAGAGGAGCACCAGAAGGTTGCCATCAGTTCTATCCAGGAAGAGCTTCGAACCTTACAGCTAAAGACAGACACCATTCAGACCAACATGGTTCAGTATAGCACTAGCCACGGAAGAAAGCCACCTATGTCCCTTACCTAGCGTGGCCCTTGTGGTCACTACGCCGAACCAAGAGATCCAGCTTCAAGAAGGTGCAGGGTTGCAACTGAATCTTGCTAAGCTACCCCATGCAGCATTACAAGGTCTCCACACTACAGTGTTTCAGGAGATTCACTATCGGGACCAGCAAGTACACCACCAACTTGGTATGTCTAAACAAACCATCGCACAACAAAATGCAGAGGTACTCTTTGTTGTCGCGCATCAAGCAGAGCTCAAAAATCTGATCCACCAGCTCTACACAGAGGTTACGGAAGAAATCATGGCCGCAGCCACTCCTCGGGCTAAAGTGGAAGGATTGGTCGCAGCACTAAAGGCTTCCAAGATGAAAATTTAGGTCATTAAGACTCAGTTGGAGTAGCAAATATCTAACTTACAAGGCAAACTATAGCCCGAAACACCCCTGGAGGTACGAGCCTAGAGTGCTGCGCTAGTGACCGAGGCTACCAACACCATTACAGGACAGATTGCTCAGGGCACCTGGTTACTCAAGGATGCCATGCAGCTTTGGACCAAGATCCAGTGCGATCCGGTCCTCTAGAAAATCATTCAGGACTTGCGATAGAAGGAGGAAGCTTTCGAGCAGATCGAGGCTACATTACCTACCTTGGTCCCTGCACAAGGTTTGGCACGATTTCGGACTAGAAATACCCTCCAAGATGAGATCGAGGGACCATAAGAAGCAAGTTATCAAAGAACGCTTGAAGCCTTGGACTGCTGCGGCCTTCCAGCTCTCATAAGATGTTGATGGTGTTGTAAAGCGACTAAACCAGACACTAGAGAGTGTCACGGCTACGACAGAGGGACCAACCTCATAGAATATTGTAGATATTGTGCAGAATGCTGCTGCTCAGAGTCAAGAAGTGCTGCCCTCGTTGGTCGCAGTTGTCAATGCACTGCGTGCGTAGGTGGAGACCCCACCACCACAGTGACTCGAGACAAGTCACAAGATTGTGTTGGGGGACTGTTGGAATAGGGTTTCCTATAAGAGCTATGAAACTGATCCATTTTCTATATTTTTTATTATATTTAGTCTAACGCAGGGGTTTTGGGGTGGGTCAAAGCCCCTAATGCATTGTAAGTGGGTGAAGGGTAGACCAAGAGTCCGCAAACCACGGTTTGTAGACCATTGGATGTGTAGGCTAAAATAGTATAAGTAGTTGAACCTTTTTGAGTTGTATGATAGACTTGGATTAAGAATGGTGTGAATTGCAAATTAGTAGATCTGTTTGGGGTTTTGGGGAAAGGACCCCTGCTGGCTGTGTGCGTGGAGCTCCTCAGTCCTGCTGTGTGCAGACCCTTCTGCTATGTGCGCAGGTTGGGTTTTTGGGTATTCTAAAAGGAACTGAAGGATTAATGAATGCAGAAGGCTGTTGAAATATCTGAATCTATTGGATCTGTAATATCTATTTATGTATGCTCTATGTCATTGATTTAAGCTGCGCAAATATTGATGTTATGTGTTTATACTACGATCTAGATCTATTATGGTATGCATAAATCTATATTGAGCTCTGCAAGTAACCATGATATGTGTTTATGCTGCATTGACCGTTGATCTGAATCTATTTATTAGACTTGATGCAAGAATAGCTACGACAGTTGCCTTATCTTCCTATATCTATGATTCATTGCGATTATACATGATATTGTGCACGTGGATGCGGAGGAGCTAATAGATCTGGGTTCTGTAATATGTGATCTGATAATTGTCAAATCAAACACAGCTCTACCTAACTTACCTGCCCTCTCCTAGGGTGCGGAAACCTGGTTCTAGCACCCTCCCATACTACTTCGAGTGAGACTTTGGCCTACGCAAGCAGGCCACTGCCGAAAGGGCCAGTAGTATAGGGGTTTGTTGGCAAACCTTAACCTCCAAACCTGGGTCAGGACCCCTTGAGTCAACAGGGATGGATATTCTCCATGTACCTTATGCTACATGTTTCAGGGAGAACGTTGGACAAACCATGTTTGTTTCATTTGAGCTATTGTCTCCTTATGGGATGGATTATTTACATCTCATGAGAACTTTGGAGGAGAAATTCATGGGGGGATGGATTGGTGAACACTTAGCTTATGGAGGAAGCTTATCACATGTTGGTGTCATCAATGGAGGAGGAGAAGAGTTGCAACACTCACCTTGTCAGTTGCTTGAGGACAAGCAACATTTGGGAAGGGACGACTGTAATATTACCAATTAGTCATAAGCTAATTGGAATATTCAATTTTGTTTTATTACTTTTTTTAAAGAATAAAAGGGAAAAGGAGGTCCATAATACTCCTTAAATATGAACAAATAAATGCCAAATGTGAAAAGGATAAATCTTGGCTGTTAAATCAAGCATGCTTAGGTGTGAAAGGGGCTGGACATTTTGACTGGGTCAACCTTGACCAAATCTACAACACTGTCATGGAGGAGTGGCCATCAATGAGGGACAACATAATTTTAGATGGAGATGCCTTGTGTGAAAGAAGCGATCTCATTGGAAGTGGTTTATGGTTTTGCAAGCTCTTGTCTTATAAAAGGAAGGGGATGGCAACATTAGAAGGTTGTTGATGTTTATCATATTTTCTGAATATATGGTTTTTTTAGACATATATCGTTCTCTTGTTGTTTAGCTAAGATTGAATGTTGTTTAGCATTGGGTGTTCTTGATCGAGAATCCCACCTCTTCCCATTGAGTAGCTCTTGGGAAATTTTGTATTGCATTGTCCACTATCTGGCTTAGGGCCACGCTTCTTCTTTCAACTACAACGCAGATCCTGTTGAGGGTTTGGTTGTTTTTGTAAGCTGCAGCAAGTGGAGATTAGATCTTTCAGATCTAGGCCATTTCAGTGCTCCTTTTCAGTGGAGGAGGTTTCTACTTCATTGGGAGGACATTATTTAAGGCATTGAGCATCATTTTCAGATCTTGGCATGGGGCCAACTATATTTTGATCCCTACAGTGTAGTATACTTCCAGATCTATGTTATTTTTGTGGGTGCAGTTGCAGGGTGGTTCAGCACACCATTTGGAGAGTGATTTTCTAAGTGTTGGGATCTTCCCTTCACTTTGGAGATCTGTTGGAGGAGGCTATTCTATTGCCTATATCAGTTCAGCCACACTTTCTAGATCTGTAATTTCCAGTAGATCTGTAGTCTTAGATCTCAGATCTAAATCTTGTACTTGGTGTTTCGCTGAAAACCCCAAGGGGGTTCTATAGAGGAGCTTGTATAGTGCATGGATCTGATATAGATATAAATTTTTATGCACTTATTTGCTTTAGATCTGATGTGTAATCTACAAATATTGTAGAGCCAATAAAATAACGCTGTAAGGCTTTTCTAGTCTTTATATATAGTTGTAGCACCTCATTTTGAGGGATTTCTTTCATTGGAGGCTTTCTTTCCTTGTTATGCATCTTATGGGCCATTTCTTACACATGTTTTGCTGCTGTAATAACAAATGAAAGGTCTCCATATTGGCCTCTTGCTATATAAAAGATGATATGCATTATTTTCCTATCTTTCTGCATTGTATTGTTGCATTCCCCATTTGGGAATATTACAGGGATATAATTACTCAGATCTGCTGGAAATGACGGAGAAAACATCAAGAAACCGAAGGGGAAAAACTGCTGCAAAATGTAAGGCAAAAGGTTAAAACCCTAGGGGAAACAAGGGTACCCTAAGGGAAATACCAAACAAAACTCAATAGGGGGTTTTCAATGGAATAATAACCTATCAAAAGGATTTGAAAGAAGGATAGATCAGACCTTGAAACAATGGCTTAAAACGCTACAAATCTCAGATTACCTACTTTGCTTAACCCCTCCTAGAAAGGTGGAATTGTACTAAAACCCTAGGGGGCTTGGTTCTACTTCAAGGAGACAAACTGAGCATATTCAGGCCTAATGAGGGCTGAGAAAGAGTTCATTAGGGGACTTTTGAGGTCTAAAATGGGCCTCCTAAGGAAATAATAAAATAATAGCTAAACCAATAAAATAATATTTATGAATTTTCAATTCACTTTTTGCACCACAATCCATGTAACCATAGTTAAATTCAATTCAAAAGTTGTAGCAAAATGAAACTAATAAAAAAATTGTATTGATTTGACTCTAAATAAGAATGAGTTTTTCAAGAAAAAGTCATTATCATTGAACAACTAATGCAATTGTCCTTTGTACTTAAATAACTTAAAACAAAATATAAATATAAATTTATAAATTCTTAATTATATTATATGTTATTAATTAAAATTTATATTATTTAAAGTGTATAATAACATGTAATTAATACTCAATATAAAAATAATTTAATATAATAAATGTATAGGGATATGCATTGTTTCTTTCAAGAAATATGAAATGACAATAATACATTTTTAGTCAAAAAGTGTGAAATGACATTTATTATGAGTATTTTACTTTGACTTTAAAAGTACTTAGAGCACTACCATGGTTAACTATGAGTTTTTATCCACCATTGAGAATGTGACAAGTAAGTACCTTTAACTCAAACAATTCCACCTCAACCATTAAGGATGATGTCATCCCCTAAAATGTGATTGGTTCTCATAAAGTGAATTTTGATTGTACATTTTTCTTAGGAGGCCCATTTTAGACCTCAAAATTCCCCTAATGTAGACAACCCAAAACAATGCTTTCGGCAAACCCTGATTGTTACAGAAAAAACTCATAAAAATATTCCATCTTGCAGGTATTGACCTGTGGACTGTTGAAATCGCAGTTATTGGGAAAAAAGTGCAAGTTCACTGAGAAATCACACTATTTGAGCTAAAAATTTGTATTTTATTCTCCTTGGTTCTTGGGCAAGAGGTTGCGGAAAATTTTCCATCTCTGGCATCACTGATACCTGTTACCTGTGGAAGACACTAGAAAACAACTAGAAGTTAGAATTTTGACTGATTTAGGGTGTAAAAGTTAAAAAACATTACCAAGAGATTGAAAATAGTTGAAGAAAAACCTTTGTTACTGAAGCTAATGGTCACCCAAGAATTCGAATTACAATAGTGGAGTTTCCATTTGTTAGCGTAAATTCTTAGCGCAAGTGTATGAAAAGAGTTCACTTTAGCCGTGTGTGACAAAAATCCCTAACAACAGAAATCACTGCTTAACTCTTTAGATCTGCAATCTATAGTTAGAACAAATGCTGCAAAAAACCAGATCTATGCAGTTAAACAGTATGAAGAAATAGTACTTACTCCATGCATCCAACAAACAAGACAAGATTTAAAGAATGTTTCATATATTATTACACCTGGTGAAGGGAACAAATAAGTGTTACTAGTCCCCCTCAATGGGATGGGTTCTTGGTTGTCCTCAACGCTTCAGTTCCAAAAATTTATCTCTCTCAATGGTGCAAATAACCCAAGATGTATTGAACTCTATGGGAACTCAAGAAGTAAAAGAAAATGGTAACGATAATGAGAATTATCAAAGCACGACAATGAAAGTGATCAAAGTGAAGAATGAATGGAAAAACTATATCCTTCCATGGGTGACTACCATAGAATTCTATTTCAGATATATTTCATGCTTCTCTATGATGATGTCATGAGATATTTCTTTTAATGCTTCTATGGTGCCATGATGAATCTTATCATTCTTTCTTAGTGACTCACGATAGTCATATCTTACAACTAAAAACCTGAAGACATATCTCAGTCATAGTAGAGATCTTTTACTTCTTCTTTCTTGGATTTCTTCTTTTCATCTTCCTCCACTTCTTCGGTGATATGGGATTCTTCTCTCCCATTTTTTTATTGTCATTCATGAGCTTAGGAAAATCTCTCTTGTAATGCCCATATTCTTGACATCCATAAAATTGAATCTTAGCCATGTTATTCTTCTTTTTCTAAGGACCAAATTTTCAAAACTTCGAGACTTTCTTTTTGTCATTTTAACATATGCTTGATTTTTCTTGCTTGAACCTACATCAGTTTTTTCCTTCATCCTGGTTTCTTCAATCTTGTATAGTGACCATAAATCCTTTAATGGATTAGCTTCTTTCTTCCCATAAATGCTTGAAGTAAAGTTACCCCATTCCTATGGTAGTGCATTTAGTACTATGGTGATCATCTCCTTGCCGGACATTATTTCTCCTAGATCTTGAAGTTGGTCCCTTATTTCAGTATCCTCATAAAGTATGAGGCTATTCCTTCTTTTTTTTATATCCTTAGCTTTTATATTTCTTTTCTTAATGAGATAAATTCTCTTCCAGTGCTTATGGAAAACATATCTACTAGTTTGTCATATATTTCTTTTGAAGTTTCGAGTTTAGATAGATATTGGATGGGGGGATACTTGATGGATTCTATGAGAATCCTTTCAGCCCTTACTTCCCCTTTCATAAACCTTGCAAGTTTTTGAGCATATTCTTTTGGAGGTTTGGTGTTTGAGCCTTTAACATGTTCCATGACCTCATTTTCAATGATATTAAAATATGTCCTCTTCTTCTACACAAGAAAGTTTGAAGCCCCTACCAATTTTTTTCTTTCCTTGTAAAAAGAAATTTTGACAAATTTAAATGTATACATAAATATACTTACTTGTGAAGATTCTTCTTCCACTTGCTACTTCCTTGAATTTGATGGTGATATATAGATAATAGATAACTTCTCCTTGATGAAGATAGTTCTCTTCAAGAGTGATCCTTGACTCCACATAGAGGGAGATCACTTTAAATCCTTTGCTAGTGATGTCTGTGTTTATGATGATTGATGATGTCTTAATGCTTCTTGGATGATCTTATTCAAGAACAATAAGGATTTTATTTCGATATGAAGTCCTTATTTCAATGAGAGGAATATTTCCTTAGAACTTTTGATGATGATGACAACGTCCTTGATATTGTTTCTCTTGGATGAGTAGTCTTCAAGTTACTTTGATTTGTAGATCTCTTCAACTTGAGCAGGGTATTTCTAGTATAATAGATGATGAATTGAGGATCCCAAGACTTCTTTTGGTGTAGGCTTCTTCTTTGATATGGGGTTTTTACACTTTATAGATCTTGACTTCAAGATGATATTCTAGATTTTCTTTGATGTCCTCCTTGATGTTTGGTCCTTGAATTCTTGAGTATCCCTTGATGAGATTCCCTTTCCTTGATTTTTTCACCTTATCTCTCATGCCATGTTGAGAAATCTAGGGCATTAGGATTAGGTGATTTATCTTCTAATGATAACTTCTTGTGAATACTTTTTACTTATTTATATTAGGTTCTTCTCTTAGTTTATATTATTATAGTGTTATTCTTCATAAAACAACTACCAAAGAATAAACAATAAGGATACAAGAGACACAAAGTATAGGTGATCAACTACGGCCAAAACCTTTCCAACTTGAGAAGAAAACCCAAAAATAAATCTTCTTCTTATAGAAACTTTAATTGATGAATACTAAGACTAAGACCCTTAACACAACAACCTCTCCAAGACCAAGTCACAAGTCCCTATTTCACTTATTCTTATACTTTCCCAAGTAAACACAAGTGAAACTACCTTCTTGGACTGCTAGTCTCGGTGACTCTGAAATTTCGGTCCCTTTCCATAGATCTGCAATTTGTACCTCTGCAATTCTGCACGTGTGATGTTATGTAACCATCTCACAAACCAATATAAATAATATATCAACGACTTAGAAAATATCCTCTTCGAGGGGGAAACCTCCTTTACATTACATAAATGAACAATTACTGGATGATTCAAATGAAAAAACATCCTTTCTATATATAGGAGCCCAAGGGGTCAAAATATAATAGTGGGCTTATACAGGGCACAATAATAACAATATGGGGACTACATGGGCACAAAAATAACAATAAGGGGGCTACACTAATAACAAAAATAAGATGATACACTAGTATTATAGGGACCTAACATGCCCCTCTCCTTCAAAAGAGTGTTGTACTCAACGCTTGATTAGTTCTGGATGCTTCTGTATAAAATTATCATCCTCCCATGTCGAATCTTCAGTGAGTAAGTTCTTCCACTTGATGAGATACTTTGAAATTGATCTATTTCATAGCTGTCGAGTTCTTTTTTCGTGAATGCTTCAGGTACCAATATGATTTTTCATTCCTCATCAAGTTTTAGAAATATTGTTTGAATTGGAAGCTTGTCACCTATAACCTTCTTTAAGTATGAAACATGGAAAATTGGGTGCACTCGGGAAGATGCATGAAACTCCAATTTTTATGCCATAGTACCAATATTTTGCAACACCTTTTAAGGACCATATTACTTTGGTGATAATTTAATATCCTTATTAGCTTGATTGAGGGACATTTATGGAAACAATTCAAAAGCTACATGGAAACCCAAGATAATAGACAAAAGTTAATGCATAAGGATATCCTTAAGGACCAAGATAATTAGCTTGAAACCCAAGATAATGCACAAAAGTTTGCATACTTGGTAAGTCTATCAACTCTCACCATGATGATAGTTCTTCCTTTGGAATTGGGTAAGCTTGTGATAAAATCCATTGAAATATCCTCCCAACGTTGACTTGGAATGGATAAAAGTTGTAACAGATCTGGGGTCTTAATTGTCTCAAATTTATTTTGTCTACAAACCAAAGATTCTGCCACAAAATTTTGAATATTAGATTTAAGGCCATCCCAAAAAAAATCCTTCTTGACCCTCTGGTATGTTTTTAAAAACCCTGAGTGCCCTCCTAAGGGAGAGGCATTCAATTCCAATAGAATATTTTTTTTGAGTTGGTAATTCTTAAAAATATATAAGTGATCTTTGTACCATAATGAATCATTTTTACAGATAAAGGTATCAGATGTACTAGGATCTTGTTGCAACTTTTGAATGAGTGTCCACACTTCTTTGTCATTTTTCCATTCATCCCTTGCTTCTTTGGTTTTCCAATCCAATTGGATAATAGAAATGGCACAAAAAAATGATTCCACATCCTCATCCTTCTTGAGAGTGCATCTGCAGCAAAAAAATTCTTCCCTTTTTGTAGACGATTTCAAAGTCATAATCTAACATCTTTGTGACCCATTTTTTCTTCTCTTCTGAATATAATCTTTGTTCCAAAACGTATTTAAGACTATCATGATATATTTTTAGCTTGAGTTGTCTTCCTAGAATCAAATGAATAGCATGATCATGATCATGAATAGGTGGGAGGCCTTTGGGAGTCTCAAATACCTTAGAATTGTTGAGAATGCAGCAAGATGATGGAGCTTAGTGAAATGAAGTCGCCTTCACTAAGTGGGCCCGCAGGCAAATTCTGGCGCAAAGTCTATTTTTAGACTATGTCTATTTTTAGACATACGGAGCATAATTTGGGAATTCTACTTGGAGATTCTTAAAGTATGCGACATGTCGGTAAAAATAGATGAGACCCTAATTTTTAGGACCCGGGCTATTTTTAGACTGATCTCCTAAAAATATGGAAGTCAAATATTATTTACCCTTAATAATATTTTGACTATAAACAGCAGTTTACTCTCTTGGCGCACTTCAGTTTGAGTCATGGAGGTGGCTCATGCAACTGACACAAGGAATCACGTGGTTCCTAGGGTTTGATGGCATCTTGCATGGTTTACTTCAGTTAGACTTCAGTGGCAGAAGTTTTGGAGGAGTTAACGGGACAAATAGTGGAGTTGTGTTCTGTTTGTTTCAGTTGAACTAGTTGGGATTAGTTAACTAGCTAATCAACTAGATATGAGTGGAGTAAATTAAATAATATTTAATTTACTAAATATTAACTCATTAGTCAACTCAAGAACACTTCAGTTCACTACAGTGCATGATCAGTTCAGTGAAGACCGGTGAAAGAGATAGATGAAAGGGTAGAGTTAGCTATCAGTTGTAACTATACTGTTGCTATTTGCAACACATAGATAGGTGGAGTAAGCTATGAGTATTGCAAAGTTTAGGCTGGTGGTTTATCTATATAAGGAGGCCATCACCTAGCATTAAAATACGAAATCAAGGTTGGCTATCAGGTGGCTAAGGATTGGAGCAAGTGATTTGCTAGATCTAGCTTGATAGTGTGTAGCATGGGAGGTAGTGCATGAGAGCTTGTAAAGAGTTTTTGTACTATGATTGTTACATGATTTCTCCATTATAATATACACAATAGCTGGGGGGTTTTCAGCTATAAGCTTTCCCCATACATACTGAGTTAATGTGTGATTGATTTGATGTGCGATTGCTTCTATATTATTTTCCGCATGTGACAATTAATTGTGGAAGAAGGTTATGTGTTATGCATGCAATTCGAAATTGATGTATGATCGGGTTAATCTTCATTGAATAAGTGATTTATTCAGCTAATTTTCTACATGGTATCGGAGCAAGATTAATTGTCGAGGTCTATTACGGTGATTGCAAACTTATTTCCTCGGACAGAGTCTGCATGCGGGCCAGGTAGCCTCCTGAATATTCATCCTTCTTTGTAAGGTGAAAGATCTGGTGAATGCCCTTGCAGTCAATCTCTGATTTGGAAATAATTTGTTTTCAAGTGTAGATCGGAAGTGATAGAGCTTGGAGTTTGGAATTCGAATTTTGTAGAAGGTTGTTCTTCTTGGTACCGGTGTTGAAAGATGTCTTCTTTCAATGGTTTGCGACTCGAATATGCTCTTGAAGGCAGTTCGAACTATGTTGCATGGAAGGATCGCATGGAAGCAGTGTTAGAAGATAATGGTCTGAAGGAGTTCGTGGATGCGGATGTCCCAAAGCCCACTGATGCAGCTTTGGTCGATGCATGGCAAAAGAAGATCGCGAAATGTCGAAGGATCCTGTTGGAGGGCGTCAAGGATCATATTGTATCCAGCCTGCATGGATAGGCTACTCCATATTTAATGTGGAAAGCTTTGACGGATCTATTCCGAGTAAGGCCAAAGGAAGGCAGCGCTCAAAGATAAGCTCAGGGAACATCAAGATGGAGAAGGGCGACAGCATCGCCGAATACCTCACGAAGTTCACTCGGTGCAGAGATGAGCTGGGAAGTGTGGGGGTGGCTGTCAAAGTTTCACTGATTGCATGCTTAGTTTCAAGTATGCTGGGATCGGTGTGGTTCTTGGACAGCGGTGCGTCATTTCATATGACGGGAGATCGAGAGTTGTTCTCAGATCTGGAGGACAAAGATTTGGGTGTGCACATCGAGATGGGCGATGATGGTAGATACAGTGCGACTGGTATCGGTACCATATCCTTTCAGAGGGAGTCTGGTAAACCCTTTGTATTGAAGGATGTCATGCATGTACATGGATTGAAGAAGAACTTGATCTCTGTGGCGATGTTGGAGGATAAGGGGTATGATGTGGTCTTCAGCGAAGGAAAAGCCTTCCTGCGCAATAAGACTACTGGAGAGACCCGGAAGATAGGGGTTCGAACCAAGAACCTTTATCAGTTGCAGGTAGATGGCTGCGCAGCTATGGCATGCAAAGTGGGAGAAGTGGTGAGCCGGGATGATGAGGGTGAACTGTGGCACAGGAGATTGGGCCACCTTCACCATGGAGCTTTGAAGATTCTGCAGCAGATTTCTACTGGGCTTCCTAAGGGCACTCTTGCGCAGTCAGATCAGTGCAAGGGGTGTACTTTAGGAAGTATGTGAAAGCCACCTTTCACGAGAAGGATAGTCGCGCCACGACGATCCTTGAGAGAGTTCACACAGACGTTTGTGGTCCTTTCTCAGTTGCTTCGACAGCAAAGCACAGGTATTATGTGATCTTTGTTGATGATTTCTCTCGAAAGTGCTGGATCTTCTTCATGCAGAAGAAGAGCGATACAGTCGCGAAGTTCTGTGAGTTTAAAGCACTGGTCGAGAAGGAGTCGGGGAAGAAGGTGATTGCTCTAAGGAGTGATAACGGTGGTGAATTCATCTCGGCTGAATTCAAGGAGTTCTGCAGCGCAGAAGGGATTCGGAGAGGCTCATCGCACCCCATAACCCACAGCAGAACGGGGTGGCTGAGCGGAAGAACAGAACGATCGTGGGTGCTGCACGGGCGATGTTGCATGATCAGGGCCTACCCCTTCACTTGTGGGCTGAGGCATGCAATACAGCAGTGTATGTGCAGAACGGTTGTCCTCACAAGGTTCTTGGCATGAGTACACCAGAGGAGGCTTATTCTGGCAAGAGGCCTGATATTTCCCATTTGCGGATTTTCGGATCTCCTGTCTACATGCATATGACGAAGGATGCGAGAAGGAAGCTGGATCCAACTGCTGAAGTTGGAATATTTGTGGGGTACACTGATACACCTCACAACTATCGGGTGTATGTGCCAGACAGTCGCAAGACTGTTGTGCGACGGGATATAAAATTTCGGGAGGAGAAAGCCATGCAGTGTTCGCTTGAGAGGGAGCTACACTTGCATGCAGATGAGGAGCTGTTAGTTCCTAAGGAGGAGCTTCCGGATGTGGATCAGCCACAAGAGGAGGTTCGGGAGGTGGAAGAAACCACCCAGGCAGCGCCAACCATCAGAGGGCGCATGCGCACTACAGAAGCTGAGCGACTGGCTCGGGATGCAGAGAAGGTTGTAGGACCACCTACAGCACAGCGCAGACAGAGACAGTCACCGGATCGGTACACTGGATACATGGCTCTCATGAGTCAATGTGTTGTGACAGAGCCATCCTCTTTTGAGGAAGCTGTGGAGGAACCCGCATGGGTTGATGCCATGATCGAAGAATATGATTCGATCATCAGGAACAGTGCATGGGAGATTGTCCCAAGACCGGTTAGGAAATCAGTTGTAGGTTCGCGATGGATCTACAAGGTGAAGCAGGCGGCTGACGGGAGTGTGGAGAAGTACAAGGCGAGATTTGTCGCCCGTGGCTTCTCACAGATCGAGGGGATTGACTATGAGGAGACTTTTGCACCTGTCGCAAGGTACTCTTCCATACGGACGATCCTTGCTCTCTCAGCGCAGATGGGGTGGCACATTCATCGGATGGATGTGAAGACTGCGTTCCTCAATGGAGTTATTGAGGAGGAGGTGTACATAGAGCAGCCTGAAGGTTTTGAGATCTTCAGCAGTGAGTCGCATGTGTGCCGACTCAAGAGATCACTGTACGGGCTGAAGCAAGCACCTCGTGCTTGGTACACTCGGATAGACAACTACTTCACCGGGCTTGGATTCTCCAAGAGTGAGGCGGATCCTAACCTGTACCAGATTGTGGTGGAGGGGAAGCTGTTGATCATTGTACTGTATGTAGATGATCTGATTTTGACGGGTGATGAGCGATTGATACTTTCATGCAAGGAGGATCTTGCACGAGAGTTTGAGATGAAGGACTTGGGCATCCTTCATTATTTCCTGGGATTGGAGATTTGGCAGCGCAGTGGAGGACTGTTTGTTTCTCAGGGCAAGTATGCCCGGGAGATTCTGGAGAGGTTCCACATGCAAGGCTGCAAGCCTGTTGATACCCCTCTTCCTGGTGGATGGAGGAAGGGAGATGCTACTTCGGAGGAGGTAGTGGATGGCACTGTCTATCGACAGTTGGTGGGGTCGTTGATGTATCTGGTCAATACTCGACCCGATATATGCTATGCAGTTAACCAGCTTTCGCAAGCTATGGTTAAGCCTACCAAGCTCTTTTTGAAGGCGGGCAAGCATGTATTGCGCTATATCAGAGGCACATCGGGATATGGTCTATGGTACAGACAGGAGGATGGAGTGAAGCTTTCTGGTTTCACTGATGCAGATTGGGCAGGAAGCCCAACGGACCGGAAGAGCACTTCTGGAGGAGTTTTCAGCATTGGGTCGACGGCAGTTTCCTGGTACAGCAGGAAGCAGAGATCCGTGGCACTCAGTTCAGCAGAGGCCGAGTACATGGCAACAAGTTTGGCTGCATGCGAGGCTATTTGGATCAGGAAGATCCTCGCAGGTTTGTTCAGGTTGCATTTGGAGCCTACAGTGATCTACTGTGATAACCAGAGCTGCATCAAGCTCTCGGCTAATCCAGTATTTCATGATAGGTCCAAACATATCGACATCGGGTACCATCACATCAGAGATTGTGTTCAGCGGAGGATCATGATGCTTTCATATGTTCCCACGGAGGATCAGGATGCCGACATCCTGACGAAGGCGCTCACCAGGAGCAAGTTCGAATTCCACAGAGGCAGGATAGGGATTGCGGATAATCCATATCTTGCTGAGAGGGAGTGTTGAGAATGCAGCAAGATGATGGAGCTTAGTGAAATGAAGTCGCCTTCACTAAGTGGGCCCGCAGGCAAATTCTGGCGCAAAGTCTATTTTTAGACTATGTCTATTTTTAGACATACGGAGCATAATTTGGAAATTCTACTTGGAGATTCTTGATGGATGCGACATGTCGGTAAAAATAGATGAGACCCTAATTTTTAGGACCCAGGCTATTTTTAGACTGATCTCCTAAAAATATGGAAGTAAAATATTATTTACCCTTAATAATATTTTGACTATAAACAACAGTTTACTCTCTTGGCGCACTTCAGTTTGAGTCATGGAGGTGACTCATGCAAATGACACAAGGAATCACGTGGTTCCTAGGGTTTGATGGCATCTTGCATGGTTGGCTTCAGTTAGACTTCAGTGGCAGGAGTTTTGGAGGAGTTAACGGGACAGATAGTGGAGTTGTGTTCTGTTTGTTTGAGTTGAACTAGTTGGGATTAGTTAACTAACTAATCAACTAGATATGAGTGGAGTAAATTAAATAATATTTAATTTACTAAATATTAACTCATTAGTCAACTCAAGAACACTTCAGTTCACTACAGTGCATGATCAGTTCAGTGAAGATCAGTGAAAGAGATAGATGAAAGGGTAGAGTTAGCTATCAGTTGTAACTATACTGTTGCTATTTGCAACACATAGATAGGTGGAGTAAGCTATGAGTATTGCAAATTTTAGGCTGGTGGTTTATCTATATAAGGAGGCCATCACCTAGCATTCAAATAGGCAATCAAGGTTGGCTATCAAGTGGCTAAGGATTGGAGCAAGTGATTTGCTAGATCTAGCTTGATAGTGTGTAGCATGGGAGGTAGTGCATGAGAGCTTGTGAAGAGTTTTTGTACTATGATTGTTACATGATTTCTCCATTATAATATACACACTAGCTGCGGGGTTTTCAGCTATAGGCTTTCCCCATACATACTGAGTTAATGTGTGATTGATTTGATGTGCGATTGCTTCTATATTATTTCCGCATGTGACAATTAATTGTGGAAGAAGGTTATGTGTTATGCATGCAATTCGAAATTGATGTATGATCGGGTTAATCTTCATTGAATAAGTGATTTATTCAGCTAATTTCTACAAGAATGATTGTCCAAGACTTCTTGGAGATATGGAAAAATAGATGATTTCAATGTTTGAACTTCTAGTGAGCATAATTATGCAATTGCATTTGTTCTTTCTTTAAAAGCTTTGTCATGCCATTAGAGTTGATTATCTTTCTTATTTTTCCTGCGATACTCCTTAATTCAACTTCCTTTCCTCCCCAAAAAACATTCAAGAAAAGTTCTTGAAAATTAAAAGCTATTGTACCCGAATATTGTAATCATTCAAACCCTAGTAGAACATCAACGTCACCCATTGGAATGGAAAGCATTGGAATATTAAATACATATTCCCCCATGGTTAGCTTGATATTATGGAACTTTTGAGAGCAATTTATAGTTCCTCCATTTGCAACCATCACTTGACACTCTAGTGTTGGATATAGGAAGAAATTCAATCCCTTGCCTATCTTACAATGAATAAAATTATGGGTACTACCTAAATCAATCAACACTATTGCCTTTTTCTTCTTGATATGTCCTTCTATCTTGAGAGTTTAAGGAGTGGTAATTCTTGCCAATGCATTACAAGATATGGTCAGATTAATTTCTTCTTTCTCTAGGGTTGGTTCATGGTGTGTATCCTATTCTTTTGAAGTTTCTTCCTCCTTTTCTTCCTCCTCTTCATAACCTATGTAAAATAATTTATTCTCAGCACACTTATGACCTTTAGTGTATTTTCTATCACAACTGTAAAAAATCGCTTTTTCTCTTTTTTCTTCCAACTATTGTGGTGTCAACCTTGTAGGTTGTGGAGGGATAGGAGTAGTAACACTTCCATCTTTATAGTTGTGAGTGGTAGGCTTCATTGTCGCCATATTTTTTCTTTCATTTTAATTGCTAGCCTGAATGCCTTTTCCAATGACTCAGGTTCCCAAAGGAAAACCTCGTGTTGGATGTTATCCTTTGAATTACCTATGAAGACATCAATCATATGCATCTCTAGAATATCATTTACCCTTATATTCAATTTTTGGAATTCCTCAATGTGCTCCACCATTGAACCCTTTTGTTTGAGATTTATCAATTGGATAAAGAAGGTGTTGCTATTTTTGTCCTCATAATGTGCAATCATTTCATTCATAAAAATTTACCATGTGACTATTTTTTACGAGACAAAATCCATCAATACCATAAAAAATTATTGGATTCTAAATATAAAGTTGCAATGTGTACCTTTTGTGTGTTTTTCACATTATCAAGATCAAAATATTGCTCCATCTATAGTATCCATGTTACGGGATAAGTGCCATCAAACTTTCTCATGTCGATCATTGGAATATGGTGGGTCTTCAATCCAACATTAGAGTATATGAAATCATGATTAACATTTCTTTTGTTCTCACCATGAGTTTCCTCTACTAGCTTTTCGCCACTAGGAAGATTTTCTTTTAGTAACTTTGTCAAACCTTCCTTTAAAACTTCAAGTTTTGCTTCTATTCCATTCTTCAAACCCTCCATCTTAGCTTCCATCTCATTCTTCAAACCATCCATCTTAGCTTATGTTACTTTTTGTGAGAGCGACATTTGTTGCACTTGGTCTCGTAATTTAGATATATCATGTTGCATTTCTTCTTCTTCTTCATGCGTCATAGTAGATGTTTTGGGTTTCTTACTAGGTTTTTCCATTTTCTTTCTTCGGGCATAAATTAATGATATTTTTTCTTCACTATTCCCTCTGAATCACTTCAAACTATTTTTTTCAAACAAAACTTATGAATTTTTTTTAAAAAATACACACATTTTTCTTGCTTTGTAGGGGCTCGAAATTTAATTTGTTGTATCTCTATAATTTTGGATCTCCAAGGTCTAAAATTTATTCTTGTAATATCCCTCTAAGTCTTCTTTCCAACCCCACAAGTCATACCATGATTGGAGTCTTCAAGAAAGAGTTATGCTCGATCTCCCACAATGACCTGATTATAGACTCATTTAGTAGAGTGAACTTGTACATAGTTCCATGTGTCACTGTTTCAACCCTCGACCCTAAAATTTCTACATGAAAACCTACATTCCGTGCACTTTCAGCCACTTTTTACAGAATTCAAATATGATGACTGAAACGAAATTTATGACAATTTTACCTAGGTCACCTATTTGAGACTGAATTTTGGAGCCTATAAAACCCTAAATTCCCTAGATAATATCTCCAAAAATATAGTGAACCAAAATATGAAATTTTTACATGACGTTCATCAAGATTTCGGCTCCATTTGGTAAAAATTTCAGCTTCTGAAGCCTTGTAGAACTAAATTTATAGAGAAAATTCCAAGATGACCTGCTTGAAGAAGACAAAAACCTAGAAACCCAAGCTTTGATACCAAATGTAATGCAATCAGCTCACAAAACAATAGAAATAATAGATCAATGACTTATAAAATATCCTCTTTGAAGGGGGAACCTCATTTAAATTACATAAATGAATAATTCTTGGATGATTCAAATGAAAAAACATCCTTTCTATATATAGGAGTCCAAGGGGTGACAATATAATCAGAGCCAACCTAATAATAATAATGTAAGGGCACAAATATAACAATAGTGAGCTTCTATGGGGCACACTAATAGCAATATGGGGACTACATGGGCACAAAAATAACAATAATTGGGTTACACTAATAATAACATTTGAGGTGATGGAGAGATTTTAGGATGCTTTCCTCCTTCACTTTACTTGAAGACTTATTTAGTGATCTCAGCTAGTAAGGGAGGTGCATTGGAGACCTTATTGATGACTTATTCAAGTACTGATTTGATATCACTGCATAAACCCTAGTTTTTGCCATAGGTGTGAAAAGATTAACCTAAAAACAATGCCAAAGATCATCGTTCTTCTTCTCCTCCTTCTCACTGGTTATGAGGCTACTATTCTTGTGATTTTGTGCTCCTTTTCTTGTCTTAGATGATTGACCTAGTTCTATCCTAGGTGAGGCCGATTTTCCCTATATATAGTGGTATTTCCATCAATAATAAGTTGATTTTTTCTTGTGACAAGGACAACATGCCTTTCTAGATTTATCCTTAAGCCGACTTCAAAGGGTGTTTGTGACAAGGTCTTTGGAGGGTTAAAATTTTTTTATCTTACAATGAATTACATGCCCAAATGGGTCTTTAATCTTTTACATTGACTTAATAGACTTTATGACATGATGATCAACCCTAAAATCTCTTGATGAGAGCTTTAACTATAAAAATAAAATTCCTTGATCTTGACACTCATGATTCAAGCATTACAAAAATAATTTTATTTTCTACTTTATATCAATTACATAAAATCATAATTACACATGTCATTATGAAGACCGAGCCTAGTTACACTTTTCAACATTATGATCTTCTGTTTGGTACACAAGTCATCAAGGATTGGAGTGTAGATATGTGCAAGAAAAATGAAGGTCAATATTCTTTAGTTATGACCATGGGATGGGTAGTACGACATATAATTTCATTGGGGAAAACTCAATTAATGTAAAAATAACATCACACAACTGCAAAAAAAAAACAGTGTTAAGATTGTTTTACACAAAATAGATATTATATGCTTTATGGCACAAAATATATCTGTTTTGGTACAATAAGCCATGTATTGTAGCCAACTTGGAATGGGATTCCCTTAAATAAGTGAACCATGGTAAACATCAAGAGAGGACTAAGAGTAAAATGAACTACTTAATTGATGAGATCAATAGTAAAAATGCCAACTTCCTCATGTTCGGTTAATGGAGCCATTTTGTTAGCACCTAAGAAGGTGAAGGATACAAGAATCTAATGGAGCTTGAAGAGAGTCTTTAAAAAGAGGAAAATTGATGTTTGGGTCTTGTTATTTCATGTGGTCATTCACAAGTTCATGTTTGACTCTATTTTTATGTTAGCCTAGCTATTTCATAACTTAATTTGGAAATTAGTTATAGTAAATTTTTGTTTTGGAATGTTCGGATATATGATTTTACCAAGATAATTTCTAGTGAAAAAGCACAACTTTAGTTAGGCTCCAAACTCCCTCCCTATCTCAATCCTTTTTGAAATATTTTATTTTTAGTAGAATATTTCTATCCACCAATAAAACATTAATAAAATGCTTATTTGGTCTTAAATGATTAAAAACATGGGACAATAATTTCTAATTCTTAAAAAAATGGATCAAAATTTAAATCTTCAACTCATAACAATAATTATGCTTCTAATTTACCATGTAACTCTATAGAAAATTGTGTCAAACCTAATTCCTTATTGATATATCAAAGTTATGTGTCTAGTGTAATTCTTAACAAATTTGAGAATAAATTAGCTATACCATGTATATATTGATATTATTCCATAATTTTAACTTCAAAGTGTTGCTATGAAGTAGTAACACATCAGATATACAGAAAAGTATAGAAAACTTAATTCTTTGTCAACATGTTTTTGTTCTCTCTTTGAATTGATAACCTTATGGCACATATAAAGTTTTTGGTATATTTATACTTCCTAAAAAAAATAAGTATAATAAAGTTATACTTTTATTCCATAAACATTTTATATGACAAAAATAAAAGTTTTATAGTTGTAAAAAAATGTTCTTTATAACTTATGTAACTTTAACTTTACTTTTATATATAAGTGTGTTCAAAAATAAACATGCACATAGAAAAAGAGAGGAATAAGACTTGCAACATTAAAAGGTGAATAAAACATGACAAAATCACTACTCTCTTACAATAGTCTAGAACATAATCAAAATATTAGTAAACTATATATATATGCGCGCATCGTTTCGCTTATTAAATTTTTACAATGGAGTCAATAATGAGAATACATGTTTCAAAAATCAGTGTAAAAATATTTCGGTGTTTCCAAAAAACTTGAGGCTTTAAAACATTGAATGGCCCACCTCCACAAAAATGAGGCCAATAGTTATATGACCTCTTTAAACGTACTTTACGAGTGGAGAAGTCATGGAAACAAATATGGACCACTTACTTTCCAAGTGGAAAATCTTACAAACAATTTCCGTTTAATACAACTTTTCACTTTGAAATGCTCAATCTAAAAAGATCAGTGTCCATGCTTTGCCAGAAAATTGCAAAAATGAATTCTTCGGAGTGAACGGAAAGAAATATGAGGACAACAAACCCATCAGTTTTCTATAATGTAAGACTCAAAGGGGCTATAAAAGAGTAAATGCAATATATAGATCCAATTCACAAATATAAATTAATTACACTGATGTTGTAGTTGCAACAAATAAATGACATGCTCCCAGTGTCTACTTCGTTTTAGGAAGTCGGTAAGTTTCCTCAAAGTACGAAAGCTACAGGAAATAGAGTTTCCTGAAAACTATAAGAAATAAATTCTACTGTTTTTATACCAATTGGTTACATGCTTTTAAATAATAATGAAAGTTTTGAAACAAAGTCGAATCACATTATAAACTGAATGTAAATACAAATAATGATAAAAGCCACACACAAAAATTCAAAGTTGAGTGTATCATTTTAGCTATCACGAAATTCCAGAACAAGGTTATATATTATCGGGTGCTTATATCATTGATATAAAGTTTTGGTTTAACTTTTGATCATACCGGCGGTAGCGAAAAGTTTGGATGAACGAGGTAATATATGGAAAGTGGTTACCCATCTATTTTTGCAAGTTCATTTCTTGCACAAACATGTCGTGGGTATGCTTCTTTCTAGTGAGCATCTCCAATAGCACTATTCCATAACTATAAACATCACCTTTTGTTGTGACATGTCCACCCATACCATATTTTGCATTAAAAAATTCTTATCATAAGGTTTCTAAATAAAAATATTTAATTAAAATATGAAAGTCATAAAATTGTTTAAAATTCCATCTAGTTCAAATAATACCTGGAGGAATGTAGTCCACAGATCCCTTAAGTGCAAGTGTAGAAGTGAAAGTTGAATACTCGTTATTTGCAAAATATATGGTTGCAATCTCGAAGTCTATTACATATGATGTCATATCTTCACCAAGGAGGACATTGCTTGGTTTTAAATCACAAAGGATCACTTCCATGAATCAATGGTGATGGAGATACACCATGCCTTGGGAAATGTCTATTGCTATATTCAACGTTTGAATCAATGTCAAAGCACTTTCTCCTTTGCCATTAGGATACAACCACTTTTCTAAGCTTCCATTTGGCATAAATGGAAATATCAAAGCTTTCATTTGGAGGTCTGAATATGAGGTTATGACTCTAATCAAATTTTGATGCTTGAATCTACTCAAAACTTTGCACTCCTTTTTGAAACTTTTGTGAGCCCCTTCATTTTCCATATTGAGAAGCTTGATGGCAACTAGTGTCCCATCATTCAAATCCACTTTGTACACTTTCCCAAAACTAACCACTCCTAACAAGTTAACATCACTAAATCCATCTATTGCAGTGATGAGCTCTCGATAGGAAATTCTTCGATGCCGCACATCTAAGGATGCCCCAACATCTATATAAATATTCTTCTTGTGATTTAATCTATAGAAGATTCCTATAACTAAACACAATACAATAATAACTACAACTACAACAATAGTTATGACAACTTTTCTCAGATGAGAAACACTTTTATGCTTGTGAGTAGAGCACAATGACAAATTTACCCAAGGTCCACAAAGACCTGGATTTCCCACAAATGTTGTGGCATTAAGATTTTTGAAAACTCCACCTTTCCGGACCTCCCCTGACAAGTTGTTGAAAGAGAAATTCAATTGGTTGAGAATTTTGAGATTTGACAATGATGTGGGTATTCCACCTGACAAATTGTTGGAGGAGAAATCTATGTCTTGAAGACTTCGAAGTTCACCGAGTGAAATTGGGATTAGACCTTCAACTGCATTGCAAGAAAGATTTAGGTATTGTAGCTATTTACAACTTCCAACCCCGCTTGGAATATAACTAGTTAGCCGATTTGCAGAAATATCTATAGCTTGAAGCATAGTCATCTTACTTACTTCCAAAGGAAAGGGGCCATCTAATTAATTGTTCTAAAGGTTGAAATAGAAAGCTAAATTTGCAAGACTTGCAAGGGTTGGAGGTATCTCCCCACTAAGTGTTTTGTATGAAAGGTCTAGTAGTAATAGGTTCACACATTTCCCTAGATTTTCTAGTATTTTACCTGATAAACTATTCTTAAAAAGATATAAATACCTTAGTTGCTGAAGGTTAGCAATAGAATCAGGAATTCTTCCAAATAGATTATTGTTGTCCAGACCGAAAAGCTCTAAATTTTTTAATTGCCCAATTTCCATTGGAATGTTTCCTTGTAAATTTTTGGTTACCATATATACCCTTCGCAAGTATTGAATGTTTTTTAGTGTAACTGGGATTTCCCCTATGAAAGAATTACCAGCTAAAGAGAGAACTTTTAAATTAATTAAGTTACCAATCTGTGGAGGTATTTCCCCCACCAATATGTTAAATAGAAATACTAACATGTCCAATTTCCTAGAGAGGTGGCCCACTGAAGAGGCCAAACGTCCAGTAAGATTATTATCGCCTAAATCTAAACTTCGTAGGGAAGAAAATTTAGTAAGCGTAGTAAGAATTTCCAAGTCTGTATTGTTGATGTGAACCAGTTGATTTCCAGCTAAGTTGAGTATTTGGAACTGCGTCAACTTACCCAACTCAATTGGCACCATTCCGTTGAGGTGATTACCATCTAGGTCAAGCGCTTGAAGGTTGGTACAATTGAAGAGTGAAGCAAGAATGCTGCCACTCAACTGATTATGTCCCAAAGCAAGTAGATTCAACTGCATGCTCTTGTGACACAACTCCATGGGGATGTGACCAATCAACTGGTTATAGTCGATATCCAATTATCGAAGATTGGAATTATCCTGTCAGATGGTTCCCACCCAAAAGTATAAGAAAATTGAAAGGCATACTCTCGAGAAAGTTTGTTGACATGTTTCCCGAGTAGGTGGGGATTCTACCCATCAGATTGTTTTCGTCTAAGTTTAAGAGTTGTAACTTGGGGAGATCGCATATTAGTTCTAAGGGAATTTTTCCCATGAGCTTGTTAGTGTCCATAGAGATGACTACTAAACTACGACAGCAGGCAAGAGTGGGAGGAATAGAAATGTTGGGTATGTGTTATATTCTTTCCACGACTAGCCCCACGCGCTGTACGTTGCGTCGGGCGTAGTAGGGGGGTCACAGGGGGGCAGCATCGCCCCGGCGAAATTTTTTTTTGGTATGCGGTCCCACTCATATGTGGACCCACCCATGTTTTGTGCATGAGTTTGCACATGGTTTTGGGGTACGATGGTTTTCGACCCCTGGTATTTTGTAGATCCGGTCAAGGGAACTACGGTTATGTTCTAATCCAGGGTTAATGGATTGGGGTTTATTTATGCTTCGGCATGTATATATATGTGTTGTAACACTAAAAGGAATATAATGAAAAATCAAGCTGGTCGTCCCGATTTGGGATCCAGGGGAAAATCTCTGTGTTTATCTGTTTTATATTTTATGCTCTTGCTATTGTTTATTTTCTGTTATAAGGTTCGTGTGTAGATAATTTCTGTTCAGGGTTAAAACCTACATTTGGTATCAGAGCTGTTTTGGCTTCAAGGGGACGCCTTTGCTGCTGAGGGTTTCTTGCTTGGGCCTGAGGTAGACCCTGTTCAGTGGGAGATCTACGGAATCGATTCTTGCGGTGAAATAAGATGGCGAGCGGCAGAAAGATAGAGATCGAGAAATTTAATGGTCAAAGTTTTGAGTTGTGGAAGCTCAAGATGGAGGATTTGCTGGTGGATAAAGATCAGTGGATCGTGGTAGATCCAGGTACTAAACCAATGGAAATGTCAGATGAAGACTGGAAAAGCCCAAGGATCGAAAGCTAAAAGCTGTCGTTGTGTATGGATTACTATTTGTGGATGTCTGAGGCTACGACCCAGAAGAATTTGCGGGAAAAACTTGGGACTTTGTACCAATCTAAGTCTACGGTGAATAAGTTGTTCCTGCGAAAAAATTTGTATAACCTGAGCATGAAGGATGGAGACTCGGTGACAGAGCATCTGAACACCTTCAATACTATGGTAAGTCAGCTGTCATCTGTTGATATTAAAATCTGAGATGAAGATAAGTGCATCAGTTTGTTGAGTTCTCTACCAGTCTCGTGGGACAGTCTGGCTATTGCAATAGGTAGCAATACAACTACCTTGAATTTTGATGACATTGTCTCAGCCTTCTTTTGTGGAAATGACCCAAGGGAGAAATATGGAGAGGTCGAAATGGAACCAGGATATACGGCCAGCGAAAGGGAAGGTCCCAAAATAGAAACAAGAATAAGGTTTCGAGTGGGAGATAGGTTTCGAGAGGAGATCTAAATCTCGGAAAGTTTGTAAGGTATCCTTGAAATGCGGAAAGGAAGGGCACTACGAAAAGGACTGCAGATCTAAAGCTCCTGAGAAAGGAAAGGGATCTGATGATGCTCCTTCTGCAGAGGCAAAAACCACCTCGGATGAAGGTGGGGATGTGTATTTGGCTTCTTCTTCAAATACACATGTAGATCATGAGTCATGGTTGATTGGCTCAGGTGCATCCTTTCACTTCACTCCCCATAGGGAGTGGTTCTGCGAGTATGATAAATATGATGGTGGTGATGTCTTCCTAGGGGATGATAGGAAGGCCAGAATCGTCGGACGTGGAAAGGTCAAGCTGAAGCTGCAAGGTGGGAGGATTAGAACACTTCCTGGTGTTCTGCATATTCCTGCATTGGCCAGAAATCTGATTTCTGTAAGCAAGATGGATGATGCGGGTGTAAAAATAGTGTTCGAGAAAGATGTCTGCAAGATGGTTCGGGGAGCACTGGTATTAATGCGGGGAGTTCAAGCCCAAATCTTTACAAGCTACGAAGTGGCAACCCATTATTGATCGATTTATGATTCGTAGTTCTTAAGAAAGAGGCAGAAAAGCCTAGAGCATCTCTGGAGAATGTTATCCCCCCTAGGGAGATTCTTGAAATAAGCAAGTTGGGGGCTATGTCATTTTGGAGACCTTCAAGGAATGCATCTCCCCTGAAGACACATCATCCTTGAGGTCTCTCTGTGCTTTGCCTTATACAAGCCCCCTCTGCTGGTTCCTTTCCCTCAGACTTTCATTTACCCCTTGTGTCCCTGCAAATGTTCCTTTTTTTTTCCCCTTTTCCTCCTTCTATCAAAATGTTTTTGTCCCCCTCTATTTCCCCCTATCAACCTTCTAAACCCCTCCAAAATATCCTTTGATTCTTACCCTCACCCTTTGTTTTCCCCAAATTCCCCTTCCATCTCCCTATCGTTACCCCTTCTAGCCTTTAATTTCATCAAAATGGCTCTAAAACCCACTTCAGACCTTATATCGGGCCTAGTCCCTCTTCTGATGGCCCCGCGCCGCTTTACCTTCCACAAAAACCAGCGATGTGACCGAGCCTCAACACTGAAAGGCGCTTATCGTATTTTTTCTTTGGGTGCGATTGCAGTCGTCGATCTGCACAAAACGAATAGCGATCTCCGCCCCCGCAGCCCTCGTCGGTTTCCCATTCATTTCCTACACCAGGCAATCGCCGTCCATTTCTCCATCAGATCAACGGTCCACAGTCATTCCGCTGGTGGTCCCCGCCCGTGTGCCGTGCCCTGAAACTGCCTGGTTTATTCCACACCACTTATCCGTGGCAGGCGGTTTTCCACGATAGCCCAACGATTCCACTCACCATCTGCCGCGTGTCCCCTGTACGACGGCAAAACCGCTGTCTCCCCACGCATTATCTTTCGGTCTACGGCGCGTAGCGAAATCCACGACAGCCGTCAGATCTCAGATCACTCATCCAACGATCATCATTCACCATAGCTGCACGCGCGTTAACCCATGCCCTGGTCTGCCGTTCGTCGACCTCCGCCGTTGATCTCCATCGCAATCGACGGTTCAGATCTGTTCGCCCGCCGCTGATTTTTCCACTGGCCATGGTCCCGCCACGTCATCTCCATGTGCACCCGCCATACATACCCCCATTCCATTACGTATATTTGGTCCATTTTTGTGCTTTTTCATGTTTTTCCTTCATTGTTCGCTCTGCAGAATGCCACCTCCACCAGAGCAGATTTTCATTGTTCCTCTGCATTTTTCTCCGCCATGTCACCATCTACATTAC
Source organism: Pinus albicaulis (assembly GCA_034641835.2). Classification (NCBI taxonomy): domain Eukaryota; kingdom Viridiplantae; phylum Streptophyta; class Pinopsida; order Pinales; family Pinaceae; genus Pinus; species Pinus albicaulis. The sequence goes on from CM076579.1 coordinate 1,586,081,875, forward strand.
CTTTCTCCTCCTCTACACTGCATCCATTTCCCCTGTCCATGATTTTCTTCACAGGTTTCATGTCTCGCAGAGTTTCAAGTGTGGTAAACCGCCATAGCCTATCAGCACTGTTGCACAGGCAGAAAATGCAGGAAAGGCCATGTACGAAGACCCAATTAATGAAGAAAGGCCACAGGAGGTGTTTTGACGCGACTATAAGCAAAGGACAGAGTTGAAAACCTGTCAATCTTCTCCAGATCCATTAAAAGAGTAGAGTTCTCGGTCAGAGGTGTTTGTGGGAGCGACAAAGAGAAATCATGAGGGAAATCTAGGAGTTAAAGCATTAAATCGGAGATTTCAGAAGCTTAGTCCAGTTTTCCAGAGGCAAAGTACCAGATTCAAAACCCCAAAGGACAACCATAAGTGTAATGCACAAGAAACCATACCACCAGGGTTTTCTGCAGCAGCAGAATGTTTTCTTCAATCAGAGGACAAAGTGCCCATACAGTCTTTACTATACATCTTGTTCTAGAGAATTTCCTGCCCAGACAACGGTCCTACATGATCAGAAAGCATTGGTGACTCAAGTAGGGCATACCTCCATGTTTATTATTTTATTTTTTCTATTGTAATGATAGTACCACAGTACTGCAGTAAGAATGCCTAAGCCATACCAGAGATAAATGCAGAGATTTAAAACCGAATGGGTCTCGACCCTGCATTCATTTTTGTGTTTAATGTTACATTTAGTGTTCACCTACCCACTCAGTCAATCTTCTTTTCATCCTCTGCTATAAAACACAGAAGGAAACTAGTTGTTGGTTGTTGATGAGACATCAGTGAAACGCAAGCATTTTCCTCTTGAGACAAGTTCTCTATGTAATTTTGTAAGATAGGCTGAGATTTGATGTATTCAGACTGAATGTTCAAGCTACGGGCTATGATGTACCTGATTGGTGTTGTTTTTAATATGACAAGAATATTTCTTTGGATCCTGATCTAAAGAAGCTGGTGATGTTTTCTTATCTCTGTGTATGATTTCATTTCATTCCATTTCTACTGGCTCGCATCAGAAGTTTGGCATAAGATTTACCCTTGATAGGTACCTTATGTTGCTGCTCTCCCAACCTTTTATTTTTTCTGCTTATATGTGTATCTGAATATTGATTTCAATTGATTTAACCAGTGTAGTGGATGTTATTGCCTGCTCTCTAATGTATGAATTAATGAGATCTATGTTTAGATGTTCTTGTTAGGATTTATTCAGATGAGTTGAGAACACTGGGAGGTCTAGAACCCTGTCTCTGCCTCACTAGGATCTTTCCATCCCGATTAAGCCTTTCTAAGATCCCTTGTACTGCCTCTGATTTTGTCCAAGCAGGCTTGGAGTTAAATGACCTCTAGTCTAATCTATAGACAGAATTGGTTGGTTCTCCTTTATCCTTTTTCAGTCCTTAATGTTCCATTTCACCAATCATCTTGCAAGATCCAAATGCTCTAGATGACTAGCCCAACTGAAAGCTTGCACATTGATTACAAATAAATCCTTTCTTGACTCCATAGCCCAATGGCCTTGATGTTTTCTGAGTCATCTAACTTTGCCTAAATTTCCTCATTGCTCATCCTTGTCTTATTTTGGACCTTCCTTTCCTGATTCCCAACAACCAAACACAAACAACCAAACAAACAACTCTGAGCCTATAACTAGCCTAAAATCATAACTTAGAGCTTCAAAGACAAACACCTTTGACAATCATAGAGAGATCCCTCTCTGGACCTAGGAGGGCTAGATCCTAAGGTCTGAAAGTGGTTCTATGTTGTCTCATCTTTTGGTCTTGTCAACCTGGCCAAAACATGGGAACCCCAACATAATGGCGACTCCGCTGGGGAAAATCTGAGTGCTTTCCACCTCATACATTTCCAAGACTCAGAAGCTTAGAACTCTGGTTAGGTTGAAAGTAAATCACTCTTTTCTTAGATCAACCTCCATTATTGAGTATTCATCATACTCTTAGATAGAGCCTGGTAAGGGCTAGGTAGCCTTCGGATCTCACCCTCTTCGGAGGTGACATATCTGGTAAACGCCCTCCCAGTCAATCTCTGGTTGGAGTTTGTTTTTTTTTAGGAGATTCCTGAAAGGTGATAGTGCTTGAGCACTGTGGTGGACAGTGTAACCCCTTAGACATACCCTAAAACCCTCCACCTGGCGACTCCATTGTTCCTAAACGAAAAGACTCCACTGGTGATCAGTAGGCCTGCTGATTGTCTTGGTTTCACGATAGACTCCACTGGAAGACCAACCTCTGAGACAACATCAACCACAGTAGAAGCAACAAGGAGGGTTAAGCTGCTTGGCTAGGAAACAACATTCTGGCTTTCAGAACCATCCACATAAGAGCTTTTCCCAACCCTGACCCACCTGAAATAGTTGACAATCCGGAGAGCATCCTCAAGGGAGCTCCTACACCCAAAAGACCAACTATTTCCAATCACATTCATAGAGCTAATTCTGCACCAGAAGACCTAACAGCTCAATCACTTTTTCTCCCTGGCCTAGACCTACCTAATAGGCTACCAAGAGTTAGGTCATTCAATCACCTAGACCAACTAGAACTTGAAACTCACAGTACACCATCTCATAGTGGTCAACACTCTAGGAATAGTGGAACCGCTCCATCTACACCACCTGATACTCACTTCATTCAAAACTTGGGGCTCTCCCACCCTAGATCTTCCCAACAGACTTCCGCTGGTCTTAATATCCCTATCATCCATATACCAGCTGCTCAAGCCAACCCTATACCTCACCAGAACATTATCATGGCATCTTGGTATGCACCCTTGGTGTTACCACAACCTTTGTTACCCCTACCCAACGATTATCAGTAAAAAATCCCACACTTAACGGCTAAAGAATCCATCACAACTCAGCAACATGTAGATAAAATGAAGGATTCTTTTGATTATATGGAAATTGATGATGAAACAATCAAAATGAGAATCTTTTCCCAAAGCCTGGGGGGTGATGTAAAAAAATGGTTTAGAATTTTACCTCATGGCAGTATCCAAGATCTCCCCGCGTTATATCAGAACTTCATAGACAAATGGGAGATTAGAGAAAACCCTCGCCAGCTCCTAGTAGACTACATGTCCCTTAAGAGGAACGTAGGAGAGAGCGTCCATGATTACACTACTAGATTCAACAGCATTTGCAATGCTCTCCCTCCACACATGAAACCTCCTCAAGGTATGGCCCTAGCAAAATATCCTGATGGATTTGATGCTGACATGGCCTACGAGCTTAGAGATAAAGAGCATAACACATTGGAAGACATGCAGAAAGGAGCCATAACCATAGAAGCAAACTTAATGGAAAAAGGGCAAGATTAAAAGCTGAAAAAAGGGTAACATATAGGGATGACAATGTAGCTTCCACGTCTGATCCCAAATATGATAGACTGTCCAAAAATGTGGAAGAGCTACAACAAATGATAAAAAGGATGGTTGTCCAAAACAGAAACCAAAACCAGAACCAGAACGTTAGAAGAAACAATGCTGCTCCCAACAAACAAAGAGAGTCAGAGCAACAGGTTATTCCCCCATTTCAGGAAAACGTTTTAGATGAAGATGAGGGAATCATTGAAGAGTCTGAAGGGAATACAATAAACATGTTTGAAGCAGAAGACTCAATCCATAACTATGATTCAGGGGAAGATCAGCCCTCACCTTCATACTGGGATGAGGAATGGTTAGAAACTGAAGATTACAGGTTAGGATTTGAAAATTCCATGATGTAGGTCAGAGAACAATATGAACTTAGGAGCAAAAAGAACCAAGAAAATTCCAAAGCAAAGACTCCTGAGGTAACCATCAAGAAAAGACCTGATAAAACTTCTAAATCATCTATTGCAACTGACAAGTCAGCAGCTAAAAGTTCTGGTAAACACAAGGAAAAAGACAACCAAGACACTGAAAAAAAAAGTCGACCAACCAGCAGCACGAGCACTGCAGTTAGTGCTCCTGATAAAACGATTCCTGACCCTGTACATAGTGAGAAATCACAACAGGATTCAGCTACTAAGGTAGTAGCAAATAAAATAGAATTAAGCACTCCAAAGACCTAGTCCACTTTCAATTTGGAGAGTGAGATTGCCAAATTCAAAATCTCTATACCATTATCTGAGCTGGCCACTCAGAATGTATATAAACGCCAAATTTTGAAAGCATTGAATCTGGGGGAAAAAAATGACACTGTAAATTTGAACGATGATCAACCTGCCCTCCTGTTTGGTCCAAAGATTCAGGGAAAGTTTCAGGAAGGGGTAGTTCCGCCTTTTTATATCAGTCTCAACATTCATGACAAAGTACTCCACAATGCCATGCATGACTCTGGAGCGTCACACAATTTAATGCCTAAGGTAGTGATGGAAAAGCTAGGCCTAGAGATAACACGGCCTTACAAAGATCTATATTCGTTTGACTCTAGCAGAGTAAAATTCCTAGGCCTAATCAAAGACTTATGTGTGAGCTTGACCCAGATCCTAGCTAAATGTATTGTCATGGATGTGGTGGTGGCAAATGTGCCACCCAAGTATGGCATGCTATTTTCAAGATCATGGGGAGCCAAACTGCAAGGAACGATGCAGATGGATGGCTCCTATGCCACTATCCCTCTATTTGGCCAACTTAGAAGACTGTATAGAGAGCCCCAGATGAAATTCCTAGTTAGTAGCCCCAAGAAGCTTGAAAATTCACCATTATACTCTATACACACAAACCTGGATTCTTTCATTCTTTACAACGACCAATCCTTAGGAGAGCCAGAATATGAATGCAGAAATACAAGCAAGGACACAGAGCCCATGGATTTTAGCATAATAGCTACCCTAGAAGAATACGACGAAGAAAACCATGGGTAGGGTACTGAAAACGAAACTCAGAGTGAACCAGTAACACAATGCAGTTAGCCTATTAGTCACACCCTTCAAACTAACATACCACGTGAAGAACAAGATAACCCACAACCTAGTACAGGCTCCCCAACGCAACATAATGGCGAGCCCCTGTGGGAAATGAACTTCGATGGGTCCTGTACTAGGCAAAATGTTGGAGCAGGGGTGTGGCTACGTAACACAGAAAATGGTCATGCAGAGAGCAATGCTGTGAATTTTCATTTCAAATGCACAAATAATATTGTAGAATATGAGGCTCTCATCCTAGGTCTGAATCTATTGAAAAGATTAGGATCCCATAGGATAGTTGTGAGAGGAGACTCTGAGTTAGTCATCAAATAGGTAAATGGTGAATATACAGCGAAACATCCCCGACTTAGAGCGTACAGGAATGATGCAGTAGATTTATTGAAAACCTTTGTAGAATACGAGTTGGTGTTTGTTCCCAGGAGTCAAAGTAGTATTGCTAACGGATTAGCTTGCCTGGCTAGTTCATATCCTAAGACTCCCCCTGACCAACAAATCATCATTCAAACCAAGTTCAGACCTGCAGTGCCAGACAACGAAAAATACTGGCAGGTCTTTGAAGGTGATAAACAGATCGAAGATTTCCTAGTGGGCAGGAATGAGTTTGAATTTTCTGATTCGGACTCAAAATCTGATGACAGCTGCCCAAGTGAGGAATCCCCTGATGAAGAGTCCCCACCCTGTAACATAGAAATAAACACCTTTTCTGAGGAAACTGGAAGTTCAACCGAAAAATGTGAAAATGCAGATAACGAAGAGATAGAGGTGTTGCAGGCCAAAGATAAAATATACCCAGAGGCCTAGCACCCCTAGAGGACCTTTTTGACTTTGATGACGTAGCAAAAAATCCCACTATAGAACATGCAGACTCAGATATAGAAGAATGCAATATTGGCACTGAAGATAAGCCCAAAACGATCAAACTGGCTAAGTCTAAACCTGCAGACATGAAGAAGAAATACATTGACCTGTTTAAGGAATTCATTGATGTGTTTGCATGGAGCTATGAAGACTTAAAGGCCTATGACACCAACATCATACAACACAAGATACCCTTGAAGGAAAATCAGAAGCCTTTTAGAAAAAAACTCCGCAAAATCAATCCAAAACAATTGCTTGCAGTAGAGAAAGAGATTAAAAAGATGTATGACGCAGGCATAATAGTCCCTGTAAGGTTTTCTGATTGGGTGTCAAACTTAGTGGCTGTAAGAAAGAAAACAGGGGAGATCAGACTATGCATAGACTTCAGAAACCTCAACAGAGCCTCCTTGAAAGACAACTACCCTTTGCCTAGAATGGAGCATATCCTACAGAAGGTAGTGGGCTCTAAGAGAATCTTCCTACTTGATGGTTTTTCAGGATACAATCAAGTCCTTGTACTCCCAAAAGATCAACTCAAAACAACTTTTACCACTCCATGGGGCAACTTCATGTATGTGAAAATGCCTTTTGGATTGATGAATGATGGAGCCACCTTCCAGAGAGCGATGGACATAGCTTTCTCAGATGAGATAGGACACTTCATAGTTATCTACTTGGATGACTTGACTGTCTTTTCCAAAACTGAAGAAGAACATCTCAAACATCTGAGGAAAGTTTTCAAAAAATGTAGAAGGTACGTTCTGTCCTTAAATCCTAAGAAAACTGTGTTCGGGCTGCAAGAAGGCAAACTTCTTGGCCACATTATATCTGAGAAAGGGATTAGGATAGACCCACAGAGGGTTGAGGGAATACTTCAAATTACACATCCGAGAAACATCAAGGAGTTACAATCCTTCATTGGGAAGATCAATTTCCTTAGGAGATTCATTCCCAATCTTGCTGAGCACCCTAGGAAAATGACTGACATGCTAAAGAAAGGTGCAGGAATTAAGTGGACTGTTGAAGCCAAGAAATATTTTGAGTCAATAAAACTTGCACTCACACAGACCCCGGTACTTATCAGCCCAGACTTCTCAAAAGATTTTATGATCTTTTCCTTTTCCTCTAAACACACAATAGCTACAGTCTTGCTGCAAATGAATTTAGAAGGTCATGAACAACCAATTGCCTTCTTCAGCAAAGCCTTAAGAGACGCACCCTTAAAGTACAACATCATGGAAAAACAGGCCTATGCCTTGGTAAAGGCCTTAAAAGACTTTAGGGTGTACATTATGCATTCTCACACCATTGCTTATGTGCCAAATATAGTGCTTAAAGATATCTTGTCCTAGGATCCTGACGGGAAAAGGGGAAATGGATTGCTACAATCTTGGAATATGACCTTGAAATAAAACCCACCAAGCTGATCAAAGGTCAAGGCCTGGCCCAATTAATGGCTGAATCAAACTTGCAGGCTCTTGACATTAACATGATAAATGCCTTAGATGAGCAGGAAGGATTGCCCCACCCAACTGTTGAGGAGCAGTTTCAGAACTCTCCTTGGTACTCCAATATCCTTTATGTGCTCACTAACCTCAATGCCCCTCCAGAACCATCCAAAACCAAGGCCAGATTCATAAAACTCAAAGCTAGAAACTACTGCATTTTGAATGAGAATCTATACTGGAAAAATCCAAATGGCCTATTGTTGAAATGTTTGTCTGAAACCGAAGCTGAAAGAATAAAACAATAATTCCATGTTGGGGAGTGTGGAGGCCACCTGAGTTGGAAATCCACTGCAAATAAAATACTCAGGGCTGGTTACTATTTGCCTACACTCTTCAATGACGTCCATAAAATGACTCTTACCTGCCACAAATGCCAAATCTTTGAGGGCAGAAGAAAGCTGCTCCCCCTCCCTTTACAACCTATCACCGTAGAAGGTCCCTTCATACAATGGGGCCTAGACTTTATTGGAGAGATTCACCCCTCTTCTTCTGGACAACACAAATGGATCCTAACTGCTACAGATTACTTCACTAAATGGATAGAAGCCATACCCACTAGGAATGCCACTGATTCTGTCATCATTAGGTTCCTAGAAGACTTCATCCTGTCTCGGTTTGGCTGTCCAAGAAAAATCATCACTGACAATGCTGTTGCCTTCGGATCCAAGAAAATGGTTGATTTCTGTCACAGGTACGGAATAGCGCTTGGTAATTCAACTACCTATTACCCCCAGGGTAATGGATTGGCTGAATCATCTAACAAAATCCTGGTCACAATCATTAAGAAGCTGCTGGAAGAGAACAAAAAGTCATGGCATAAAAAGTTGGTACATGCTTTGTGGGCTGATAGGCTCACCATGAAGAAATATATTGGCATGTCACCATTCCAGTTGGTTCATGGAACAGAAGTAGTTTTTCCTACAAGCCTTGGAGTTCCAGTAATCAAACTTGTCCAGGAGATCCAATCAGAGGAAGACAGCATGATAAGAAGGATAAATCAGACAATCCATCTTCAGAAAACAAGGGAGCAGGTTTATGGCAGAGATGTCAGAATGCAGGAAAGCATAAAGAGGCAGTTTGACAAAAGAGCCAAAGGTTCAGATTTCAAAGTTGGGGACAACGTTCTAAAATTGGATTCAAGGAGAGAGGACAAAGGTAAACATGGAAAGTTTGACAGCTTGTGGCAAGGACCGTATATCATTCAAGCCACTGTGGGTCCTAATGCATTTTTATTACAAGAACTTGATGGTACAGAGCTGTTTGGGGGTCCTGTCAATGGCAGGATGCTCAAACACTACTTCTGCTAGTTTTCATTTCCAGTTCCATTTCCATTGTACATACCATTGCAGTTTTACTTTCAAGAAAGCAGAGAAAAATGTTTCAAGAAACAGAAGAGAAAGGATAGGTTCAGACAAGCTCAAAACATGAACCTCCGAAAGGGAAAGAGTGGCTTAGACATGATCAAAATCTGAGCCAAAAGAAGCAGAATAGATGGTCCTAATATGCTCAAAACCTGGGCCAGCAGTGAAAAGAAGAATCAGCTCTAACATGCCCAAAACCAGAGCTGAAATGAACAAAGGAAGTGACTCTAATTTGCTCAAAACCTGAGTCACAAGAAAGGAAGGATGTTTTAGAACTGCAGATTTCATGCCTTCACAGTTTTGTTTTCAGTTTTCTGCAAGTCTTCACTCCAGCAAGTCAGACAGTCTAATCCTGGCTTGGCTGTTTTGAATTTCCTGTCTTAGAATGTAGGAGAAGAAACCTGTTGGACAGTTTAATCCCAGTAGGTAGTAGATTAGGTAGAGAATCATATGAGACCAACAGTCTAATCTGGCCTCATGGAGAAATAAGGGTAGATTTAGAATAGGTTTGTTTTTGTTTTGGAAGTAAAATGTAAAGGGTCTGCTAGCTCAAATGCACCCAAAGGGAAAGGCTAGGACTTTAGTTTGGGTAGGTAGATCGGTTGGGAAAATATTTCTGCTGATATGTGTCTTTAACATATTGTGGCAGCTGAAAATTAAAGAAAGAAGGGATGTGCTAAGCAGCAGGCATCTGGCCTACTCCAAAGATCATTTCTGGTTTCTTAGCTCCTTCAAGAAGAAGCCATCCCCATGTGGAGCCACTGTTAGCCCCCCCATGAAATTCTTGATAAGCAAGCTGGGGGCTATGTCATTTTGGAGACCTTCAAGGAATGCATCTCCCCTGAAGACACATCATCCTTGAGGTCTCTCTGTGCTTTGCCTTATACAAGCCCCCTCTGCTGGTTCCTTTCCCTCAGACTTTCATTTACCCCTTCTGTCCCTGCAAATGTTCCTTTTTTTCCCCCTTTTCCTCCTTCTGTCAAAATGTTTTTGTCCCCTCTATTTCCCCCTATCAACCTTCTAAACCCCTCCAAAATCTCCTTTGATTCTTACCCTCACCCTTTGTTTTCCCCAAATTCCCCTTCCATCTCCCTATTGTTACCCCTTCTAGCCTTTAATTTCATCAAAATGGCTCTAAAACCCACTTCAGACCTTATATCGGGCCTAGCCCCTCTTCTGATGGCCCCGCGCCCCTTTACCTTCCACAAAACCCAGCGCTGTGATCGAGCCTCAACACTGAAAGGCGCTTATCGTATTTGTTCTTCGGGCGCGATTCCAGCCATCGATCTTCACAAAATGAACGACGATCGCCGCCCCCACAGCCCTCGTCGGTTTCCCATTCATTTCCTACACCGGGCGATCGCCGTCCATTTCTCCGTTAGATCAATGGTCCACAGTCATTCCGCTGGTGGTCCCTGCCCGTACACCGTGCCCTGAAACCGCCTGGTTTATTTCGCACCACTTATCTACGGCAGGCGGTTTTCCTCGATAGCCCAGCGATTCCACTCACTGTCTGCGGCGTGTCCCCTGTATGACGGCAAAACCGATGTCTCCCCGCACATTATCTTTCGGTCCAGGGCGCATAGCGAAATCCACGACAGCCGTCAGATCTCAGATCACTCATCCAACGGTCATCTTTAGCGAGAGCTACACGCGCGTTAACCTATGCCCTGGCCCGCCGTTCGTCGACCTCCGCCGTTGATCTCCATCGCAATCGACGGTTCAGATCTGTTCGCCCGCCGCTGACTTTTCCACTGGCCACGGTCCGGCCACGTCATCTCCACATGCGCCCGCCATACATATCCCCATTCCATTACGTATATTTGGTCCATTTTAGTGTTTTTTCATGTTTTTCCTTCATTGTTCGCTCTGCAAACCGCCACCTCCACTAGAGCATATTTTCATTGTTCCTCTGCATTTTTCTCTGCCATGTCACCGTCTGCATTACCTTTCTCCTCCTCTACACTACATCCATTGCCCCTGTCCATGATTTTCTTCACAGGTTTCATGTCTCGCAGAGTTTCAAGCGCTGTAAACCGCCATATCCTATCAGCACTATCGCATAGGCAGAAAATGCAGGAAAGGCCGTGTACGAAGACCCAATTAATGAAGAAAGGCCCCAGGAGGCATTTCGACGTGACTATAATCAAAGGACAGAGTTGAAAACCTGTCAATCTTCTCCAGATCCATTAAAAGAGCAGATTTCTCGGTCAGAGGTATTTGTGGGAGCGACAAAGAGAAATCATGAGGGAAATCTAGGAGTTAAAGTAAATCGGAGATTTTAGAAGCTTAGTCCAGTTTTCCAGAGGCAAAGTACCAGATTCAAAACCCTGAAGGACAACCAGAAGTTTAATGCATAAGAAACCGTACCAATAGGGTTTTCTACAGCAGCATAATGTTTTCTTCAATCAGAGGACAAAGTGCCCATACAGTCTTTACTATACATCGTGTTCTAGAGAATTTCCTGCCCAGACAACGGTCCTACATGATCAGAAAGCATTGGTGACTCATGTAGGGCAGGCCTCCATGTTTCTTATTTTATTTTTTCTATTGTACTGATAGTACCACAGTATTGCAGTCAAAACGCCTAAGCCATACCAAAGATAAATCCAGAGATTTAAAACCGAATGGGTCTCGGCCCTGCATTCATTTTTGTGTTTAATGTTACATTTAGTGTTCACCTACCCACTCAGTCGATCTTCTTTTCATCCTCTGCTATAAAACGCAGAAGGAAACTAGTTGTTGGTTGTTGATGAGACATCAGTGAAATGCAAGCATTTTCCTCTTGAGACAAGTTCTCTGTGTAATTTTGTAAGATAGGCTAATATTTGATGTATTTAGACTGAATGTTCAAGCTACGGGCTATGATGTACCTGATTGGTGTTGTTTTTAATATGACAAGCATATTTCTTTGGATCCTGATCTAAAGCAGCTGGTTATGTTTTCTTATCTCTGTGTATGATTTCATTTCATTCCATTTCTACTGGCTCGCATCAGAAGTTTGGCATAAGATTTACCCTTGATAGGTACCTTATGTTGCTGCTCTCCCAGCCTTTTATGTTTTCTGCTTATATGTGTATCTGAATATTGATTTCAATTGATTTAACCAGTGTAGTGGATGTTATTGCCTACTCTCTAATGTATGAACTAATGAGATCTATGTTTAGATGTTCTCGTTAGGATTTAGTCGGATGAGTTGAGAACACTGGGAGGTCTAGAACCCTGTCTCTACCTCACTAGGATATTTCCATCCCGATTAAGCCTTTCTAAGATCCCTTGTACTGCCTCTGATTTTGTCCAAGCAGGCCTGGAGTTAAATCACCTCTGGCCTGATCTATAGATATAATTGGTTGGTTCTCCTTTATCCTTTTTCAGTCCTTAATGTTCCATTTCACCAATCATCTTGCAAGATCCAGATGCTCTAGATGACTAGCCCAAATGAAAGCTTGCATATTGATTACAAATAAATCCTTTCTTGACTCCATAGCCCAATGGCCTTGATGTTTTCTGAGTCATCTACCTTTGCCTAACTTTCCTCATTGCTCATCCTTGTCTTATTTTGGACCTTCCTTTCCTGATTCCCAACAACCAAACAAAAACAACCAAACAAACAACCCTGAGCCTATAACTAGCCTAAAATCATAACTTAGAGCTTCAAAGACAAACACCTTTGACAATCATAGAGAGATCCCTCTCTGGACCTAGGAGGGCTAGATCCTAAGGTCTGAAAGTGGTTCTATGTTGTCTCATCTTTTGGTCTTGTAAACCTGGCCAAAACATGGGAACCCCAACAGAGAAAAGACCATGCTATGGCATCAAAGGCTTGGACATATTGGAGAGAAGGGCCTTCAGATACTGCATAGAAATGGTGTGGTAGAAGGTATGTCTAATTTCTCTCTGGATTTCAATTTCTGTGAACATTTTGTATATGGGAAGCAGAATCAGGTGAGTTTTCCTTCTGGTGCTAAGAGGGCGAACAATATATTAGAGCTCGTGCACAGTGATGTGTTTGGACCTGTATCAGTTCCATCACTGGGAAAGTCTGTGTACTATGTTTCATTCATAGATGACTTCTCAAGGAATACATGGATATATTTCTTGAGGAAGAAATTTGAAGTCTTTGACAAATTTAAAGAATTTAAGGCTTTGGTGGAAAACCAGAAAGAGAAGAAGATAAAGGTGTTGAGGACAGATAATGGTGGGGAGTTCTGCAAGAAGGAATTTGAAGAGTTCTGTAAGAAGTGTGGTATAGCACGACAGAAGACTACTCCATACACACCGCAACAAAATGGAGTTGCAGAAAGAATGAACAGAACACTGATGGAAAAGGTAAGAAGCATGCTCAGTGGTACCGGGTTAGGACAAGAATTCTGGGCAGAGGCAGTGGAGACTGCATGTTACTTAGTTAACAGATCACCTTCATCAGCGTTGGAGGATAAGACTCCACATGAGGTATGGACCGGTAAGAAACCCTCTCTTTCACATCTAAGGGTATTTGGATGTGATGCATATGTACATGTTCCAAAGGAGAAAAGGACCAAGTTGGATAATAAATCTGAAAGGTGCATCTTTATTGGGTATAAGGATGGTTTAAAGGGTTACATGATTTGGAACCCAGAAACAAGGAAGGTTGTGTACAACCAAGATGTGGTGTTTAGAGAGGTGAAATATGTTGTTACACATGAAGTCCTACCAAAGGAACCTGAGAAGATAGAGTTTGAGCTGAAGGAGGATGAATCAGAATCTACAACAGAAGAAGACTCAGAAGAGGAAGAACCACAAACCCCAGCTTTGAGAAGATCAGTTCGGGAAAGAAGGCAACCAGAAAGGTATAGTCCATCTGATTTTTGTTTAGGTTTTGCCTTAACTATAACTGATGATGATCCCAGAACTGTCAGGGAGGCAGTAGATTCAGAGGATGGAAAACTCTGGAAGGAGGCCATGGTTGATGAAATGGCATCCTTGCACAAAAATGAGGCATGGGATCTGGTGGAGTTGTCAGCTGGAAGGAAGCCCATCGGGAGAAAATGGGTGTTTAAGAAGAAGATGAATGTAGAAGGCAAGGTGGAGAAATACAAAGCTCGGTTGGTAGCAAAAGGTTATTCCCAGGTGCCGGGAATTGATTTTGGTGATATTTTTTCTCCCGTTGCCAAGGTTACTTCTATTAGATTACTTTTATCTGTTGCTGCTGCATTTGATTTTGAGATAGAACAGATGGATGTGAAGACAGCATTTCTTCACGGGGATCTAGAAGAGGAGATCTACATGAAGCAACCTGAAGGCTTTATGGTGAAGGGTAAGAAAGAACTAGTATGCAAGTTGAAGAAGTCTCTGTATGGGTTAAAATAGTCACCAAGGATGTGGTATCAGAAATTTGATACCTATATACGGGGACTTGGCTTCACCAGAAGCAAGGAGGATCACTGTGCTTATTTTAAATTAATTGGTGACCGTGTTATTTATTTGGTCTTGTATGTGGATGATATGTTGTTGATTGGAAATGACAAAGAAATTATCCAAGATTTGAAAACCCAACTGTTCTCCAATTTTGACATGAAGGATCTGGGTGCTGCAAACTATATTTTGGGCATGGAAATTAAGAGAGATCGGGCAAAGAGGAAGCTCTGGTTAAACCAGAGGAAGTATGTCGAGACTATATTGCAGAGGTTCAATATGCAGGATAGTAAACCGGTGAGTGTTCCTATTCCCGTAGGTGCAAAGCTGTCTGCTGAACAGTGTCCCAAGACACAAGAAGAAGAGGAGGATATGTCCCGTGTTCCATATGCAAGTGCAGTGAGTAGCCTGATGTATGCAATGGTCTGTACTAGACCAGACATTGCACATGCAGTGGGAGTATTGAGCAGGTTTATGTCAAACCCAGGGAAGGAGCATTGGACAGTAGTGAAGCGGGTTTTCAGATATTTACATGGCACTAGTGATTATGGCTTGTGCTACCAGGGAAGACCAAGATTGGAAAGAATGTTGGACATTCATGGTTTTGTTGATGCAGACTGGGCTGGAGATCTGGACCAAAGAAGATCTACAAGTGGGTATGTGTTTAGCCTATTTGGAGGTGCAGTCACTTGGATGAGTAAAAGACAGTCTGTAGTGGTGCTTTCAACTACAGAGGCAGAATACATAGCAGCCACTCATGCAAGCAAGGAAGAAGTTTGGTTGCAGAGATTGTGTTCAAGTATGGGGTTGGTACAACAAGCTATAAGGATAGATTGTGATAGCCAAAGTGCAATTTTCTTGGCTAAGAACCCTGCTTATCATTCAAAGACAAAGCACATTGATGTTCAATATCACATTGTTAGAGATATGGTTGAGGCTAAAAGGGTGTTGCTAGTAAAGGTGGACACTTTGAAGAATGTTGCAGATGCATTGACGAAGTCTATGAGCACTCAGAAGTTCTCTTGGTGTAGAGAAACAATGGGTGTTGAAGAATTGGCCAAATGACTAAGCTCTCCTATGGCCCCCTGTGGAAAGAAAACAACAAGTGGGAGAATGTTGGGTATGTGTTATATTCTTTCCACGACTAGCCCCACGTGCTGTAAATTGCGCCGGGCGCAGCAGGGGGGTCACAGGGGGGCGGCAGCCCCCCCTGTCGGCGTCTGGGGCAGCACCCCGGTGAAAAAAAAATTTGGTATGCGATCCCACTCATATGCGGACCCACCCATGTTTTGTGCATGAGTTTGCACATGGTTTTGGGGTATGATGGTTTTCGACCCCTGGTATTTTGTAGATCCGGTCAAGGGAACTACGGTTATGTTCTAATCCAGGGTTAATGGATTGGGGTTTATTTATGCTTCGGCATGTATATATATGTGTTGTAACACTAAAAGGAATATAATGAAAAATCAAGCTAGTCGTCCCAATTTGGGATCCAGGGGAAAATCTATGTGTTTATCTGTTTTATGTTTTATGCTCTTGCTATTGTTTATTTTATGTTATAAGATTCGTGTGTAGATAATTTCTGTTTAGGGTTAAAACCTACAAGAAAGAGTTGATTAAGATACAGGTAGATCTCTGAATTGATAGGGAATTTTGCCATCAAAACTATTATTGCTAAGGTCGAGTATCTTAATAGAGGAGAGATTTTCGAGAAGAGGAGATATTTTACCTTGCAATTCCATGGATGAAACATTGAGTGAGACCACTCTCTATCTATTGCAACTACATATGACACCTCTCCACTCGCAGAACGAAACGTTGGGTTTCCATGTAGCGGTTAATGATTGCCATGGATCGTAGGTGATTGCAGAGAGAAATGCAAGGAGGGCATTGTCGTGATGAGCTTGCTAGTGGTCTGACAATTGTGTTGGAAATAATGAATGAAACAATAACATAGAGGGTTGCTTCCCCCACAACACAGAGAATGCACAATTGCTGCGGAATTAACATTCATACACATAGACAGACAACGTAACACAACATCATAACTCTTTTTTAATTCATTCAACTCTTCTCTAAGTTTCAATTCATTATACTCTCTAAACATAATGAAATTACATAAGCTTATATGAAAATGGTCATAGCCTGAAAATCCTAATAGAATTCAATGCAATTCAATTGTTGGATGGACGTTCAACAACCAATCGTCCTTGGGTTGTCAAAACACCCATTCTTTCTTTAAAATGACGCACAGACCATATTTCAGTTTATACAAAAAAACACATATTAATATGCAATGCAATGCTGTTCTGAGTCCACATCACATCTGACACTTTATCGCAGATCGGAAATTGAAGATCTTAGCGTTTAACATGTGCGCAAAAAAACTTAAAAAAAAAACCTTGTGATGTGTGATTGTGATCACATCGCATACAAAATAACATAACTGTGGGTACTATACGGGAAACTTAAAACTTTGCGAAGGTGATGTTCAATGGCAATATGCGGTGGCGATATCGCATCGCAAAACAAATAACTTGCGGGTGCTTAATGGAAAGCACAAAAGTTTGAGATTTGTGGTATTGCGAGTGGTAAAGGTTGGTAAGTGCAATGAAACAAAACAAAAAGGAAATAGATGAATAACAAAGGTTTGGTTCATGCAGTAAAGATAAGGTGGGTCCCACTGATATTGCATCAACGGAAACATAACATACGGTGAGGGCTTAAGGTTTAAGGCTTAAGATTTGCGAAGTGTGGGCGGCGACGCGGTAAGTTGTGGTAAGTTCAAAATGCACAAACCAAATTTTTTGCAGAAATATGAAGGATTTAGGGTTTTGCAATGCGGTTGGGGTGTACGGTAGGTCCCACAAGATATCGCATTGGTGGGGATTTAACATTGTGGTGAAAGCGTTAAGAGGTAAGGTAGAGAAATGCGATGCGAGAAAAAATGTAAGTCAACACAAAAATGGACATAAACGCAAAGGTATGGCTCAGGTACTCTATTTGGTGTGGTTGTGTGAAAACGTCTCTGGCTCTATGGATCTATGCTTATCCTTCTCTACTACAAAATTGATGAAGTGTGGTATGTTGCCACTGCTTATTCATGGCAGTGGTTGGGAGTATAATTCCAACACTCCCCCTTAATCACAATTGCTACCATCAACAATTCCTAGACATTTTCCGAGATAAACAAAACTTATTTGTCCTAATGGATTTGTGAGGATATCAGTAAACTGTTCCTCTGTCCTGCAATGTTGCAAAAACATCTCACCATTGTTAACCAATTCTCTTATAAAATGATATTTGGCATCTATGTGCTTTTTTCTCTTATGGAAAACAAAATTCTTTGATAATGAAATTGTTGGGCTATTATCACAATAAATTGTGGTTCCTTTGTCTTTCTCATGACACAAATCTCTCAGCATCCTTCTCATCCATACTTCTTTGTATGTTGCTACTATTGCTGCCACATATTCAGCTTCTGTTATTGATAATGCAACTATTGGTTGCTTCTTGGAAGCCCATGAAATGGCTCCCGATCCCAAATGAAATTCACATACCCAGATGTTCTCTTTCTATCATCTAAACTTCCAGCCCAATCACTTTCAGTGTAACCAATCAATTTAAAATTATTAGTTGAGGAGTATAGAACACCATACTCCTTTGTTCCATTCACATGCCTTAATATTCTCTTGGGGTCTTACCAATGTGTCTCCTTTGGTGTCTCCATGAATCTGGAAATTAAACTCACTGCATACATAATATCAGGCCTAGTTGCAGTCAAATACATTAGATTTCCAACTATGCTCTTATACAATGTCGGATCGACATTATTGCTGCAATTTTCTTTGCTTAACTTCAACCCCATGACAGTTGGAGTTATTTCTACTTTGCTGTTCTGCATGTTAAACCTCTTTAAAACTTCTGCAACATATTTTTCTTGGGAAATAAAAATTCCCTTTTAATTTTTCTTTACTTCAATGCCCAAAAAATATCTCAATAAACCCAAGTCAGTCATTTCAAATTCACTCTTCATGATTGCTTTAAAATCAACAATGAGAGAAATTTCATTTCCTATGAAAATTAAATCATCTACATATAAAAAAACAATAAGGATCTTACCGTCATTTTCTTTTATGTAGAGTGTGGGTTCACCATCACACTTGTCAAACCCATTATCCATTAGGTAAGCATCAATTCTGTTGTACCATTCTCTTGGTGCTTGATTAAGTCCATAGAGAGCTTTCTTCAACTTACATACTTTGTGCTCTTGGCCATCAATCTCATAGCCAGGAGGTTGTTCAACATATATCTCATCTTTCAACACTCCATTCAAGAATGTTGACTTTATATCCATTTGATAGACTTTCCACTTTTTTTGTGTTGATTTGGACAACAATTTCCTCACTATATCCATCCTTGCAACTGGTGCAAAGGCTTCTTCATAATCTCTTCCTTGTTGATGCTTGTAGCCTTTAGGAACAAGTATTGCTTTATGCCTTTCTATCTTTGATCCAGATTTATGTAGGAACGCAATAGAATACACATATAATCATAAATACAAAGATGCAATGGAAATAACACTTCATTTCATTAATATCAAAGAACTGAAATTTTCTTACAAACTGAATGGAAATAAACTAGCTAGGGCACTGGTAGCTTATCTCTGAGAAGAGATGCGGTGGCTACATGCCTCTAAACTATGTTACAATGACACTCAAGGGCCTATTTATTATAGAGAAACAATGGAAAACCCTAAACATCCAAAAACCTAACCCTAGGAGATGAAGTGCCAAAACTATGGGCCCCGTTTGGGTAAATTGGTGTTTCAACTTCCCGAGGTTGTAACTTTGGCATACTATCTCTCTTTGACGCACATGAAACATCGTTAGAAATATTTATCTGAGGACTACAACTTCTAACTTTGAATATTGATTCTGGAATGGAATCATATTTTTTGGATGCGTGATGCCCAAAAAATGTCGTTTAGGGCCTCAAAACGGCCCCGGAAGTTTAGGACCCGAAAAACTGCTAAAAATAGTAAGTTGTGCTGAAACTGAAAAACTGAAAGAGACAATGGTTGGACCCCAAGTGGAATAAGAAGGTGGCCACCAATATCCACCTGGATCAATCTTGCCTTCAACATTTCTTTTGGTCTTATAGACACATTTCACTCCTATAACTTCTTTACCTTGTGGGAGGTCCACTAACTCCCATGTATCAATCTTTTCTGTTGCACCAATATCTTCATTCATTGCTTCAATCCATTTTTCTTCTTTTACTGCATCATCAAAATGGATTGGGTCATCAGCATGAAAAAATAAATCAAATAAAGAATTCAAACCATTATTATTATTTACTTCTTCTTTCTCATAAATTTCACTCATATTTCTGAATCTTGGACTTCTTGGTGTGCTTGGAGTTCCACTTGAACTCAAGGGAGTTGTTGATCCTTGTGGTGTGCTTGGAGAAGCACTTCCTTGATATTTCACTGCTACTCTATTACTTGATTGTGGTGCGATCTGCTGAGCTTGTGTAGGTGGAGGAGGAGCCACTGTGGAGGAATTATTTTCTACAATAAATTCCTCTCTATATTCATGTGAAATTCATGTCTTCACATTTATAGTTTTCTCTAAACTTCCATCCCAAGTTTCTTATTCAATTAACTACACATCTCTTCTGATTATAACTTTCTTGGTTGATGGATTATATAGTTTGTAGGCCTTGGATTCATCACTGTATCCAACAAATATACACTTCTCCCCCTTGTTGTCCAACTTCTTCCTTAACTGATCTGGGACATGTGCATAAGCCACACATCCAAAAACTCTCATGTGAGTGACAAACTACCTTGTTCCACTCCATGCTTCTTCCGGAACTCTGTTCATAACAACTTTGGTTGGAAATCTATTTAAAATATAAGCTGCACAATTTACAGCTTCTTCCCAATACTCATTTGGAAAATGTTTTTCCTTCAACATACTTTTGGCCATGTCCATGATGGTCCTGTTATTTCTTTCTGCTACACCATTTTCATGTGGTATATACCTTGTGGTAAATTTCTTGTGTATGTCGTGCTCCCTACAGAAATGTAGGAAGTCTTTGGAGATATACTCTTCTCCTCTATCAGTTCTCAACACTTTTATGTAGTGCCCACTTTGCTTCTCAACAGGAGCTTTGAAGTGGCAGAATTGTTCAAACACTTCACTTTTTAGTTTTAAGAAATAAAACCATGTCTTTCTTGTATAATCATCTATAAATGTCAAGACATAATGAATGCCAGCTAAATATGGCATTTGCATTGGTCCACACAAATTTGAATGGACAATCTCTAAGGGTGCCTTTGCCCTTATACTCTTTCCTACTGGAAAGGATTCTTTGTGTTGTTTTCCCAAGATGCAACCTTCACATAGGCTGTCTGGTTTCTCTATGAGTGGTATTCCTTTTACCATCCCCTTTCTATGCAAGAGGTTCAAACCTCCAGAATTGAGATGTCCAAATCTCAAATGCCATAACCAATTTTTGTCTTTCACTTCTTCTTGAAAGAATTCTTGTGTGACAACTACTACAACACCTCCTTCCTTCAAGTCTATTCTAATCTTCAGAGGAAACATCCTATTACTTGTCATATGCACTTCTACAATGACCATTTTACTTGGAGGTATGTCCATGATTGTACACACATCATTCTTAAAACATACATTGTAGCCCTTACTCACGAGCTGCCCAATGATTATAAGGTTACATTTTAGGCCAGGTACATAATAGACATTTGGCACAAACTTCTTCTCTCCCTTCCTTGTCAGTATTGAAACTCTCCCTTTCCCCATGATAGAGACTTTTCTATCAGTCCCTGTTGTCACTTAAGATTTTACACTCTCATTCAGATTGGAAAACATTGCTATGTTTCCAGTCATGTGGTTACTACAACCTGAGTCTAAGAACCATACATATTCATGTTTTTCTTGTGCTACATTACATGTTAAAATCACATTACTTTGGTTCTGATTTTCTCTTGAAAATTTACATTTTTTCTATAACTCATGTCATTTTGTTTCTTTCTACGTTCATTGGCATAATGAACATAATTTTTACAATAATGACATTGGACTTGGGATTTATCATACCTTTTTCATTGTTCTTGATTATGGCTTGAGCATCCACTTTGATTTTGGTTGCTGCCCCTTCCACTTGTGTTTGCAGGGCTTCTTCTTCCAGCTCTGTGTGGCTTCTTCCTCTTCCTTGGTAGTTTTATCTTCCTCAACCTCTACCTCAACCAAAAGACATCTTTGTCTTGAATGCATGCTCCAATGAGGAGTTCATTGTTCTGTTTAGTCTATGTTCATGAGACATCACTGATGCATGAAGCTCATCCACTGAAAATTGTGAGACATCACTGATGCATCAAATCTTTATGGTAGGCTTCTTAAGATTTTCTCTACTATTCTTCTTTCCTCAAGTGTCTCTCCATGAGACCTTATTTGAGCAACCAACCCAATCACATGTGTGAAGAATGAGTCTATATTATTAGACTCTTTCATACAGAGAGTTTCAAAATCTCTCCTCAACATTTGTAATTTTGTTGTCTTTACCTTCTCCATGCCTTGATAGACTGTCTTGAGAATATCCCATGCCTCCTTAGACTTTGTTGTTGCTGCAATTTTTGGGAAAATACTCTCATGTACTGCTTGAAAGATATAGAAGAGGGATTTGGAGTCCTTATTCCTATTATATTTCAGCAAATCTCTTTCTGCTGTAGTCAAAGCAGTAAGCGATGCTACATCTCCTAGTTCTAGAAAGCCATTTTCCACCAGCTCCCATATATCTTGTGAAGCAAACATGGCCCTCTTTGTAATGGCCCAATAATCATATATTTTACCATTGAACTGTGGTAATTATGGATTTGTCAGGCGTGTGCCTACTGCTGCCACTCTAACTGTGTAAACAAATAATCAACTTGACTATGTAAAACATAACCTTTCTCACTGTTGGAGAAATCTTATTCTCAAACCAATATTACAACTTCTTCAGTAAAGAGAGCTTGTTCTTTTACTAAGAGCCTAGACCTGCTCTAATACCATGTTGGAAATAATGAACGAAACAATAACACAGAGGGATGCTTCCCCCACAACACAGAGAATGCACAATTGATGTGGAATTAACATTCATACACATAAAAAAATAGCGTAACATAGGAGAATAACTATTTTTTAATTTATTCAACTCTTCTCTAAGTTTCAATTCATTCTACTCTCTAAACATAATAAAATTACATAATCTTATATCAAAATAGTCGTAGCCTGAAAAACCTACTACAATTCAATGCCATTCAATTGATGGATGGACGTTCAACAACCAATCGTCCTTGGGTTGTCAAAAGACCCATTCTTTCTTTAAAACGTCGCACATACCGCATTTCAGTTTATACACAAAAACACGTAAAAATGCGTTAAAAAAATGAAAGGGCAGATCTCAAATAATATGCAATGCATTTCTGAGTCCACATCGAATCCAACACTTTATCATAGATCGCAGATCAATGATCTTAGCATTTAACATATGCGCGAAACAACTTAAGCACAAAACCTTGCGATGTGTGATTGCAATCGCATCACATTCAAAATAACATAACTTCGGGTGCTATACAGGAAACTTAAAACTTTGCGGGCACGATGTGTGACGGTGATATGCGATGGCGATATCGCATCACAAAACAAATAACTTGCGGGGGCTTAACGAAAATCACAAAAGTTTAAGATTTGCGGTATTGCGGGCGGTAAAGGATGTTAAGTGCAGTGAAACAAAATACAAAGGAAATAGCAGAATAACAAAGCTTTGGTTCATGGGGTGAATATAAGGTGGGTCCTGCAAATATCGCATCAGTCAAAACATAACATACAGTGAGGGCTTATGGTTTAAGGCTTAATATTTTCGAAGTGAAGTACGAAATGCACAAACCAAAGGTTTTTCGGAAATACAAAGGATTTACGGGTTTTGCAATGCGATTGGGGTGTACGGTAGGTCTTGCTAGATATCACATCGACGGGGATTTAAGATTGTGGCGAAAGCGTTAAGAGGTAAGGTAAGGGAAATGCAATGCAGGGAAAAAGGTAAGTCAACATGGAAAATAGACATAAACGCAGAGGTATGGCTCAGGTACTCTGTTTTTTTTGGTTGCATGAAAATGCCTCCAACTCTATGGATTTGTGCTTGTCCTTCTATTATCACTCAGATTGAACCTCAGACCGAGAGAGGCAATCTCCAGGTAACCTCGAACCAAAATTTAGACTTGGTATCAAGCCCTACCAAGTCAGAGAGGGATCTCTCAATAGAGTCACAACCAAGAGGGCTGGATGAAATTTTTTTTATGCTAGCTAAGGAGTACAGGTGGTTTTGATTTTGATTTTAGGGTTTGCTAGATTAGGAGGAGTCAAATAGCTAGGGTAAGGAGATTAGGTCAAAATCTGCAGGGTTGCCAAGGGGTAAGGTAGATAGAAGATTTAGACATTAAAAGTTGCTTATGATAAGGTGAAGAGACTGGTGAGGAGCTATGGAAAGCATTTGGAATGTATTTTCCCTAAATTGAAGAGAATGAATGTTCATATTGCAACAAGATGATGAGCTTAGTGGAAAGAATTCGCCTTCACTAAGTGGGCCTGCAGGCTATTTTTGGCGCAAAGTCTATTTTTAGACTATGTCTATTTTTAGACATATGGATCATGTTCTATGAGTTGCAGGATGCTATTTGTGGATGGTTGGTCAAGTCGAAAAAAATATATGGACTTCTATTTTTAGACATACTGGGCAGAATCTATTTTTAGATTACCAGTCTAAAAATAGATATGTCGAATATTATTAGCTCTTAATAATATTTGGACTCTAAACATTATCTTATCCTCTTGGAGAACTTTAGTTAAGTGCACATATGTGGCACATGTAGCTGACAGAAGGAATTACACTATTCCTGAGGGTTTAGTGGAGCTATTGCATGGAGACTTTAGTTAGAACTCAGGTGACAGAGTTTGGTGGAGTTGATTGAGGAGTTAATGGAGTTGTGTTCAGTTTAACTCAGTTAAACATAGTTGAGCTAGTTGTATCTAGTCTAACTGATTGATACATTAGTGAGAGTGGTGTGAATTAATTATTAATTAATTCACTAATTATTAACTCATAAATCAACTAAAGAATACATCAGTTAACTTCAGTGCATGGACAGTTCAGTGGAGACCAGTGGAAGAGGTAGGTGAAAGAGCAGGTTGACTATTAGTTGTGACTATACTGGTGCATGAGATTTGCACACACATTGATTGAGATGCCAATGAGGATTGCGCAGTGCATACCAGGTGGATTCGAACTTGGATCAAGCCATTCTTCAGTGTGGATTGCGCAGTAGAGGCAGGCTAGCAGGTGGAGCAGATTGGAGCATGTGTTTTGCTAGATCTGAGCTTGTATAGTGTGTAACAATTGGAGATTGTACTGAGAGCTTGTGAGGAGTTTGTACAATGATTGTTACATGGTCTCTATCATTATAATATACAGATAGTTTGGGGTTTTCAGCTTTAAGCTTTCCCTTAAATACTGTGTTTATATGTGTGATTGTTTATGGTTTTAATGTGCGCATGCGATTGCTTATATTTCCGCAATTAATGATCAATGGAAGAAGAGGTTATGTATTATGCATGAAGCTCAAATAGTGTGTGATCAGGATAATATCGGTGAATAATTTAACAGTTATTCAAATTTCTACATGGTATCAGAGCGATATTGATCATTGGAGCAATTGCAAAACATTGAAGCGGTTGAGTTTTGTGCTGGTGGAATTCGAATTTGTAGTAGTGTTTTCTTGGTGTCGAAGTTGAGATGTCTTTCAACGAATTACGATTGGAGTATGCCCTTGAGGGCAGCTCGAATTATATTGCATGAAAGGACAGGATGGAGGCGGTGCTAGATGACAATGGGTTGAAGGAGTTCATAGATGCAGAAGTTCCAAAGCCTACTTCTAGTGATGCTGCCGTACTTCACGCATGGCAAAAGAAGACAGCAAAGTGTCGAAGGATTCTGTTGGAGGGCGTGAAGGATCACATAGTATCCAACCTTCATGGGAAAGCTTCTCCATTCTTGATGTGGAAAGCTTTGACAGATTTATTCCAAATCAAGAGTGACCAGAGGAAGTTGGCGCTCAAGGATAAACTCAGAAACATAAAGATGGAGAAAGGCGACAGTATGCCCAAGTACCTCACAAAGTTCATCCAATTCAGGGATGAGCTGGGAAGTGTGGGCGTGACTATTGATGATGAGGACTTGGTGATTTTGGCTCTCCTTGGGCTTCTGAAGAGTTGGCATTCCTATCAGGACTCTGTCAATGGTTGAGAGAAATTTCCAGGATGGGAGCGACTTTGGTCGGATCTTGTGCAAGAGGAGATAAGGTGAAGTACCAGGGACAGATCTTCATCAAAGAAATTTTATGAAGAGAATTCTGCTTTGGCTGGCAAAGCAAAGAAGGGGAAGAGCAAGAAAGCTTCTCATTCCGGTGCGAAAGGCAAGAAGCAGGACATGTCCAAGGTGAAGTGCTTTCACTGTCACCAAAACAGACATTATGCCACAAATTGTCCGCAGAAGAAGAAAAATAAGTAGGCTACTGGATCTGCAGCTAGAGAGGCCTTAGCCTCACAGTTTGAGCTAGATTTTTTGCTGATCGCATGCTTGGTTTCAAGTGTGATGGGTTTAGTGTGGTTTCTGGACAGTGGTGCGTCTTTTCACATGACAGGAGATCGAGATTTGCTTATTGAGATGGATGAGAAAGATATTGAAGTGCACATCGAGATGGGCGATGATGGTAGATACAGTGCGACCAGTATCGGTACCATTTCCTTTGAGAGGGAGTCTGGTAAACCCTTCATATTGAAGGAAGTGATGCATGTTCCAGGATTGAAGAAGTATCTTATCTTTGTGGCGATGTTAGAAGACAAGGGATATGATGTTGTCTTTAGCGAGGGAAAGGCTTTCCTATGCAGTAAGGCAACTGGTGAGACCCAGAGGATAGGGGTTCAAGTTAAGAACCTTTATCAATTGCAGGTAGACGGTTGTGCAGTAATGGCAGGCAAGGTATAAGGAGTGGTGAGCCGAGATGATGGCGAGTTGTGGCACCGGAGATTGGGCCACCTTCACCATGGAGCTTTGAAGATACTGCAGCAGATTTCTACTGGGCTTCCTAAGGGTACTCTTGCGCAGTCAGATCAGTGCAAGGGATGTACCTTAGGAAAATTTGTGAAAGCCACCTTTCACGAGAAGGATAGTCGTGCCACGACGATCCTTGAGAGAATTCACACAGACGTGTGTGGACCTTTCTCAGTAGCTTCGACAGCAAAGCACAAGTACTATGTGATTTTTGTTGATGATTTTTCTCGAAAGTGCTGGATCTTCTTCATGCAGAAGAAGAGCGAGACATACTCAAATTTCTGTGAGTTCAAGGCGCTGGTTGAGAAGGAATCGGGGAAGCAAGTGAAGGCTCTTAGGAGCGACAATGGTGGTGAATTCATCTCTGGCGAATTCAAGGACTTTTTCAGCACAGAAGGAATTCGAAGAGAGCTCATAGCACCTCATAACCCACAGCAGAACGGGGTTGCTGAGCGGAAGAACAGAACGATCGTGGGTGCTGCACGGGCGATGTTGCATGATCAGGGCCTACCCATTCACTTGTGGGCGGAGGCATGCAATACTGCAGTATATGTGCATAACCGTTGTCCTCACAGGATACTTGGCATGAGTACACCCGAGGAGGCGTTTTCTGGTAAGAAGCCTGATATTTCCCATTTGAGGATTTTTGGTTCACCTGTTTACATTCATGTGATGAAGGATGCTAGGAAGAAGCTGGAGCCGACTGCAGAGGTTGGGATATTTGTGGGGTACACTAATACACCCCACAACTATCGTGTGTATTTTCCAGACAGTCACAAGACTGTTGTGTGACGGGATATCAAATTTCATGAGGAGAAAGCCATGAAGTGTTCGCTTGAGAGGGAGCCACACTTGCATGCAGATGAGGAGCTATTAGTTCCTAAGGATGAGCCTTAGGATGTGGATTAGCCACAAGAGGAGGTTCATGGAGTGGAAGAGACCACTCATGCAGCGCCAACCATCAGAGGGAGGAAGTGCACTACAGAAGCTGAGCGACTGGCTCAAGATGCAGAGAAGGTTGTAGGACCACCTACAGCACAACGCAGATAGAGACAGTCATCTGAACGATATACTGGATACATGGCTTTTGTGAGCAAGTGTATCGTGACGGAGCCATCCTCTTTCGAGGAAGCTGTGGAGGACCCCGCATGGGTAGATGCCATGGTGGAAGAGTACGATTCGATTGTCAGAAACAGTGCATGGGAGATTGTCCCGAGACCGGAGGGGAAATCAGTGGTGGGTTCGAGATGGATCTACAAAGTGAAGCAGGTAGCTGACATGAGTGTGGAGAAGTACAAGGCAAGATTTGTTGCCTGAGGCTTTTCACAGATTGAGGGGATCGATTATGAGGAGACCTTTGCACCTGTCGCAAGGTATTCTTCCATACGGACGATGCTTGCTCTCTCAGCACAGATGGGGTGGCACATTCATTAGATGGATGTGAATACTGCGTTCCTCAACGGGGTGATTGAGGAGGAGGTGTACATAGAGCAGCCCGAAGGTTTCGAGATCTTCAGCAGTGAGTTTCATGTGTGCAGGCTCAAGAGAGCGTTGTATGGGTTGAAACAAGCACCTCGTGCTTGGTACACATTGATAAACAGTTATTTCACCAGACTTGGATTCTCCAAGAGTGAGGCGGATCCTAACCTATACCAGATTGTGGTGGAGGGTAAGTTGCTGATCATTATACTTTATGTAGATGATTTGGTTTTGACAGGTGATGAACTGTTGATACACTCATGCAAGGATGATCTTGCAAAGAAGTTTGAGATGAAGGACTTGGGCCTCCTTCATTATTTCTTGGGATTGGAAATTTGGTAGCGCAGTGATGGACTGTTTGTTTCTCAGCCCGGGAGATACTGGAGAAGTTCAACATGCATGGCTGCAAGCCTGTTGATACTCCTCTTCCTGGTGGATGGAGGAAGGAGGATGCTACTTCGGCAGAGGTAGTGGATGCCATTGTTTATCGACAGTTGGTGGGGTCGCTTATGTATCTGGTCAATACACAACGAAACATATGCTATGCAGTTAACCAGCTTTCACAAGCTATGGTTAAGCCAACCAATCTCTACTAGAAGGCAGGCAAGCATGTATTGAGATATCTCAGAGGCACATCGGGATATGGATTGTGGTACAAACAGTCGGATGAGGTGAAGCTGTGTGGCTTCATGGATGCAGATTGGGCAGGGAGCCCATCGGACAGAAAGAGCACATCTGGAGGGATTTTCAGTATCGTGTCGACAACAGTTTCTTGGTACAGCAGGAAGCAGAGATCCGTGGCACTCAGTTCAGTAGAGGCTGAGTATATGGCAGCGAGTTTGGCTGCATGCGAGGCTCTATGGATGAGGAAGATCCTGGTTGGGTTGTTCGGTTCACACTTAGAGCCTACTGTGATTTATTGTGATAATCAGAGTTGCATCAAACTCTCAGTTAATCCAGTATTTCATGATAGATATAAACACATTGACATCCAGTATCATCATATCATAGATTGTGTGCAGCGGAAGATCATGTTACTTTCATACATTCCCACGGAGGATCAGGATGCTGATATCTTGACGAAGGCACTCACCAGGAGAAAATTCGAATACCACAGAGGCAGGATAGGGGTTTCAGATAATCCATATCTTGTTGAGAGGGAGTGTTGAGATTGCAACAAGATGATGAGCTTAGTGGAAAGAAGTCTCCTTCACTAAGTGGGCCCGCAGGCTATTTTTGGCGCAAAGTCTATTTTTTAGACTATGTCTATTTTTAGACATATGGATCATGTTCTATGAGTTACAGGATGCTATTTGTGGATGGTTGGTGAAGTCAGAAAAAATATATGGACTTATATTTTTAGACATACTGGGCGGAATCTATTTTTAGATTGCCAATCTAAAAATAGATATGTCGAATATTATTAGCTCTTAATAATATTTGGACTCTAAAAATTATCTTATCCTCTTGGAGCACTTCAGTTAAGTGCACATATGTGGCACATGCAGCTGACAGAAGGAATTATGCTATTCTTGAGGGTTTAGTGGAGCTATTTCATGTAGACTTCAGTTAGAACTCAGGTGACAGAGTTTGGTGGAGTTGATTGAGGAGTTAATGGAGTTGTGTTCAGTTTAACTCAGTTAAACATAGTTGAGCTAGTTGTATCTAGTCTAACTGATTGATACACTAGTGAGAGTGGTGTGAATTAATTATTAACTAATTCACTAATTATAAACTCATAAATCAACTAAAGAATACATTAGTTAACTTCAGTGCATGGACAGTTTCAGTGGAGACCAGTGAAGAGGTAGGTGAAAGAGCAAGTGTGACTATCAGTTGTGACTATATTGGTGCATGATTTTGCACCACACATTGATGGAGATGCCAATGAGGATTTCACAGTGCATACCAGAGGGATTCGAACTTATATTGGGCCATTATTCATCTTGGATTGCGCAGTAGAGGCAGGCCAACAGGTGGAGCAAATTGGAGCATGTGTTTTGCTAGATCTGAGCTTTTGTAGTGTGTAACAATTGGAGGTTGCACTGAGAGCTTGTGAGGATTTTGTACAATTATTGTTACATGATCTCTATCATTATAATCTACAGATAGTTGGGGGTTTTCAGCTTTAAGCTTTCCCATAAATACTGTGTTTATATGTGTGATTGTTTATGGTTTTAATGTGCACATGTGATTGTTTATATTTCTACAATTAATGATCAATGGTAGAAGAGGTTATGTATTATGCATGAAGCTAAAATAGTGTGTGATCAGGATAATCTCGGTGAATAATTTAACAATTATTCAAATTTCTACAATGAACACATTATACTAAATTTTCCAAAATAGAGCATAAATACATATGGATTATGCCTTTCAAACTTGAAATCTAGTATACTATAGACATGTAATGGTTTATGAATTAACAATACATTAAAATAAATTTATAACATAGAGTAAAATATGTCTAAAACTCATACCACATGGATCCCAAGAAAATAGCTGCAAATTTCTATTAATCTCCAAGCTAAACTGATACAAAATGTCTCTTGATATGCCAAAGCTCCAAGTGAGTCAAACCATTACAATGGCTGAAAGAATACATAAAATAGGCATCAAAACCACCCTCCCTAGCCTCATGGAGTCAAATCCATGAGAGGAGGATTTTTTTCACCTACTCCCAATCAAGATTTTGAAGACTAGGAAAACTCAACAATTTGCCTCTAAAAGAGAGGAGACTGGTTCATTTGACCTCCTAGAAGACTTATCTCATGCATCTACCCTAGATAAAAGTGAAAGAATGATATTTAAATCCAAAATGACCATTTACATCAGTAATTTTCCCATTTTCCCAATCAAAAAGTCAAAAAGTCAAAAATGCTAAAAACAGTGAAAATTGCCAATTCCTTGGTAAACGCGCAACACCATGACATAAAACATGGCTGTTTTGCAGCCAACTTTTGGAGGCCTTCTCGTTGTCCAAATCAGCTCCATGATATCTCATTGGAAAGCCCTATGAGTCTAGTTTCCAATTATACCTACAGTTTCCAAAATGTTGTCCATCTGCTCTACCAAAAACATATTCTCCCAAGACTCATAAACAAGTAGCGCCATGGTCAAAAAGAGGGCAGAAACATGGTTTTTTGGTGGTTTTTTTCCTTTTTGAGTGACCAGTTCTGTTCCAAATATTCTGAAATGTGTTTAGGTGGATTTAATCATCATTATGAACATGAGGATGTTGACCATTTTCCATTTGGATGTCCCAAAAAAGAGCACAACACCAGTGGCGCTGCACGTTTAGCCAATTTTCTGTGTGTGTCAAAAATCAAAATTTTCACAAAGTGTGCCAAAATTGTGAATATTCTTACTGATCAAGTGTTGGAGGCCTGGAGGGACACCTCAGTAATAATTTTCAACTTCTCCTTCTCCTTTGATTCAGTAAAAACCCAAATCTTTGCAGGGGCTCGTTTGAGCTTGGCCCTTGCAATCTTGTTTCTCATGGCATAGTGTTTTACCATCTTCCTCTGAATTTCAATGTCTTTATTTTCCTTCTATAGCAGGCCCTTCAGATGAAAATTTTCTCTCTCAATCCAAGAATCTCTGTCTCTGCTAATATTTATGGCAAGCAGCTTGGTTGGAGTGAGCTGCTCTGCCAATTCAGCCTCTTTCTTTCTTTCCTGAGCTAAAGCCTTATTTAGCCCAATTGTCCTCGGTCTCTGTCTTGGAAGCTGATCTTCCTCATCAACACTATCATCATATCTTCCCAAGGTGTTCTCCAGCAAGGTGTTGGCCTTTCCTTCCCCTCTCCGAGCTCTGATTGTCATGACCTCACTGATGGTTTGCTTAGTCTTCAGCTATTGATTCTCTAGCTCAAGAAATTCAATCACGTACTGTGCTCTATCAAGATTAGCTTGAAGCTAAATAATATTGGACTCCTTGCCTCTAACAATTGCACTAGTGACTCTATCCTCATGCTCCTCATCACTCTCAATCAACTGAAACTCCTTCTCAATTTCATGTTTGTCCTCCTGCTCAACAATGATAGACTCTGTAGCCTTTTCCTTTCCCTTGTCTACTTGTTTTGCTGGTGAAGAAGGCATGGCCCCTTTCACACCATGTGAAGCAAACACATGCCTATGGCCTCTCTGATAGGTCTTAGGAAATTTCTCAATATCAGTCATCTTAGTGCTAGCTGCATCAATGTCCCTTTAATTACTTGGTGCTCCAGTATCATGATGTGATGGTGAAGGGTTATAGAGAGGTGATGAGGTAGGATCAACATGAGGTGAAGGGATGTGAGTGGGTGGTTATGTATGAACAGTGGGATGTGATGGAGAAGTATGTATGGGAGGATGAGATGAAGAAGGGGTATCCAACTCATCATGGTTAGGTGGGGTAGTGAAAACCTCATTTACAATGAATGTGTTTGCTCAACTTAGTGTTCCTAAATTGATGTCATAAATTGTCAACCAGGGCTAGTAAACTGTTGAAGTGAAGTGCACTATATGTGCCTAGGTATCTGTTTCTCACTACGTTGTGTTTAGTGTTTTTCCAATGTTTTTGGTTTTGTTTTTTTATTCTAAGAGGAAAAGAACTAAGTGTTAGTAAAGATAAGTTGTTGGTTACACTAAAACAGAGCAAAACCTATTCTAAACTATGTATGGCACTTGAGAATAGAAAGTGCAAAACTTAACAAGAAAAATAACTCATAACATGAACTCAATAACTCATAACATGAACTCAGTCCAATTCATTCATTAGAAATATGTTGGAATAACTTGAGAAAAGGATAAGTTTAATGCAATGAGGTTCTTCTAAGTAAACAACAATCTACAATATCACAGAGAAAATCTCATCCATGGCTAGAAATTTGTTGGAACACATTTGGAAAAGATAGTCTGCAACATAGTGAGGAACTCTACACTAAATTAACCTATGACACTGAAATTAATCCATTCTACAACTCAAAATATCACTGTTAAGCCTCATTCAAGAGTTAGAAATATTTTGGAATAGCTTTGGAAAAGAGGCAGTTTGTGAAATTATAAGAGATTGCAGAACATTCAAGGCCTTGAACCGATATCACTAATTCTTTTCCATATGATGATGTGTTGGAAGAGATTAATAACAAGAGTAGTTTGTAAATAACGAAGGCCTTGAAGTCTAATAGAACAGAACTAGCATACAACTAACTAATGAAACTAGAAATACATTAAATAGAACTGAACAAGAATGCAATCAATCAAACTTGAAATATAGTGAACATAATTGAACTAGACTGCCATTAACCTCCGGAGTATTACAACTGAACTAAAATGCAAATAATCTCTAAAATACTACAGCTATATCTCATTCAGTGTTAGTGATATTTTGGAACAATTCGTAAGAACAAGACTAGCTGTAACATTTGATGTGAATGAGCATAAAAACATAAAGTTCAGGAAAATGCAACTAAGCTCTAGAATACTACAGCTATGTCTCATTCATTGTTAGTGATATTTTGGAACAATTCATAAGAAAAATATTGGCTGTAACATTTGATGTGAACGGGCATAAAAAAATAAAGTTTAGAAAACTACTTGAATTAGGAATGAAACAAGGCTAAAGTTACTTATCTAAACAGTATGCACAGATCTTCTTAGGAAGTAGGGGCCCTCTACCACCGAATTAGCATACAAATCTACTGAAGATTGCTTCAGATCTAGTATTAAAGTTTCTCTTCTTTCATTAAAGGGAAAATACTTCAAAAACAGAGTATTACAGTCTTTTGAGATCTAACCACAAAACATCAATCTAGATAACTGTCTCTCGGTCTCCCGAGTCATTATTATAAAATAAATACATAACTACCCTTGAGAGGAAATAGGGATAAGTGTCTTTCCCAATTAAAATCAAATTATAACTCTTGTGGAAGCCTCGTACTCTTGCTGGAGACATCTGTAGAGTCTCTGTCCTGGTAGGAATCTGCTTCGTAGCTTTGATCTCTTCCACGTGCATAACCACTTGTAGATTCTTGCTCAGACTTCGTAGAGAGCAAGAAATGATGGGGGAGTGTTGTGGAATTCAACCATATGCGTTTTTCCTTGAGGTGACACCTGTAACCTGTGAGAACATGAAGATAGCTGCGAAATAGGCGACTAGCTACAGAATGGCTGCATTCTGTAGCTGAGTCTAGTAAAAAATTACTACAACAACAAAACCACGAAAATATAGCAAGTCAGTCATTGTATACATTCCTAAAGTGACTTTAATTAATCCTATTGATCATTTAAGCCTATAATTGATAAGGGACAAAGGAAATGGAGTGAAATTGGGTGAAAGAAAAGGACATCTTTGGGGCTCAACAGAATGCATCCCATGAAATGTTTTTCTACTGAAGCTGATGCATGACCACCATTTTGATAAGTGAATGATGAAATAGACTCTGCATTTGATTATTGTGATCCCTCTTTTGCACAATATAATCCATCTTTTCAATGTTGCGGAAAATATAGTAAGGTATGTGTAACATTCTAACTCTAGCGAAATTCATGAGGAGACGGATATGGTATGAGTAGAGTCGGGTAAACCTCCCCTCACAAGTGAAATACTTCATTATTATTTTCATCATAGGGGCATACCGGTCAAGGAGATGAGAGAAAGGGAAAATTGATTTCTTGTTATCCTTATACCTAGGTTTAAGGTATGGTTCATAATAGCTCATATCTAAGTTTTCTTGTTTAAACCACCTCTCTCCCACACTAGGGATCCCTGTAGCAGCTGCAATGGCATTGGTCAACATATCAAAGGTGACCCTAGCAAGAGTGACATTTTTTTCATGTATATTAGTGATGAACAATCTTGTTAACTCCGGGTGATTTTTGATTTGTTGCACTCTCTTACAAAACTCAAAGCAACCCACATGCTTGAAACAAGACATAGTGAGAGGACAGGCCATGAGTTCCCTTGTGGTTATGGGTTCAAACCTATTAATTTTCCCTCCTTTGTGATAATTTCTTCTTGGCCTTTGTGCCTCAACACCACTATCCTCTTCCTTAGACATTTTAAACTCTGATTTATGAAACCATATGGTACAAATGGAATAATATGAAAGGGAAGGAGATGAGATGGCTAGCTTGAACAAGTGAAGGGAATGAGTGAAGAGAAAAAATTGAATGAACAAATTAGGTCAATGAAAACCCTAGGTTGTGACTGATATATGTTTTTAGGGGATGAACCAAGTGTATGAACAATGACCGTAAACTGAGATTAGGGTCTCATTTCAATTCATTCAAGAGGCATCAAATAACCTAGAAAAAAGGTATATGATATGTACTTACTGCTTTAGGGCTCTTGGAGGATTTTAGGAAAAATTTGGAAGTGGTTTGAAGCATTTTGAAGTGATACAACCCTCACAAGTCTTCACTGTGTAGGCGCACAGTGCCACTGGCTGAGGGCACAATGCCTATCCAAGCGCGCAGCGCCTCTGTCTGAGCGCGTAGCGCCAACGCAATTTACATAGGGATCTCCTAGAAAGGGCATAGTGCCACTAGGTAGGTGCGTAGCACCGATGCAAACGCGCTGTGCCAACCCTCTAAATGTGCAGCGCCGAGAAATTTGGCCCAATTTCGCTCAAAAAACTCAACATTTCTTCTTTGTTGAATACTCCTGATAATTTGAAAGACAACAATGTATTATTTGAAATGTTTGATAGGCTTTATAGGCAAGTGTATTTTGATTTAACTTTCAAGTACCCACTTTTCTAATGTTTGAAGTCTTTTTCCTTTATCGCTGATACTCTTTGTCTCTTTTTGCATTGCAGGCTTGATTAACCTGGAGCTGGATTTTTCTTTTGCTCACTGAGGCTTGACATAATTATACTTTGACAGCTTTTGGATTTTATCAATTACATATAATAACATGAAATTATATTTAAAATAAAAATAAAAGAAATTACATAGGTGACTTTTCTATCAAAATGGCATTTTGATAAAAAAAGTCTATAAAAAAGTCTTCAAACTGAAAATACAACCTTTAAATTATAATGAAACCATCATGATGATCTTGTTAAATCCCTCTCATATATATGTTGACCTCATCTGAATGAAGGAATTACTTTGGAAAATGCAAAACCCTAATGACCTAATGGGAGTGATTTTTGACCTAACTTTTGAATGAGACTTTGACCTTTGACTTTAAAGACTTCCAAGTGAATAGTGCATTTCCATAGGTGTTATTATACTCAAGGAGACATGAGAATGAGTCAGCCAATATGATATTATAAGTGAGAAGGAAGCTTATTGACAAGGAAAACCACCAGTGGAACAATTTTATATCATGACCTAATGGAATGATGAAAAATTTATTCAAAATGGGACACCTTAGATGCACATGCAAATGTGTTTTGATCCCTAGTGGAAGTATGCAAATACTGACACTAACATTGGCTCCAGTTGGGGATGGTAGCTCCTTGGAGGTGCCCAGAACACCGTAGAGCAAGTGCCTATTCATTGGCCAATGGAGTCAAAAGCTAAAAACAAAATTGAATACTGAAATAAACTTGATACAATAAACTAACTCAAGACTGACTGAAACAAAACTTAAAAATTGAACTTACCCTACTTATTGATGGCAGTACATCACCAAGACTTGAGGGCTTCAAATAATGATGACCACCACCGGCCTGCTGAAGACATATATACAATCATGTGAAGTGACCCTTCCACTATAACCAATCTAGCAGATGGTTATTTGTTTTAATTCTGCTCTCACTTTCCTCGATCAGGAAGAATGATGTACATGTAGGAAAATCACAATAAAAACTGAAACCAAGACTTATGTTGACAAACAAGACAAGATTCATCTTCTCCAATGCTTGCAAAAGACTATTGAAGGGACCTTGAAAATCAAGAAAATTTACCTCTCGATGATCTGGAATAAACAATGTAGCTTTTTCTCTTGAATTTTATCTCTTTTCATAATGTACCTCAACAAGAGTGTGTTCCTTGTCTTCAAAAAATTTTGAACCAGTAGGTGAGCAGATTTCTTCTTGAAAAAAAAAAAGTAAGATACATGGGAAGAAAAATCTGAATGGCAGTCCTCAATGCTCTGTTCCTCTGCAATTTGAATATATTGTTGATCATCTTCATATGACATGGCAACCAGATTGTCATGTTTGTTATCACACTCATCAGTCATAAGAGGGAAAATTTCAAATTGTTCTTGAAACCCAAAACTGGCATTTCTATCATCTACCACAGATTCATCCAGAGAACATTTTTCACTTACTTGAACAAATATCTCATGTTTTTCATAAAGGGAATGGATTACCTCCTAGTGAAGACTTTGTTCTGATGGGCTGAGAACACTTAGGTATATAACTCTATTTTCTTCATTCGAGGTGACATCAACAATAGAGCTCTCCTTCATGGGATCCGAAACAACATACTCTTCATCATCACAATTTGAATCTAGATCCAGATCAGCCATCTTGACTTTACCACAATCTGAGATTGGAACCTCATTTTCCTGTATACCATATTTTTCTACAATCATATCTGAAATAAGACCTTGTCTTCCATCATTTTCAACAGTACAAAGATCTTCAGCCTGCTGTAGAATTTCCTGAGCATCTTGATAAGTATCCTCTAATATTT
Source organism: Pinus albicaulis (assembly GCA_034641835.2). Taxonomy (NCBI): domain Eukaryota; kingdom Viridiplantae; phylum Streptophyta; class Pinopsida; order Pinales; family Pinaceae; genus Pinus; species Pinus albicaulis. The sequence goes on from CM076579.1 coordinate 1,586,119,248, forward strand.
CTTTATGTTGCTAAACTGGATTTTCATACAGGGCTTCCATGATCTCATCGTCCATGAATTCATCATCTCCATAAAAATTCTCAAGATTTTCAATAAAACTATCAACATGTATACAACAGTTCTGAACTAATATTAAGGATGGACAAGATTCTTTATACCTTTCAAAGAATATGGTATGAAAATCCTTTAAATAGTAAATACAAGCAGGCAAAAAACTTTCATACTGAGATCGAGCTTCATCTTCCAGAGTGGCCATGAATATCTTCATCAAGCAGTCTTCAGGAAAATCAATCTTTAATCTACGCACATGCATATGATATCTCACCAACTGAAGAGCAACATCATTACCTTTCACTTTGTTGAACATAGGAAAATGCCTTTGCCAATCTACCTTAGGAGTTTTATTTGGGAAACCTAGAATGTGATCTTGGCTCATGGGAGTATACCTTCTTGCAACATTTTCCATCTTGAAAAATCTTGAAGCTATTGATCTTCATGCAGTGGAGTCACCACGAGGTGCTGGTTTTCTGGATCTTTCAGTGAATGGAGTCACTAGGTGAATGGTTCAGCCTTCATATGTGTCCAACTATTTTTCACCATCAACAATTACATCTAACTCTTTGTCATTCTTTCCCAGGAAAGATATGATCTAAAATTTTCTTCCCCAGTATGGTCTCCAAAATGTTATCACTCAGATTGAACCTCAAGCTGAGAGAGGAAATCCCAAGGTAACCTCAAAAGAAACTTTAGACTTGGTACCTAGCCCTACCAAGTTATAGAGGGATCTCTCGATGGAATCACAGCCAAGAGGGCTGGATGAAAAATATTTTAGGCTAGCTAAGGAGTACAGGTGGTTTTGATTTTGATTTTAGGGTTCGCTGGATCAGGAGGAGTCAAACAGCTAGGGCAAGGAGATTAGGTCAAAATCTATAGGGTTCCCAAGGGGCAAGGTAGATAAAATATTTAGAAATTAAAAGTTGCTTATGGTGAGTTGAAGAGATTGGTGAGGAGCTAGGGAAAGCATTTGGAATGTGTTTTCCCTAAATTGAAGAGAATGAACACATTATACTAAATTTCCCAAAACAGAGCATAAATACCTATGGATTATGCCTTTAAAACTTGAAATATAGTATATTATAGAGATGTAATGGTTTATGAATTAACAATACATTCAAAAAAATTGATAACAGAGAAGAAAATATGTCTAAAACTCATACCACATGGATCCCAAGAAAATAACTGCAAGTTTCTATTAATGTCCAAGCCAAACTGATACAAAATGTCTCTTGATATGCCAAAGCTCCAAGTAAGTCCAACCATTAAAATGACTGAAAGAATACATCAAATAGGCCTCAAAACCACTCCCCCTAGCCTCATGGAGTCGAATCCATGAGAGGAGGAGTTGTTTCACCTACTCCCAAACAAGATTATGAAGAATAGGACAACTCAACAATTTGCCTCTAAAAGAGAGGAAACTGATTCATTTGACCTCCTAGAAGAATTATCTGATGCATCTACCCTAGATAAAAGTGAAAAATGATATTTACATCCATCTTGACCATTTACATCAGTAATTTTCCCATTTTCCCAATCAAAAAGTCAAAAAGTCAAAAATGTTGAAAACAGTGAAAATTGCCAATTCCTTGGTAAACACACAGCGCCATGACAGGAAAAATGGCCTGTCTTGCAACCAACTTTTGGAGGCCTTCCCCATGTCCAAATCAGCTGCATGATAGCTCATTGGAAATCCCTCTGAGTCTAGATTCCAAATATGCCTCCAGTTTCAAAAATGATGCCTATGTACCCTGCTAAAAACCTTCTCTCCCATGACTGGTAAATGAGCAATGCCAGGGTCAAAAAGAGGGCAGAAACATGATTTTTTGGTGGTTTTTTGCCTCTTTGAGGGACCAGTTCTGCTCCAAATATCTTGAAACTTACTGATGTTGATGTACTCATCATTATGAACATGAGGATGCTAACCATTTTCCATTTGGATGTCCCAGAAAAGAGTGCAGCGCCAGTGGCGCTGCGCGTTTAGCCAATTTTCTGTGTGCTAAACTGTTAAAAATCAAAATTTGCACAAAGTGTGCCAAAATTGTGAATTTTATTACTAATCAAGGGTTCGAGGCCTGGAGGGACACCTCAGTAAGAATGTTCAACTTCTCCTTCTCCTTTGACTCAGTCAAAACCCGAATCTTTGCATGGGCTCGTTTGAGCTTGGGCCTTACAATCTTGTTTCTCATGGCATAATGTTTTTCCATCTTCATCTGAATGTCAAGGTATTTCTTTGCCTTCTCTAATAGGCCCTTTAGATGAAAATTGGCTCTCTCAAGCCAAGACTCTCTGTCTCTAGTAATATCTATGGCAAGCAGCTCACTTGGAGTGAACTGCTCTACCAATTCAGCCTCTTTCTGTCTTTCCCGAGCTAAAGCCTTCTTTAGCCCAATTTTCCTCGGTCTCTGTCTTGAAATTTGATCTTCCTCATCATCACTATCATCATATCTGCCCAAATTTTCCTCCAGCAAGGCCTTGGCATTTCCTGCCTCTCTTTAAGCTCCGATTTTCTTGACCTCACTGATGGTTTGCTTAGTCTTTAGCTACTGATTCTCTAGCTCAAGAAAGTCAATCACGTATTGTGCTCTATCAATATTAGCTTGAATCTCACTAATCTTGGCCTCCTTGCCTCTAATCACTACACTAGTGACTCTATCCTCATCCTCCTCATCACTCTTAATCAACTGGAACTCCTGCCCAATTTCATGTTTGTCCTCCTGCTCAACAATGATAGGCTCTGTAGCCTTTTCCTTGCCCTTGTCTACCTATTTTTTTAGTGAAGAAGGCATGGCCCCTTTCACACCATGTGAAGCAAACACATACCTGTGGCCTCTTGATAGGTCTTAGGAAATTGCTCAATATCAGTCATCTTAGTACTAGTTTCCTCAATGTCCCTTTCACTTCTTGGTGCTCTAGTATCATGATGTGATGGTGAAGGGTTATCGAAAGGTGATGAGGTAGGATAAACATGAGGTGAATGGATGTGAGTAGGTGTTTATGTATGAAAAGTGGGATGTGATGGAGAAGTAGGTATGGGAGGATGAGATGAAGAAGGGGTATCCTGCTCATGATGGCTAGGCGGGGTAGTGAAAACCTCATTTGCAATGAATGCATCCGATGAAATTTTTTTCTGCTAAAGCTGATGCATGACCACCACTTTGATAAGTGAATGATGAAATAGACTCTGGATTTGATTATTGTGATCCCTCTTTTGCACAATGTAAGCCATCTTGTCAATGCTGTGGAAAAGATAGTAAGGTATGTGTTGTAGGTTTTAACCCTGTACAGAAATTATCTGCAAACAAATCTTAAAAACAGAAAATAAACAATAGCGAGATCATAAAACATAAAACAGAGATACACAAATATTTTCCCCTGGATCCCAAATCGGGACAACCAACTTGATTTTTCATTATATTCCTTTTAGTGTTACAACACACACACATATATATATATATATATATATATATATATATATATATATACATGCCAAAGAATACATAAACCCCAATCCATTAACCCTTGATTATAACATAATCGTAGTTCCCTTGACCGGATCTAAAAAATACTAGGGGCTAGAAACCATCATGCCCCAAAACCATGGCAGGTCCGCCCACCGGAAAATAAGGACCAAAATTTTTTTCCCGAGGTGCTGTCGCCCCCCTGTGACCCCACCGTGCGTGACTAGTCATGGAAATAATATAACACATACCCAACATGTGTAACATTCTGACTCTAGTGAAATGCATGAAGAGATGGATATGGTATGAGTAGAGTCGAGTAAAACTCCCCTCACAAGTGAAATACTTCATTATTATTTTCATCATAGGGGCATACCGGTCAAGGAGATGAGAGAAAGGGAAAATTGATTCCTTGTTATCCTTATACCTAGGTTTAAGGTATGGTTGATAAAAGGTCATATCTAAGTTTTCTTTTTTAAACCACCTCTCTTCCACACTAGGGATCCCTGTAGCATCCGCAATGGCGTTGGTCGACATATCAAAGGTGACCCCAACAAGAGTGACCTATTTGTCATGTATATTAGTGATGAACAATATTGTTAACTCCGGGTGATATTTAATTTGCTGCACTCTCACTCAAAACATCTCACATGCTTGAAACAAGACACAGTGAGAGGAGAGGCCATGAGTTCCCTTGTGATTATGGGTTCAAACCTTTTAATTTTCCCTCCTTTGTGATCATTTATTCTTGGCCTTTGCACCTCAACACCACTATCTTCTTCCTCAGACATTTTAAACTCTGATTTATAAAACCCTAGGGTACAAATGGAATGAGATGAAAGGGAAGGAGATGAAAGGGAAGGAGATGAGATGGCTAGCTTGAACAAGTGAAGGGAATGAAGTGAATGAACAAACTAGGTCAATGAAAACCCTAGGTTGTGACTGATATATGTTTTTAGGAGATGAACCAAGTGTATGAACAATGACCATAAACTAAGATTAGGGTTTCATTTCAATTCATTCAAGAGCCATAAAATAAATTAGAAACAAGGTATATGATATTTACTTACTGATTTACGGCTCTTGGAGGATTTTAGGAGAAATTTGGAAGTGGTTTGAAGCGTTTTGAAGTGATACAACCCTCACAATTCTTAACAATGCAGGCGGGAAAAGCCACTGGCTGAGGGCGCAACGCCTATCCAAACACGCAGCACCTCTATCTGAGCGCACAACACCAACGCAATTTACACTGGGATCTCCTAGCAAGGGTGCAGCGCCATTGGGCAGGCACGCAACACCGATGCAAATGCACAGCGCCAATCCTCTGAACGCGCAGTGTCGAAAAATTTGGCCCAATTTTGCTCAAACGCAATTTACACTGGGATCTCCTGGAAAGGGTGCAGCGCCACTGGGTAGGCATGCAACGCCGATGCAAACGCATAATGCCAACCCTCTGAACGTGCAGCGCCGAAAAATTTGGCCCAATTTCGCTCAAAAAACTCAAAAATTCTTCTTTGCTCAATACTCCTAATACTTTGAAAGGAAAAAATCGCTTATTTGAAATGTTTGATAGGCTTTATAGGCAAGTGGATTTTTATTTAAATTTGAAATACCCACTTTTCTAATGTTTGAAGTCTTTTTCCTTTATCACTGATACTCTTTGACTCTTTTTGCATTGTAGGCTTGATCAACCTGGAGCTAGCTTTTTATTTTTCTCACCGAAGCTTGAAATAATTATAATTTGACAAATTTGGGATTTTATCAATATAATAACATGAAGTTACATTTAAAAAAAAAAAAACTAAAATAAATTACATAGGTGACTTTTCTATCAAATTGACATTTTGATAAAAAAATCTTCAAACTGAAAACACAACCTTTAAATTATAATGAAACCATCATGATGATCTTGTTCAATCCCTCTCATATATATGATGACCTCATCTGAATGAAGGATTGCCTTTGAAAAATGCAAAACCCTAATGACCTAATGGGAGTGATTTTTTACCTGACTTTTGAACGAGACTTTGACCTTTGATTCTAAAGACTTCCAAGTGAACAGAGCATTTCCATAGGTGTTATTATGCTCAAGGAGACATGGGAATGAGTCAACCAATATGATCTTCTGAGGGAGAAGGAAGCTTATTTGACAAGGACAACAACCAGTGGAACAATTTTGTATCATGACTTAATGGAATGATGAAAAATTTATTCAGAATGGGACACCTAAGATGCACATGAAAATGTGTTTTGATCTCTGGTGGAAGTATGCAAAAACTGACACTAACACCTTCTTTGATACAAAATTGATGAAATGTGTGATATTGCCACTGCTATTTCATGGTGGTGGTTGGGAATATAATTCCAAAAAATTGAAAGGTGGGTGGACTGAGAAAGAGAAATGAAAAAGAGAAGAGAAAAAGTAATGTGCATAAAAGCAAGGGAGTATTATAGATCCGCATCTTCTACTGCTCTCAACGGAATGGGAATGGCTTCAGTTTCTTGGTTTATTTATAGGAATTAATTAATTAAACTTTGAACTCTAAATGCATTGCGTGATGATAAAGAGAGAAATTCAAACAGAACGAATTTTAAAAAGCCTAAAGTCCTCCGAGACGCTAATTTTCCACAACAGAAGACACGCACATTGGTATATCGTAATTAAAAAAATATCGCAGTTCCATAAATTACTCGCAAAACACTCTCTCGTCTTTTATTTTTATTCAATGAAAATATGAGGACATAAATTCAAACATCACACATGAGAAGGCGCTAATTTCGTGATAGAACACTTGGAAGCTAATTCTTAATAACAACCCTGCGGTAAAACTAATAATAAAAATTCCTTTGAACTTAATAGTTGTAAGGCCTGTTTAAGCGTACTTTTGAACGTTACAGTTACAGATGGAAAATTTTCAGCTGGCTAATTTTTACATACGATTTTATAGATGGAAATTAGTAGTCATAGTTCTTCATGATTAAAATACTATAAAATAATCGAAACCTAAATGACAAATATTGAGAAATATTGTGGAAAATTCGGGGTGGGCTAATTTTGAAATATGAATTTACATATGGAAATTAGTAGTCACTAAAATATTCCATGGTGTGCCCACACAAATATAAATTTGAGCATAACAAACGGGAAGAAACGTTTCTCATTTTGTTTTGTGATGGCACACCACATTTGATAAAAAAAAATTAAAAACAAGAAAAATACCATGCTTTGATAAATTAATAGGACTTCTTACACTTCAAGGGACATATCTTACACTTCAAAATACATCTCGCTTGTTAAAATCATATTTTTGAAGTTTAAAATTATGTTTCACTTTAAATATTTATGTGAGATATTTAATTTTATAGGAAAGCATATTTTAAAGCACATGCTTCACAATGTTGACCTAGATACAAGCCAACACAAGTGGTAGAGCCTTGAATGGGAGGAGCTAGCTTACCAAGATTTGAAATTAGGTTATATTGAGTGAAATTATTGCAAATTGTTGCTATATTACAATTTGATACCATTTATTTAGTAGTAATTTGGAGCTATATGTATGAAAATATAATTAATTCAAGTAAATCATGTTAAAAATTTGTATTTGTCTATTTTTTCAAGATCATCTCTCCCCCATCTCTCTTTCTCTCCACCTCTCCCTCCCTCTCTCTACCTCTCTCTTCTTACCTCTCTCCCCTGCCATCTATATATATACCTCCCTCCATCTCCTAGAGACAACCCCTAGGTTCAGGAGAGACCAGTTCCAAGTACATCTTGATAAGTGTTTTGAAGATCAGTTTGGAATTCATATCACACTCAATATTTAATATATTTGGAATAAAATTGATTCATAACCTTCCTTAAGAGGAGAAATGCAATAACTTCATGAAAAATATTACTCATAAACGTTTCAACGTTAGATTCAAAGCGACAACATCACATGAACATGTAGCTTATGAGTCATTATAGTATATGTTAGCCATCAATAATTTTTTCTTTTTTATATGACTAAATGCTTATCTTATATTTCTAGAAACAAGATTCATGAATATTGTGAGTTCTAGAAATCTCACTGCTTTCATTATCCTTAGAATAATTTTTTCACTATTTTACCATCCTATCATGTCAAGGTCAGCCTATCACTCCTAGAAGATCCATCATGGACTCATACCACTCATTTGGTCTATGTTTTGTCACCCCTGACCTTAGCACTCTGTTTTCTTCCACCTTGGATTGCCAAGAAACCTAACCTTTTCCCCTATTCACCAAGTGCATAAAGCATTAGTGGTCTCAAGATACATTTCTAAAGCTCTTTAGATAAAACAAAATCAGAAGTTTTGGGTCTGAAATGCATAAAGTTTTTCAAAAATTATGTTTTACACCTAAAAACCCCAAGTCAAGTTTTCAGCCAAAGGCCAAGTCCAAAAAGCCTCCTCCTAGGTCATTTGGGGTTTCATAGTTATATGATTGTTTTGTGTTCTAAATATCTATTTTTCCTGTACCAAGAGGCTGCATTCAAAGAGGAAGAAGGTCAAGCAACTTTTGTCCAAATCTGATAAAAAATCCTTCAAGGAAGGCCTCCTTGGTCAAAGCACAAATTCTGCAAGGGACAGCTACCCTTGTTCACATTTTTGCAAGAATGATTGAGATAGCCATCAGCAGAAAATTAGGTAAGGTAAGAAGCTAAATCATCACTAGAAGACATCCACATCAAGGAAAAGGCAGCATGCCTCTGTTCAAAGAGAATCATGGTTTTGAGGACTGTTTGCATAGACAGTATTTCCAAGCAAGAAACCAATGCAAAGCCACAAGGGCAGGAGGCACAACAACACAACCAAGCACACATTGAAGATTTTTAGAAATTGTAAATGAAAAGGGGAAAGAGGTGAGGTGAACTGAACAAAAATGAATGAACTTGAAAGGGATATAGAGAACTTGGAAGACAACACTAATTAATTTTCTCTAATAGCCCTAAAACCTAAAGTTTTGGAAGGATGGGAAAATCAGGTGAAATGAGGATGATGGGCCTCCACCATGACAGCAATAGGTTTTCAAAAATCCTTTGAAGGTGATTTCTAGGGTTTGTCAAGATAACAGTGCTTCACTACACCAATGGGAGGATAATGCAAAGAGTATCAGTATGAGGGAGTCTAAGCCTTCAAGTGCAGTCAATGGCCTTCAAAATGGTCAAAACAAGTAAATCATGAGGTCAAGTGTCAAAATGAGAAATCAAGCTGAGCATGAGTTCAATTTTGAGTAAATGAGGTGTCAAACTCCAAAAAATGACTAAAGAGACCAAAAAACTGTGTTATGGCACCTACAGCAAACCAAAAGTGGCCAAGAGAAAACATAGCAGGCATGATGTACAAAACTTTGCCAAAATGGACATATCACTGTCAATCAACAAGAATACGAAAAGACATGTTTTAGGTCACTTACACTTAAGCATGCCAAAAAGGGTAAAAAAAATGTTTTCAATTTATCAATGCAAGCCAAAAGGTTTAGCAGGGACAACACTCCCAAATTTAAAGGAACCCCTTCATCTCTTTAGCACACCTTCACCAAAGGAAGAAAAATCACTTTGACAAGTTCAAAATCACCTGCAAAAAGGCTAAAGTGATATCAGTGAAAATTACAATGTGACAAAAAGCAAACATAGCAAAAGTGGGTTTTATAAATTTGATTTATTTCTCAAAAGGGTATAAAAGCACCCAAGTCATCATTTTAAAACTCACTTATCACTTGGAAAAGAGAAGAAAGCTTTCAAGAGAAAAAAACAGAGTTTCTTACCATTTCTGGGCAAATGTTTCCTAGCGCTGCGTGAATAAGTGGCGTTGCGCTTACCAGGCCTGGCGTTGTGCTAATCGGCATTTTCCCCGTTCAAAACAACACTACGATGCGCTAATCTGGGGTGGATATGTGGCGTTGTGCTTAGACTCGAACAACACGCACAGGATTCGACTAGTAGGCCTTCACGCGCCTGGCGCTGCGCTAATCCATGGGCACGACTGCCGGCGCTACGCCCACAGGCTAACCCGACTACTAGGGCAGGGCACTATGTTAATGCAGGAACCCTCCAACAAGTAAAAATTTTACCCTAAGGTTTGAAATCATCCTCCAAATTTGTCTCCAGGGCCAGCAAAGGAGCTAACATGATAGTTACACCCTTCTTACTCCTCCTCTCAAATAATTTTAAGTCTTTTTAGTGGCTATGAGTAATTGAACCCTAGGTGTGCAAACCCTAGGTCTCAAATGCATATTACACCTCTATTTTTGGCCTCCATGAACAAATTAGTTGTCATTTGAGGGAGAGAGAAATCAGGGTAGTTACACTTCATCTCAAAATAAGCCCTCTTTCAAATTCAAGCACTCAGTCCTAAACCTAACCTCCACATCACTCATTCACAGAAGTTGCACTCACCACCATTTTCATTTTTCTCCTCCAAACCCTAGTTTGTCCACAAAAATCTCCTATCACCATGTCAGTAGTTGAATACAGCGAGGGACAAGGCAACAAAGAGGACAATAGTCATGATAGTCATGATAGTCATGACAACAATTAGCCCCTCAATGAAAATGAAGATAATGACAGTGCAGAGGATAAAGAGGAAAAAGGTCCTGGTGATGAACAAAATCAAAGTGAGGAAAGTACAAAGGCTGATAATCATTGGAGATCATAGTAATGAAGAGGCAAGCAGCCCAAATGAAGACCAAGGTGACAGTGCAGAAAGCAGTACAGAAGGTAAGAGTAATGATGGTATTGAGGACCAAGAGAGCTGTGATGAAACAGAGAATGTAGTAACTGATGACACTAATGGTGAAGATGAAGAAGCCGATGACAACAACAAGGATCCCAGCCATAATAAGGACACCACCAAGCCCACCATCACCCCTCTTTCATGCACATATCAGAGAGGGTCAAGACATATGTTTGCTGCCTCCAAAAGGCAAGAGATCATGGTTTCTTCTCCTATGGAACCCAAAGAAAAAGGTAAGGGTAAAACCAAAGACAAAGGTAAGGAGAAAAGCAAAGGCATAATCAAGGACAAAAGAAAAATAAAGGTAAAAGGGTATGAAGAAGATCAACATGAGGATGAGAGTGAATTTGAACTCATCTATCTTGACTGTGACAAGGAAGACAAAGATAGGGCTCATACCATACTCCTTCAAAGAAAAAATGAAGAGATAAAAGACTTACAAAGGAGCCTTGGCATGGCCAAATACATCATTTATTATTACAAGGATGAGCACAAGAACATGAAGAAATTGAAAAAGAGACCTTGGATTACAAAAGAAGATGGCCCAACACTATGCCTTGAAAAACAAACTCACTAGTGCTAAACTCAAAGAGGCCCTCGTTGAAGTCCAAACCCTCAAAGAAGAAAAAGTCATGAAGGCCTTGGATTTTTGGCACAAGACTCTCAACAGGTTTCTCAAACTGCATGAGAGAGACCTCCACCAATTTTGAGGAAATTTGGACAAGTTTTTGTTTTTTGAGATTTTGGAGGCCTGTTAGCGCAGCGCCACTGGCGCTACGTTTTTCCCTCAGGCATCCTCATAGGGAAAAATCTACTTTTTTGGATTCCTCATGGCTAGAACACTATTCTCAACAAATTTCAGAGCAATTGGAGCAGTTTGACCCCTCAAAAGATCAAAAAACACCTAATTTTTCACCATTCTGCCTCCTTTTAAGGCCTGACGTTGTGCTCAGAGTAGTGTTGGGATTTGGAAATTTTGAACATGTTACAGGATCTGTATCAGAAAACGAAGAGTATTTATGGAAATTAGACTCATCAGGCTTTCCAACGAGCCATCACAGAGAAAAATCTGACATCGGGAAGGTGTCCAAAACTTGGTTGCAACATGACCTATTTTCTGCCTGAGGTGGCACTGCGCTTATGGACTGTGTAGTGTATTTTTGGCCAAAAGGCAACAAAACACACTCATTTATTGTAAAATCATATTTTAATGTTATTTTAAGAAAATCACTCTAAAATTAGGTGCAAGAAGTTATTTTAGCATTTATTTCATGAGATATTTTGTGCCTTAGGCCTTGCATGGTCTCTTAGGCATAAATGACATTTATGAGTGATTTTGACATTTTCCAGCCCTATCTAGGTTTTTTTCCCTCCTTTGCTGAGTTAAATACAGCATGAGGGCTTCATTGTAAATGTTGGCATTTAATGAGTTTTGAGAGCAATACATGGTTCTTTGAGGTTGAAGAGAAATTCGGTGTTGTGGAGCTTGTGAACGATTTGCTTTGATTGATGGTGATGAAGGCTTGCTTGCAGGATCCCTGAGCTTAGTTAATGGTGATGTGTCTCTAATTTTTTCATGTCTTCTTTTTTATCATTGTGTCCATCCTTCTATGTTGCAGTATAACAAAAAAGTATAGGTTAAGAAATTTTCTTTGAAGCACCTTAGTCCTCCTGCTTTCTATTGTCTTTATGTTTTCCTCTGTTGGATTAGTTTAAGGAATTCTTAGCTGCTCCTTATACCCACCTAAGCTTGTTTGTTTCATAAATGGTTTAAGAAAGTAGTTGTCAAATATGTTTAATGGTTAGCCATGCTTACTTGATGCTATCTAAACTATGTTTGTGGAATCTCTCTTTGATGTATTACTTGCTAGGTTTAGCCCAAGAGGCCATGTTTTGGTCATGCCCTTTGTCTATGCTTGAGAAGTTTGCCTCAAAGTTATTTATAGCCTTGATCTCAGTTGTTTAGGAGTTCCCTTTTCTTGGATTAAAGTTATTTGTCATCTTATATGTTTTCAAACCTTTAAGGTGAAATCACTAGAAGTTAAATGAGTTTCTCGCCTTCTATATTTCATTGGAATGTTTTTCTTGAATGTTTATCTGTTTAAGTATTGTCATTGAATTAATGGATTTCCCTATCTCATGATTTTTATCTTTTTCTTATCAGTATTTTAGACCTTCTTGTTTATGGGTATTTGACAAAGGATTCTTCAGTTCCCTTTTCCCTACCTAGTTCACCAAATTAATGTCCATTTCAATTCACACATAACCTTAAAGATCCATTGACCACACTAGATTTTCCTTGTAAAGCACTCTGACTCATTGTTGAGATATCCATGCATTTCATTGAATCCATAGCCCAATGATTTGAAAACCTCTCACTCCACCAATTCTACATGTTCATCCTACCCAACCAAAACAAACAACAAACCCTACACTTAACAACTAGCCTAAAAGTCAACCATCTAAAGGAAACAAGTTCACATATTTTTGTTGATCAGCGGTTGTCATTGATGTCATACCAAGCAGCACCAGGGGCTAACCCAATATTGCATGGGATTTTTGACCTACCAAATTACGATATTCTTGTTCAAGAATTCTTTTGATCGTTTCTACTTGTCGAGATGTTTTTGTTGATATATGGCACGCCACATAATTCTTCACGGTTTGAGAGATATTCATGTTTGAAGTTTATACCCCCAATTAGTGGGCTAAAACCCCATAGGGTTGTGGCATGGGTCATTGAAAAGTCATAATTAATAATTTTTAAGCTACTAAAATACCTCCCACTTTCACTTGTTGAAGCCTCTCTCAACCTAAGCATTTATATAAATTGTGATCCTCATTTACTCCTTATGCAAGGGATATCGCCATCTGAAACAGGTCATCGTGGAATTTTCACTCTAACGTTTTTTCTACGAAGGCTTAGAAGCTGAAATTTTTATGAGGCGAAGCTGAAATCTTGAGGAAGCTGCTATGAAAATTTTAGTTCAAGTTACGCAATATTTTCAGAGATATGATATGTGGAAGTCAGGGTTTTGCAGGCTCCTGAATTTCATCTCAAAGAAGTGACCTTGGTAAAATCATTATAACTCTCTCTCTGAGTATTGGATTGGAATTTCGTAAAAATTGGAAGATAGTGCATAGACCGTATTGTTCGCTCTATCAATTTTAGAGTCAAATGAAAAAATAATGACACGTGGCACTACGTACAAGTTTTCTTTGCTGAAACAGTCCATAATTAGGGCATTGTGAGATATTGGGTATAACTCTCTTTTGAAGAATCCAAATTGGGTCAGACCTGTGGCATTGAAAATATGACTCAGAGGACTAATATAGGACCGAAAATCAGATATTGGGGATCTGAAATAACAGTGATACACTAGATTCCATATTGAGCTCCTAGAAGGCAAATAAAAAGCTAGGTCATGTGTTGTCAAGGACTGCAAAGGACCAGACTTTCTAGGGAAGCAAAGCAAAGCAAGGTGCAGCAGAGGGTAGCATGACAAGAGTAGAAACCAAGGTGCATAATAGTAGCAATAAGTTCATCACATGTAGTCTTCAAGTGGGCGGCACTGCATACAATCATTGTAAAGGTATCGTTGTACTAAGTCATTGTAAATACGTTATTGTACAAATTGTACTAGTGTCTATCTGCCAAGAGTTGAAGAGGCAGTTTCGGGTGGTCTAGGGTCATCATTAGGTGGTTGTGTTATAGTTTTGGTTATGGTCTAGTTTGTCTTATTCTTCTACATCATTCTATATCATTGCAAAGTGGACCATTTTCCTTGGTACGAGGGTCCATTCTTCTTTTATTCCTATACAAGGTGGTAGGGTGGTTTTAGGGTGAGTTGTATCTCATTGGGTCTTGGGGATCTGAGTTTAATTAATAAAGAACTGTTAAGACCCAACCAGGTTTAGAAGAAATGACAGAAATGCTTTATGATTCTAAGTTATTTTATTTTCAATTGGAGTTGAATATTGTAATATTAGGAAAAGCATTAGGCTTACCCCAGGGCTTCATGGTGAAAATTGTACTGTGTTCCTTTTGTTTACTTCTATCATCGTACAAAGATCGATAATAATTGAAGATTAACTAATGCTCTGAATTTGAAAGTAATACCGATTCACCTCTCAAGATTTCCAACAATGTAAAGTAGCTTTTTCCTTCAATAGAAGTTTAATAGCCGAAGGAGGTCATGGAGCATACCAAGAATGAAATTTCTTGGCTTCCACGAAGATAATCATAATTTAAAAGTGTAATGAGGCCTCATCTTGCTACAATATGAAGTATGGGACACTGTTCAAAATGGATTTACATCAACCGCAGATGAACAAGGTAAGAAGAATTTGGTAAATGATTCAAAATCAAAGAATATTATTATCAGTGGACTTATTGAATTTTCTTATCATAAGGTGTTGGGTTGTAAAACCACCAAAAATGTATGGGACAAGCTTGAGAATATATATGCAGGTGACTCAAATGTCAAAGAAGAAAAGCTTCAAATCTATAAAGCAAAATTTGAGCAACTCAGAATGAAAGAAGCTTACAACATTGTTGCATACTTCCAATACGTTGATGAAATAACCAATACTCTGGAAGGATTGGGAGATTCAGTTGACGAGAAGACTATTATATGAAAGATTCTTAGAATGTTACCAAGGATATTCAACCCAAAGGTATCGGTCTTAGAATAAAGTGCAAAACTAGACAAACTCAGCAAAGAGGAATTGCATGGAGTTCTCATAGCATATGAAATGAGACTTGATGAAGAAGAGGGTACTTCAAATCTAGAAACTGTGTTTGTTGCATCTAAGAAAACCAATAAGGACAAACAACCTTCAATTGAAATGACATGCACCTACAAGTGTGAAGAAAAGGGAGATGATGGAGAAGGTCTTTCGTATGAAGAATATGCTTACTACTAGAAATGCTAAAATCGTAAAGGTAAATTCATAGGTAAACTTCCATTGATATGTTTCTTGCAGGGTGAGGTTGGGCATTTTGCAAAGAAATGTCCAACAAAAGTGATGGAAACTCAAAAGGAAAAGAAAGGCTTAAGAAATTCAACAAGCAAGGCAAAAGAAAGGACTAAAGAACTTTTTCTTTAAAGAAGAGAGTTCATCATCCAACGAAGAAAGTGACAAAGCAAAGAAGAAGCTTAAGAGAAAGTATGTTGTTTATATGAAGCATGATGAGGGTCAACTGGGAGCTGGAGAAGAATGATTTTCTAGATTCTAGGAAGTTGGAGCTTTATTTTCAATTGGAGTTGAGATAGAATGATAAAGGTGAAATTAGGGGAGTATCTTATAATGTCTTGTAAATGCATTTGTGTTCATTTTGTTTACTGCTATCATTGTACAAACACTGATAATAATTGAAGATTAACTAATGCTCTAATTGAAAGGAATACTGATTCACCCCCCCTCTCAGTATTTCCAACAATTGGTATCAAAGCTTGGCTCCTTCAATAGCAGTTTAACAACTGGAAGGAGGTCATGGAGCATACCAAGAATGGTGTACCTCTATTCAATGAAAATAATTATGCACTCTGGAAAGGAAGAATGGAGGTTTATCTCTTGGCACAAGGTTATGAAGTATGGGACACTGTTCAAAATGGATTTACATCAACCGCAGATGAACAAGGTAAGAAGAATTTGGTAAATGATGCAAAAGCAAAGAATATTATTATCAGTGGACTTATAGAATCTGCTTATCATAAGGTGTTGGGTTGTAAAACCACCAAAAATGTATGGGACAAGCTTGTGAATATATATGCAGGTGACTCAAATGTCAAAGAAGCAAAGCTTCAAATCTATAGAGAAAAATTTGAGCAACTTAGAATGAAAGAAGATTGCAACATTACTGCATACTTCCAATAGGTTGATGAAATAACCAATACTCTAGAAGGATTAGGAGAGCCAGTTGACAAGAAGACTATTATACAGAATATTCTTAGAACGTTACCAGGGAGATTCAACCCAAAGGTATCGGTCTTAAAATACAGTGCAAATCTGGACAAACTCAAGAAAGAGGAATTACATGGAATTCTCATAGCATATGAAATGAGACTTGATGAAGAAGAGGGTACTTCAAATCTAGAAACTGCGTTCATTGCATCTAAGAAAACCAATAAGGACAAACAACCTTCAATTGAAATGACATGCACCTGCAAGTGTGAAGAAAAGGGAGATGATGGAGAAGGTCTTTCAGATGATGAATATGCTTACTTTACGAGAAAACTAAAAACTGGTAAGGGAAAATTCAAAGGTAAACTTCCATTGATATGTTTTGGTTGTGGTGATGTTGGGCATTTCACAGCAAAATGTCCAAACAAAAGTGATGGAAACTCAGAAGGAAAGAAAGGCTTTAAGAAATTCAACAAGCAAGGCAAAAAGAAAGGATCCAAAAGGAAATTTCTCTCTAAAGAAGATAGCTCATCATTCGATGAAGAAAGTGACAACAAAGAAGAAGCCAATGAGAAAATATTTTTTATGGCCAAGCACAATTGGAGCGTCCATCTAGTGGGAGCTAGAGAAGAATGCTTTTCTAGATTCTAGGAAGTTGGAGTTTTATTTTCATTTGGAGTTGAATATTAAATAATTATTAAAAAAGAATTAGGTGGTTTTTGTCTCGAAGTGGGTTTCCACCTTAAAAACTATGTGCATTTGTGTTCCTTTTGTTTACTGCTATCATTGTACAAACACTGATAATAATTGAAGATTAACTAATTCTCTAATTGAAAGGAATACTGATTCATCCCCCCTCTTAGTATTTCCAATAATTGGTATCAGAGCTTGGTTCCTTCAATAGTAGTTTAACAGCTGGAAGGAGGTCATGGAGCATACCAAGAATGGTGTACCTCTATTCAATGAAAATAATTATGCACTCTGGAAAGGAATAATGGAGGTCTATCTCTTGGCGCAAGGTTACGAAGTATGGGACACTGTTAAAAATGGATTTACATCAATCGCGGAAGAACAAGGTAAGAAGAATTTGGTAAATGATGCAAACGCAAAGAATATTATTGTCAGTGGACTTATTGAATCTACTTATCATAAGGTGTTGGGTTTTAAAACCGCCAAAAATGTATGGGACAAGCTTGTGAATATATATGCAGGTGACTCAAATGTTAAAGAACCAAAGCTTCAAATCTATAGAGAAAAATTTGAGCAACTTAGAATGAAAGAAGATTGCAACATTGTTGCATACTTCCAATACATTGATGAAAAAACCAATACTCTCGAAGGATTGGGAGAGCCAGTTGACAAGAAGACTATTATATGAAAGATTCTTAGAATGTTACCAGGGAGATTCAACCCAAAGGTATCGGTCTTAGAATACAGTGCAAATCTAGAAAAACTCAAGAAAGAGGAATTACATGGAGTTCTCATAGCATATGAAATGAGACTTGATGAAGAAGAGGGTACTTCAAATCTAGAAACTGCATTTGTTGCATCTAAGAAAACCAATAAGGACAAAAAACCTTCAGTTGAAATGAAATGCACCTGCAAGTGTGAAGAAAAGGGAGATGATGGAGAAGGTATTTCAGATGAAGAATATGCTTACTTTACGAGAAAACTAAAAACTGGTAAGGTAAAATTCAAAGGTAAACTTCCATTGATATGTTTCGGTTGTGGTGAGGTTGGGCATTTCACAACAAAATGTCCGAACAAAAGTGATGGCAACTCAAAAGGAAAGAAAGGCTTTAAGAAATTCAAAAAGTAAGGCAAAAATAAAGGATCTGAAAGGAACTTTATCTCTAAAGAAGATATCTCATCATCTGATGAAGAAAGTGACTGCAAAGAAGAAGCCAATGAGAAAGTATTATTTATGTCCAAGCACAATAAACAAGAAATATCAAACAATGAAGAATAAGGGTTGACCATAGAAGAATTTTATGAGGAGGCAATCAAGCTTATAAAAGAGCTCAATGTTGAGAAGATCCATTCCAATACTCTTGAAGAACAAGTTCAAGGTCTCAAAATTGAAGTTGCAGAACAAAAATGTATTGAAGAGTCACTTCAAAAGAAGTTGGAAGAAAGCAACCAAGAAAGGGAAGCATTAGAAGCCGAAGTAGTCTCGCCGCGTAAGGAAGTGAAGAAAGGAAAAATTGTCCAAAACTATGCCAACAACTCAAGGGCATTGGAAGAACTCATCAAAAATCAATGATCTTACAACGACAGAACTGGCCTTGGTTACAAAGAAGAAGAAGCAGGTCCTTATACAACATAATACAATGAACCTATGAGATCTGGCATACATGTAGACTTCATTGGACAAGATTCACAAGCACATCCTTGGAAGATTATTCCTCGACGAATATTTCCATCCAGGTACCAACATATGTTTCATGGCTATTGTTATTCATGTGGAAAATTTGGTCATAAAGCTGTAGAATGTTGCACGTAGCCTAGGAACCAATACAATTCCAGGAAATCCTTCAAATATCAACCTCCCAGGGCTCAACGAAACATCAATAGATTTGAGCATTTAATAAATAATATGGAATGTTACAAATGTCAGAACTTTGGACACATAGAAAGAGACTGTAGACTTGAAAATCCTCCAGAAGAATATTTGAAGCCACAGAATGAATGAACATGGAAGAATAAGAAGACTGATAATTGTGCTCTCACTCTCAAGTTTCAAAACAACAAATATGTGTGGTATGTTGACAGTGGTTTCTCAACGCATATGACTGGAGATAGAAGGAAATTTGTATCTCTAAAAGAGAAGAAGGATGGAACCGTATCCTTTGGAAATGATGGATCTTCAAATGTTATAGGATCAAGTACCATCACTCTAGGAAGTAAAGATGTTATAGCCAAGAATGTTCTATTGTTTGAAAACATGAATCATAATATGCTCAGTGTTGGACAAATGTGTGATCAAGGACACACAATGCTATTCAACTCCACAAAATGTGAAATCAGGAAAGGCAGGTATGGTAAAATTGTGGCTACAGCAAGTCGAGCTCCAAACGACATATATGTTCTGGATGAAGCAACTAAAGCATGTCTAATAGATAAAGAAGATGAAAGTTGGTTATGGCACAAACGAATGGGTCACATAAACTTTGAAAATCTTGTCAGGATAAGCAAAAAGGAAGCAATACAAGAAATGCCGAAAATCTCAAAACCTTCCAACACACTATGTGAGGCTTGTCGGCATGGCAAGCAGACAAAAGTCCAATTTAAAACAAAAGAACACTTTGCATCACATCCATTGGAATTGATACATATTGATCTATGTGGTCCTGTGGGAACAAAAGGCTTATATGGAGAATTATATATCATGTTAATGATAGATGGCTATACCAGGATGACAGCCGTTAGCTTCCTAAAGAAAAAATCTGAAGCATTTGAGTGCTTTAGATCTACAAGGAGTTGGTTGAAAATGAAAATGATTTGAAAATAAAGTGTCTAAGATCAGATAATGGTGGAGAATACACTTCCAAATTATTTCAGTAATTACTGTGGCGAAAATGGCATAAAAAGATAATTTTCAACAGCATGAACACCTCAGCAAAATGGAGTTGTTGAAAGAAAGAACAAAACCGTATAGGAAATGGGTAGAACAATGTTGAAGGACTCAAAATTGGATGAAAAATTATGGGTTCAAGCAATTGATACAACAGTCTTCATTATCAACCAAAGTCTTCTCAGAAATAATTGCAACAAGACTCCATATGAATTATGGAAAAGAAAACCAACTAATGTAAAATATTTCAGAATCTTTGGAAGCAAATGTTATATCAAAAGAGAAGATCAAAATTTGGGCAAGTTTGAATCACATGTTGATGAAGGTATCTTTGTTGGTTACTCATGCAAAATAAAGGCCTATAAATGTTATAATCTAAGACAAAAATAGATAGTGGAGAGCATAAATGTTACATTTGACGAAGATGGTGTTCTAGCGAATAATGATGAGGATCTAGAATCTTTGAAACTTGAGAAAGAGGCTGAAAAAGACACAGATAAAATTGTAAAACAAGAAGCAACTATCAACAAGGAAGAAGTAAACAATGATCATCAAGATATACTAGAACAACAACAACAAGTTCCTCCAAGGAGAACAAAAGAGTGGATTCAAAAGAACCATCCATCAAATCAAATCATTGGTGACGTAAATGAAGGTCGACAGCTTCGTTCATCACAACAAGCTCACATTGCTTTTCTAGCAACCTTTGAACCTAGTAGTTTTGAGGAAGCCAGCCAGAATGAACATTGGGTAGCAGCTATGAATGAAGAATTGGATCAAATTGAGAAGAATAACACCTGGGAATTAGTTCCATGCCCAAAAGATAAAAATGTCATTGGGACTAAATGGGTATTCAAGAACAAATTGAATGAAGATGGGAAAGTTACCAGAAACAAAGCAATATTGGTTTGCAAAGGCTATGCACAAGTGGAAGGAATTGATTTCGACGAAAAATTTGCACCAGTTGCCAGAATGGAAGCCATCCAAATGTTTCTCACCTATGCATGTTCAAGAAAAATCAAAGTCTACCAAATGGATGTTAAGTCAACATTTCTGAATGGAGAATTAGAAGAAGAAGTTTACATCGAACAACCTGAAGGTTTTCTACTATCAGAAAAAGAAGACTATGTTTACAGGTTAAATAAGGCTCTATATGGTCTCAAGCAGACTCCCAGAGCATGGTATTCTCGTCTTGATGGATATATACGTCAACAAGGGTTCAAGAAAGGTACTGTTGATAGCAATCTATATGTACAAATAGATAAAGATAATTTAACAATCGTTGAGGTATATGTGGATGATATAATATTTGGTAGCAATGATGATCGACTAAGTAAGAACTTTTCTACAAAGATGTGAAGTGAGTTCGAGATGTCTTTACTTGGTGAGCTGACATACTTCTTAGGGCTTCAAATATCTCAGCAAGAGAAAGGAATATTTATATGTCAAGCCAAGTACATCAAGGAAATGCTCAAGAAATTCAAAATGGAAGATTGCAAATCCGTTTTTACTATAATGGTCATAGGTTGAAAATTGAGCATAGACGACTCATCTAAGGATGTGGATCAGAGGTTGTACAGATCTATGATTGGTAGTCTTCTATATGTAACAACCTCTCGACCAGATGTTATGCAAGCATTTGGACAAGTATCAAGATTCCAAGCAGCACCAAAAGAATCACATATTATTGTCGTCAAAAGAATTCTTCGATATCTAAAGGGCACATAAGAATATGGCTTGTGGTATCCCAAGGGTAACAATCTCATTATTCAAGCCTTTAGAGATGTAGATTGGGTAGGAAGCATTGATGATCGTAAGAGTACTAGTGGAGTATCATTCTATCTAGGTGGTTGTCTCATATCATGGTTGAGCAAAAAGCAGACCTCAGTCTCATTATCTACAGCGGAAGCAAAATACATTGCAGCAACATCATGTTGTACTCAAGTCCTTTGAATGAAACAAACTTTGGAATATCTTCAAGTACAATTCAATGAGCCTATTCCCATATTCTGTGACAACACTAGTGCCATCAGCATCTCCAAGAATCCTGTCATGCATTCAAAAACAAAACACATTCCGATCAAATATCATTTTGTTAGAGAACAAGTCGCTGAAAATAATATCAAACTTGAGTATGTTTGTACAAAATAACAAATTACTGATATGTTAACTAAACCTTTACCTTGTGAAGCATTTGAATATCTTTGTCAGAAGCTTGGGATTCTCCCAAGTTCTCATTAGATTACAGGTCTATAGGACGGTAGTGTGTCAGGGGGAGTGGAAGTGTGTACAGGTCCACAGGATGGTTGTGTTTTAGGGGGAGTTACCCTTTGCCATTTGTTGGTGGTCCTGTGTTTTGATAGATTGGCAAATAAAAAGACAAGGCAACATCAAACCAATATTTAGAGTTCCAGGATCTAGTCCTGCTGTTCTCAGAGAGGGATATCTCAAATTTTACTTGTTTGCAAAGGTTTATCTTGTTTGTTTTGAGTATGGGTTTTAGACTAGTTATTAAGTGCAAGTGTTTGTTTGTTTGTTTGGTTGAATGACATAGCAAAACATGAAAGGTCTAGGAAAGATAGATAGAAAGGGGAAATGTTTGATTCATTGGGCAATGGAGTCAAGAAGAGGTTATGAAAAACTTATCAATGGATATGGGATATCAAAGGGAAAATATAACTTGGCCATAGGATCCTTTGGTTTTTTGGAATGAGATGGACATTAACGATTTGGAAAGAGAGTTTGAATTCTCAACAAAGGGAAATTGAAAGCATAACTTGAACAATAAAGAGATATTTGATAGACAGGGCTAACCATGAATTCTACAAATCACACTTTAAGCAAATGATGACTTCAAGACAACTTTTAAAATGAAATCTAAGATTCGGGAGCACATCCTATTTCCTCAAAGATTTTATTTCAAATGACTTAGAAAACATAAATGATTCATTGATAATTGCAATCATAGAAGAGGGAACACCTAAAAACATCTATGATCACAACTATAAAGACCTTCAAAACAATTGTTCAAGCAAGGACAAAGGGCATGCTCAAAATAGACCTCCTTGACTAACTTCAAACAATGGTACTTCAAAGGGGGACTTCAATAATAGTTTTCAAGTGGTAGCAGACAAGTAGGGAAAACCATAATTCATGCTGAAACCAACTATATGAACTATTAGAGAAATAAACAAGCATGAGGATTAAAGAGAGAGATTAAATACTCTAAAATACCTCAGCAGAAGAAAACATGAAACAATGAAGGATGAACAGGTCTAAGGTGCTTCTAGGAGTCATTTCTTAGCCTAAAACCTTCATCCTACTGTAGTAAGCAATTATGGAATAAAATGAAAACAGGAGAAAACATTAAATAGTTTAGAATACTTCACCAACAGCTAGGCTCATGAATCCAGTGATAGAGCCTTCTCAAGAAAAAGCATGCAATAACATCATCAAGGTTCCAAGACTTCAATTTCTTCCTCAACTTCAAACAGACTATGTATTATTTTAGAGAGTTTTAGTATTACAACTAGAGAACAATCAACCAACAACTTCTCATATTCTTCAGAAGTATTTATAGAAGAAATGAGGAGGTGGAAGAGTCTTAGGATTGGAGTGTAATAAATTCAACAATAAATTCTACTCCTAGCCTGGAAAACCATGCAAGGCCTAAGGCAGGAATGCATCTCATTTACGACTCTACTCCATTAACTCTTTTTTTCTATTATAGGCTTAATGGGAAAAAAGGTGGACTTCGAGGCCTATTTATCCTTTGCAATAACTTCACTAACAGTTTAAAATATCTTCTTTTGCTTAAAATAACTATTCAGCTGTCTTTAGGCAAATATCTTCTGTTTCTGGTAATAACTAGGCCTTCTTGGATTTCTACAAAGCTGCAGATGGCTCTTGGTAGCTAGAGAGGATTCAATTAGCCTCTGATGTGGCAGTGGAGGCTTCTTGAACTGATAGATTTCCTTGTTTTATCCTAAAAACAACTTTAATTTACTTTTGTTCTATGTTTTAAACCTAATTTAGCTTAATCTTCACCTTCTGGTCTTCATACTCTACTGATTGTGGAACAAGCATTTGATTTTCTGAGTTTATGCCTTAAATCTTCTTAAAAACTCTAATTTGAACTTTAAACCCTGATACTCTACTTTGATTTTATCCCTGGATACTGATACTCTTTATTGGATCAAGGTTTACTATGTTTTGTTATTGTGCAGGCGTACAGAGGGTTTTATAGTGTTATCAGTGCTCATGAGGCACAGATAAATCATGATGTGAAATCCTGCAGAATGATCTTCTTTATGAAAAGTGGCCTGAGGGATCATCATCCTCGGCCTTTGATTTTCTTTTAAAATAATGGAAAAACCATTAAAACCTGCACAAACAAACAAAAATTATAAAAAATCCTACAGGGATAGATTCAAGCTATTTTGGAGTTTAGGTTAGATCATGACCGTTGGATGGAATCCACCAACGGGGAGGATTACTTGCTGGGGTCAGATGGGGAGGCGGTTGGATAAATGGTGGTTGTGATTAAGTCCAGGTTGTTTATCTGCAAAGATCAACAGTTGAGATCAATTGAGTTTATATAATGCAGAGGGGTAATATTATAATGGACTGGAGGAAAATTCAAAGGAAAATGGGAGAACACCTTTGACAAAGGCGAAATGGGTTTAATGAAATTTGGGGTTGCGGAACAATTCTGGGACGTTGGATTAGACCAACCAACTGAGATTGAAGGCGGAGATTCTTTGATGAAATTGCTTGGAAGAAGGATAGGGGCGATGAACTAATGGTGAGATTAAATTGAGACCGTCAGATCTCAGAGATCAACGGCGGAGATTTAAAATAAGTAAATGTAATGAAAATGGGAAAGGTGGTTTCAGCTGTAAAAACCACTGGTGTCGCGCTGCTCCAAAGCAGTTTTCAAAATTTCTAAAAAAAAATGCAATATGGGTTGCCGCTTAACACGTGTCCTTTAAAAACTGCCCATATCGTGTAATTTTTAGGAATTAACTTTCGGACTCAAAATCACACGATATGGAGTCTTAGTTGTCGAATGAAAGGCAGGTAGATCCAACGGTGGAGATGAGAGTGCGATAAGATAAGTTGCGCGGGCGGAAGCAGGTGGGCAGGGTCAAGGTGGTTTTGATCTGGACCGTTGGATCACAGGAATGGACAGTCAGGAATCATCGATGGGGGAGGTAGGTCCCAAAGGATTTGGGCATACTGGGTCATATCTGGACTATTAGATCATAGAAATGAATGGTCAAGATTAAATGATGGGGCACTGAAAGGAATATGAGGCAGGGATTTCGGGCAGAGATTGGGTAAATGTGAACCATTGATATATAGAGATCAACGGTGGATCTTTGTCTAAGAGTTTGAACTGCGGGGCTTTAAGAAATAACAAAGGGGTTCGGGTTTGATCTAGACCGTTAGATCTATGAAATGGATGGCCTAGATTTTATCGCAAGCTCGCAAATCGGCTGAGGAGAAAGGAATGCACAAAGAGAATGGGTCGATGCAATTAAGCGCGGGCCGTTAGATCTTAGAGAGATAAATGGTTAGGATGAACCTGTGGGTTTTAATGTCAGAGGGCTATGGCGGAGGGTGATTAAATTTGGGTCGTCGGTTCTTGTGGATTCAACAATCCAAATTGAATCGCAGGATCGCAATCGGAGGAGGCAAAGGGATGGCGCTTCAGATTTTGCAGTGCGATTGAGCGCCAACCGTCAGATCTGGGAGTAAGATCGACGGTGGAGATTTAATCGAAGGGGTGATGTAGGAATATTATGGGCGCGCTGTGACTTTAGCGCTGGCCTTTGGTTTTATAACGATCAACGGCAAAGAGTGGATCTGGGGGTTGAAAGTAGAAAACTGATTGCATCAGAGATTTTTGGAAGAACAAAGGAGGAACGTTAAAAGAAAACTCCAATTTGCGATTTGCGATTGGGCCTTAGCACTGGTTGCAGCTCCAGGTTTTATGCAGGAAAAAGGAGCTGGGGCTAAAACAAAAGGGGCTTAAAGCCTTAATGCAAAAAGGCTATTTTTTAGGATTTTTTTAAGGATTTTCAGAGGATTTTGGGGGTTCCAATAAGAGTAAAAAGGGATTTCAAACCTAATAAAGGGATTTTGCAAGGTTAAAAAAGGAAATTCAAAGGAATAAGAGACAAATGGAAGGGTTATGGATGAAGTGAAGAAGGAAAATGGAGAAGTGAAAATGAGGGAAAATGGTGCCTCTTGAGCAGTTTCTTCTCTTAGTAAACAACAGATTTTTTAGGTTTATAAGGGAAACAACATTGAAGATTAACTAAAGAATTAGTTATCTTCATAAAAACTTCAAGGATGATAGGTTCTCAAAGGGGAATTATCTCTTGGAGTTTTTGAAGAACAAAATTAGCCACTTTTTGGTATAACAGAATCTATCAGTGGCTAACAGTGGCTCCATTTGGGGAATATAGATGGTTCTTTAAATGTCTAGAACCTCAGTTGCAAATCTATGGCTTTTATTAAAACCGGTGCCTTAATCCATTAGGCAACAACCTTTCTTTTTGATGATCTCTGCAACAATTTAGAACAATGGAACTTTGTCAAAACAACAAGTAGCCTACCTACCCATTCCTAATGATCCTAACATTTTTTCTTCTTTTCAGAGTGCATTTAGACTAGCAAAATCTCTTCAACAACATTTTATTCTTTTGAAAAGAAAAAAACTAATCTAAGTCTAAACTTATTCCTCCATGAACTTCGTTTAAATAGTTGAGTTCATAAGCTTCTCTACCTAACTACTGTCTGTCAGGATTAGACTATCTGACAGACTTTTATTCTCTAAATTCAAAAGAAGAAATTTAAAAAGGAACAAGCTAGAATTGAATAGTCTAACTTGTTGCTGATCTATGGCATAAAAACAAGCTACATATAGACTAAAATTTGCAGAAAATTTTAAGACAAAATGTGAAGGCTTAAGATCTGAAAGTTTAAGAACATCCTTCTGTTTTTCTTCAGCTCTGATTCTGAATTTGTTTGAGTTGTCTTTTCTCTCCTTCTAGTTCATGTTTTGAGTGTGTTAGAACCAGTTTTCATCAATCTCATAGGTTCAAGTTTTCAGCAAGTTTGAACCTTTTTTCTTCTAACCTAATCTACCTTACTAATAAGCCAAGATTGAGTTGTTTGGCAAATCTAATTCACTAACCTATCAGCAGTACATTGAAAAAATAATTAGTCATGATTAGGTTGTATGACTAAGTAAGAGTGTATTTTTAGGAGTGGCATTTGAGCTTGCACACTTTCATTCTTTGTTTCTCTTTTTGGTACGGGGTTGTACCTTTCTTGTTTTTACAATATGCCCTCTTTTCTCTTTTCTATTGTTTTTTTATTTTCATTTTTCTAACTTTGAATGCAATGTTTAACAATGATATTTACAATGGAAAATAAAATACTTTGAAACTCATGATTCTTGGCAGAAGTAATGTTTGAGCATCCTGCCATTAACAGGACCTCCATACAGATCTTTTCCATTCAATCTTTCAAGAAAAATGCATTGTGACCCCTCTCAGCATGAATAATATAAGGCCCTTTCCACAAGTTCTCAAACTTGCCATGTTTTCCCTTCTCTTCTCTTCTTGAATCCCATTTAAGAACAACATTTCCAACTTGGAAATTGTTTTCCTTAGTCCTCTTATCAAATAACTTCTTGATATTTTCTTGGACTAACTGTGTTCTTTCAAAGACTTCTTCTCTAGTCTGCTATAAATGAATTGTTTGGTTGATTCTCCTCTACATATCATTTTCTTAAATCTGCACTTCTTGGAGGAGTTTCATGAATGGAACTCCCAATGAGGTTGGAAAGACTGCATCCATGCCATAAACTAGCTGATAGGGGGACATATTTATTGACTTTTTGGTAGTTAATCTATCAGCCCATAAGGCATGAACCAACTTACTGTACCATGATTTCTGATTCAGCTCTAATAAATTTTTTATGATATTGATGAGGCTTTTATTGGAGGATTCAGGTAATCCATTGGCTTGGGGATAGTAGGCAGTAGAATGGCCCAAGGTAATGTGGTATTTGTAACAAAAATCAACCATTCTTTTGGACTTGAAGGCAACAGCATTATCAGTTATGATTTTTCTGGGACAACCAAATCTGGATAGGATATTTGTTTCAAGGAACTTGATAATGAAAAAATTAGTAGCATTCCTAAAGGGTACAGCTTCTATCCACTTGGTAAAGTAGTCAGTGGCAGTGAGGATCCACTTATGTTGGGCTAAGGAAGATGGGTGAATTTCCCTAATGAAATCCAAGCCCCATTGTTGAAAGGGTCCCTCAACACTGATAGGTTGTAAAGGTAAGGGAAGGAATTTCCTTTTGCCATAAAAAATTTGACACTTATGGCAAGACATGACTAACTTTTGAGTGTCTGGGAAAAGGGTAGGCCAATAGTGACCAGATCTAAGAATTTTGTTTGTTGTCATCTTCCAGTTAGGTTTCCTCCACATTCTCCTTCATGCAGCTCATGCATTATTTTTCCTGCATCATCTTCAAGTAAACATTTAAGAAAAATTCCAACAGCATTTTTCCAATATAATACCCCATCTAAGATGCAATAACTTAAAGCTTTCTGTTTCAAAAATCTAGCTTTAGTATTAGACAAAGAAGGAGGGGAATTCAAATGCAAAAGCACATAAATAATGTCAGCATACCAAAGAGAATTCAGAAACATTTCTTCAATGAAAGGGGTAGTGAATTCTTCTATTTCTTCCAACACATCTACCATGTTCATATCTAGTGCTTGGAAATTTGACTCAGCCATCAGCTTTGCTAATCCTTGGCCTTTAACTAGTTTGGTGGGCCTAATTTCTAACTCATATTAAAGAATAGTTGCAATCCATTTTCCCCTTTTACCATCAGGGTCTTGACTTAGAATATCCTTGACAATAGTATGTGGAACAAAAGAAATTATGTGAGAGTGTAAAATATAGACTCTAAAGTCTTTTAATGCTTTCACTAATGCTAAGGCTTGCTTCTCCACGATGTTATATTTGAGAGGAGCATCTATTAAGGCCTTACTAAAGAAGGATATTGGTTGTTCTTGCCCCAAGTCATTATTTTGAAATAATACTGCAGCTATTGTATGCTCAGATGCAAAAGAAAAGATTCAAAAGTCTTTGGTGAAATATGGACTAATCAAGACTGGTGTTTGAGTAAGATCTTGTTTAACAAATTCGAATGATTGTTTAGATGGAAAATTCCATTTTACACCCACCTCTTTCTTAAGCATGTTTGTAATGTTTTTTAATAGCTCAGCAAGGTTGGGGATAAACCTCCTCAAAAAAATTATCTTTCCAATGAAAGATTGTAATTCTTTGAGGCTTCTTGGATGGCTGATTTGCATTATGCCATCTATCCTTTTAGGATCTATTTTGATTCCCTCTTTTGAAATTATATGATCAAGAAGTTTACCTTCTTGGATACCAAAGAGTGTCTTCTTGGGATTCAAAGATAAGCCAAATTTCCTACACTTCTCAAAAACCTTTCTTAAGTGAATCAAATGTTCTTCATCAGTTTTTGAGAAAACGGTTAGGTCATCAAGGTAAATGATTATGAAATAGCCAATGTTTTCAGAAAAGGCTATGTCCATGGCCCTTTGGAAGGTGGCCCCTGCATTCATCAAACCGAATGGCGTTTTGACATACATAAAGGTGCCCCAAGGTGTAGTAAAAGCAGTTTTGAGTTGATCACTTAGGAGCACTAACACCTGATTATAACCTGAGAACCCATCCAACAATGATATCATTTTTGACCCAACTACTTTTTGAAGTATATGGTCCATCTTGGGCAAGGTGTAGTTATCCTTAAGGGAGGCTCTATTTAGATTTCTGAAGTCAATATAGAGCCTGATTTCCCCTGTCTTTTTCCTAACAGAAACTAAGTTTGAAACCCACTCTGAATATCTAATTGTTACTATAATCTCAGCATCATGCATATTTTCAATTTATGCCTTAACTAAAGGTAATAAAACAGGGTTTATTCTCAGTTTTTGTTTGAAAGGCTTCTGATTTTCCTTCAAAGGAATCTTATGATGAATGATGCTAGTATCATAAGATTTCAGGTTTTTGTATCCCCAAGAAAAAACATCTTTAAACTCTTTGAATAGCTTTATATATTGTAATTTTATGTGAGCTGGGAGAATGTTGGATAGGTTAATCATCTTGGGTTCTACTAGGCTGCCTATGTTATGTTCTTCTACATTTGTTTCCACAGGCTCCATTCTTGGTTCTCTGGCTACGTCATTAAAGTCAAAAAGGTGTTCTTAAGGTGTGAGACCTCTTGTAATTGTATCACTTTTTCATTGTAAGACTTCCAAGTATTTGTGGTCTGTGTTGTCAATTAATTGTGCTTCAAAAGGATTCTCACAGTGATTTATATCAGCAGAATGTGTTATTTCAACTTCTGGGATTTGTTCAATATAAAAACAGTTTTCTTTATGGTTGGTTTCTGATATTGGTATGACAAAATCATTTTCTGATTTTAAGAAATCATCCATGTGTTTGTCAGAATCAAACACTTTCCAGTGATCCTCATTACCAGGCACTGTAGGCCTGTGTTTCACCTTTACACTAAGTTGTTCATTTATCTCAGCTATTTGGCAGTTGCTGGCATTGAAAGCAAGTTCATTTGCTAGATGATTTTGTGCTCTAGGAATGAAAATAAGTTCATATTTTTCAAAGGTCTTCAATAAGTCGAGGGAAGAATTTCAATATTATCTAAGTCTTGGGTTTCTAGCTGAATATTCTCCTTTGATTTGTCTTATGATGAGTTCAGAATCTCCTAGGATTGATATCCTTTGGGCTTCTAATTGTTTAAGCAATTTTAAGCTAAGGAGAAGGGATTCAAATTCAACTATATTGTTTGTGCATGGGAAATCCATTTTATATGAAAAACTCTGATTTGTATTTTGGATCCATACACCTGCCCCTGCGCTTGTTTTATTACAAGACCCATCAAATTTTAATGTCTAAAGTATATTTACCTCATTTTCATTTTCTTGTTGCTGTTGGTTTTCAATGTTTTGAATCTGATCTGAGGGAAGTTCTGATTGTTCTGGTAAACTGATTAGGTCTATGTTTTCCTTTTCTTGTTGTGTGATTCCATATTCATTGTACAAGATAAAAGAATCTAAGCTTGACTGAATGGAATATATTGGAGAGTTTTTTGGTTTATCTATGTTGCTCACCATGTGCTTCATGTGTGATTCCCTGTATACTCTTCTGTTTTCATTAAAAACAGGGATGGTGGCATAAGACATGTCCATTTGAAGGCTTCCCTAAAGTTTGGCTCCCCATGAGCTTGATAAAATCATGCGATACTTAGGGGTAATGTTTGCTACAACTATGTCCATAACCAGACTCTTAGCAGGGATTTGAGATAAGTTAACACATAGATCTTTAATTAAACCCAAAAATTTGACTCTGCTTGAATCAAAGGAATGAAAATCCTTGTATGTTTTAGTAATTTCTAAGCCTAAGCTTTCCATTACTACCTTGGGCATAAGATTATGTGAAGCTCCAGAGTCTAACATGGAATTGTGTAAAATTTTCTCATGTATATTCAAACTAACATAGAAGGGAGGGACAACTCCTTCTTGGTATTTTCCTTCAACTTCTAGACCAAATAACAACTCAGGCTTGTCATCTGTCAAGTTTAATGTATTGGTATCACTTTTTAAGTTCAAAGCTTTAAAAACTTGGTTTTTATACACTTCTTGGGTTACTAGTTCAACGAGAGGGATGGTAATTTTTATCTTTGCAATCTCTCCCTCAAGGCTAAAAGGAACTATTGTTTTGGTCATATTTACATTTGTTTTTTTAGTTGAATTCCTTTCAGCAATTTTGATTTGCTGAACTTTATTTGGACTGGTAATTGGGATAATTTTATTGGAACCACTAGCTGAAGTGCTAGGGCTGCTTTTTTCAACATTTGGCTGAATATTTTTCTCTTTGTTTAAATCTGATTTTTTAGCCAAAATGTTAGTTTTATTTGTTGTCTTCTTAGGCTGAGTCTCTACGTTTTTCTTGACAGTAGTGCTAGTGTTTTTATATTTTGAATTTTCTACTTTCCCCTTGCTCCTAAGATCATATTGTTTGTGCACCTCCATGATTGCATTTTCAAACCCCAATCTATAATCATCAGAATCTTCATAGGTTTTTGTATTTTTATCAGAGGAGAAGAAACCTTGTTCTTCTTCAGTGACGAAAACATCATCCCCACTGTCTGATCCAATCAAGTTTACATGACCTTCTCCCAACCTTTCAATCTCCTTGTCTTCCTCATATTGATCTACATAGTTTTTTTGGAAGGGAGCTCTAATCTGTTGGTCATTTTCTTTTGGTCTGTCTTGATTGTTTTCTCTTCTATAATTCTGATTTCTATTTCTATTTTGATTGTTTTGAGGTTCTCTTGGTGGAATTCTATCATTTAAGTTGATCTTTTCAAGAATTCTCTCCATTACTTTCACTAGGTTGTCAATTTTGGTGTCAGAGGTTGAGGTTGAGGGTGTAATGTCATCTTTATATGTTACCCTCTTCTCTGATCTTAACCTATTTCTTTTCTCAATTATGTTTTCTTCTACACTCACAACCCCCTTCTGCATGTCTTCTAGAGTTACGTAATCTCTCTCTCTTAATTGATAGGCCATTTCTACATCAAAGCCTTCAGGGTATCTAACTAAGGCCATGCCTTGGGGAGGTTTCATGTGAGGTGGAAGAGCATTGTAAACACTGTTAAATCTAGTGGAGTAGTCATGAACACTCTCCCCTAGATTTATTTTGAGACTGCTATACTCTGCTAGTATTTGGAGAGGGTTCTTTTTGGTTTCCCATTTGTTAATGAATGTTTGATGCAAAGCAAGGAGATCATTGATGTTGTTAGGAGGTAATTTTTTAAACCACTTCTTTACATCTCCCCCTAAAATTTGGGCAAAAATTCTCATCTTAATGGTCTCTTCTTCTATCTCCATGTAATCAAATTCATCTTCCATTCTATCTACATGATGCTGAGATGTGGTAGATTCTTTTGCAGTAAAATGGGGAATTTTGGATTGGTACTCATTTGGTAAGGGAAGTAGAGGTTGTGGTAACACTAAAGGGGCATACCATGTTGCCATGGCTGGAAAGAAAGGTGGATTTACAAGGGGGAAAGTGGGCTGGAATACAGTGGTAGTATGGATTGGAGTAGAAGTAACACTTAGACCAGCAAACTGGCTTTGAGAAGATTTGTTATGGAAAAGACTAAAGTGATGAAGAAGCTGGGAATCAGGAGGAGTAAAAGGTGAAGCTTCTCTACTAAAGCTTTGTTGCAAATTTGCAAAGTCAAGATTAGTTTGGTTTAAATCACTTTGAGATCTAGTTCTAAAGATGTTCTTTGTATGATGTAAATCAAAGTGTAAATCCTTTAGGACAACAAGGTTTTCAGGGACAGATTTTGTTCTTAAGAGGCTCCTATCAGTAGTTGATTTTATAGATTTAGAAGTCTGCCACAGAATTCTCTCTAGATTGTCAACTATTGTAGGAGGGTTAGGGTCTAGATGGGATCTAGTGTTGATCCATGTGAAGCCAGACTACTTTTCAAAATGAGAGAGGTTATGTTTTTAGGGACTGTTTTTTGAAATTTTTTCCTCTCACAATGTCTTATCTAGTATGGGACTAGGCTTCTAAACATCTTCAAGGCTAGTTAACATAGTCATAAAGAGATCTGGAGACCTAGATGAGTAATAGGCCTACTGTGGCTAGTGGAGTCGCCAGGTGGAAACTTTTTATCTTCTATGAAGGTAAAATATTAGATAGTTCCACCACCATGTTTATTATGAAGCCAATCTAAGCTATTTTTGGGTTTTCTGAGTTTTTGGGTTAGGAGAGTGTCCTAATCTGATTCAAAACTTAGCTAGGGCGTTTAAAACAAAAGGAGTTCACTCCTATGGCTTGATAACTGATTCCTTCAAGGTTTGATAAGGTTCTATGAGAATCCTAAGGGATACTTAGTTTGTCACTGATTCAAATAAGTCCTATCATGATTAGCTTTAGTCTTGGTAGTGCTTGAAGAAGGCTACTTATGTTGTACTAGATAATGAGTATTTTATTTTAAGAATTTTACTCAGTGTCCCACCGTGATTTCCATTATGTTGGTGGTCCTGTGTTTTGATAGATTGGAAAATCAAAAGACAAGGCAACATCAAACCAATATTTAGAGTTCCAGGATCTAGTCCTCCTGTTCTCAGAGAGGGATCTCTCAAAATTTACTTGTTTTCAAAGGTTTATCTTGTTTGTTTTAAGTATGGATTTTAGACAAGTTATTAAGTGCAAGTGTTTGTTTGTTTGTTTGGTTGAATGACATAGCAGAACATGAAAGGTCTAGGAAAGATAGATAAAAAGGGAAAATGTCTGATTCATTGGGCAATGGAGTCAAGAAGAGGTTGTGACAAACTTATTAATGGATATGGGATATCAAAGGGAAAATCTAACTTGGCCATAGGATCCTTTGGTTTTTTGGAATGAGATGGACATTAATGATTTGGAAAGAGAGTTTTAATTCTCAACAAAGGGAAATTGAAAGCATAACTTGAACAATAAAGAGATATTTGATAGACAGGGCTAACCATGAATTCTACAAATCACACTTTAAGCAAATGATGACTTCAAGACAACTTTTAAAATGAAATCTAAGATTCGGGAGCACATCCTATTTCCTCAAATATTTTATTCAAATGACTTAGAAAACATAAATGATTCATTGATAATTGCAATCATAGAAGAGGGAACACCTAAAAACATCTATGATCACAACTATAAAGACCTTCAAAACAATTGTTCAAGCAAGGACAAAGGGCATGATCAAAACAGACATCCTTGACTAGCTTGAAACAATGGTACTTCAAAGGGGGACTTCAATAACAGTTTTCAAGTGGCAGCAGACAAGTAGGGAAAACCATAATTCATGCTGAAACCAACTATATGAACTATTAGAGAAATAATCAAGCATGAGGATTAAAGAGAGAGATTAAAGACTCTAAAATACCTCAGCAGAAGAAAACATGAAACAGTGAAGGATGAACAAGTCTAAGGTGCTTCTAGGAGTCATTTCTTAGCCTAAAACCTTCATCCTACTGTAGTAAGCAATTATGGAACAAAATGAAAACAGGCGAAAACATTAAACGGTTCAGAATACTTCACCAACAGCCAGGCTCATGAATCCAGTGATAGAGCATTCTCAAGAACAAGCATGCAATAACATCATCAAGCTTCCAAGACTTCAATTTCTTCCTCAACTTCAAATAGACTATGTATTATTTCAGAGAGTTTCAGTATTACAACTAGTGAACAATCAACCAACAACTTCTCATCTTCTTCATAAGTATTTATAGAAGAAATGAGGAGGTGGAAGAGTCTTAGGATTGGAGTGTAATAAATTCTACAATAAATTCAACTTCTAGCCTTGAAAACCATGCAAGGACTAAGGCAGGAATGCATCTCATTTACGACTCTGCTCCATTAACTTTGTTTTGCTATTATAGGCTTAACGGGACAAAAGGTGGAATTCGAGGCCTATTTAACCTTTGCAATAACTTCACTGACAGTTTAAAATATCTTCTTTTGCTTAAAATAACTATTCAGCTGTCTTTAGCCAAATATCTTATGTTTCTTGTAATAACTAGGCCTTCTTGGATTTCTGCGAAGCTACAGGTGGCTCCTGGTAGCTGGAGAGGATTCAATTAGCCTCTGATGTGGCAGTGGAGGCTTCTCGAAGTGATAGATTTCCTTCTTTTATCATAAAAACACCTTTAATTTACTTTAGTTCTATGTTTTAGGCCTAATTTGGCTTAATCTTCATCTTCGGGTCTTCATACTCTGCTGAATGTGGATCAGGCATTTGATTTTCTGAGTTTATGCCTTAAATCTTCTTAAAAACTATGATTTGAACTTTAAACCCTGATACTCTACTTTGATTTTATCCCTAGATACTGATACTCTTTATCGGATCAAGGTTTATTATGTTTTGTTGCTACGGAGGCGTACATAGGGTTTTATAGTGTTAGCAGTGCTCATGAGGCATAGATAAATCATGATGTGAAATCCTGCAGAATGATCTTCTCTATGAATAGTGGCCCGAGGGATCGTCATCTCCAACCTTTGATTTTCTTTTAAAACAATGGAAAAACCATTAAAACCTGCACAAACAAACAAAAATTATAAAAAATCCTGCAGGGATAGATTCAAACTGTTTTGGAGTTTAGGTTAGATCGTGACTGTTGGATGAAATCCACCAACGATGAGGATTACTCGCTGGGGTTAGATGGGGAGGCGGTTGGATAAACGGTGGCTGTGATTAAGTCCGGGCCGTTGATCTGCAAAGATCAACAGTCGAGATCAATCGGGTTTATATAATGCAGAGGGGTAATATTATAATGGACTGGAGGAAACTTCAAA
This sequence comes from Pinus albicaulis, assembly GCA_034641835.2. Lineage (NCBI taxonomy): Eukaryota > Viridiplantae > Streptophyta > Pinopsida > Pinales > Pinaceae > Pinus > Pinus albicaulis. The sequence goes on from CM076579.1 coordinate 1,586,155,497, forward strand.
GGAGAATGGGAGAAAACCTTTGGTGGAGGCGAAATGGGTTTAATGAAATTTGAGGTTGTGGAATGATTCTAGGCCGTTGGATTAGACCATCCAACAGAGATCGACGGGGGATATTCTTTGATGAAATTGCTTGGAAGAAGGATGGAGGGCGATGAACTAATGGTGAGATTAAATTGAGACCGTCAGATCTTAGAGATCAACGGTGGAGATTTAAAATAATTAAATGTAATGCAAATGGGAAAGGTGGTTTCGGTCGTAAAAACTACTGGTGTCGCGCTGCTCCAAAGCAGTTTTCAAAATTTCTCAAAAAAAAGTGATATGGGTTGCCGCTTGACACGTGTCCTTTAAAAATCGCCCATATTGCGTAATTTTTAGGAATTAACTTTCAGACTCAAAATCATGCGATATGGAGTATTAGCCGTTGGATTAAAGGTGGGTAGATCCAACGGTGGAGATAAGAGCGCGATAAGATAAGTTGCGCAGGTGGAAGAAGGTGGGCAGGGTCAAGGTGGTTTTGATCTGGACTGTCGGATCACAGGAATGGACAGTCAGGATTCACCGATGTGGGAGGTAGGTCCCAAAGGATTTGTGCCTACCGGGTCATATCTGGACCATTAGATCATGGAAATGAATGGTCGAGATTAAATGATGGGGCGCTGAAAGGAATATGAGGCAGGGGTTTTGGGCAGAGATTGGGTAAATGTGAACCGTTGATCTGCAGAGATCAACAATGGATATTTTCCAAAGAGTTTGAACTGCGGGGATTTATGAAATAAAAAATGGGTTCGGGTTTGATCTAGACCATTGGATCTATGAAACAGATGACCCTGATCTGATCGCAAACTCGCAAATCGGCGAAGGAGAGAGGAAGGCACAAAGAGAATGGGCCGATGCGATTAAGTGCGGGCCATTAGATCTTAGAGAGATCAATGGTTAGGATGAACCTATGGGTTTTAATGTCGAAGGGCTATGGCAGAGGGTGATTAAATCTCGTCTGTCGGTTCTTGTGGATTCAACGGTCTAGATTGAATCGCAGGATCGCAATCGGAAGAGGCAAAGGGATGGCGCTTCAGATTTTGCGCAGTGTGATTGAGCGCCAGCCGTCAGATCTGGGAGTAATATCGACGGTGAAGATTTAATCAGAGGGGTGATGGAGGAAGATTATGGGCACGCTATGACTTTAGCGCTGGCCGTTAGATTTATAACAATCAATGGCAGAGATTGGATCTGGGGGTTGAAAGAAGAAAACTCATTGCATTAGAGATTTTTGGAAGAACAAAGGAGGAACGTTAAAAGAAAACTCCGATTTGCTATTTGCAATTGGGCCTTAGCGCTGGTCGCGGCTCCGGGTTTTATGCGGGAAAAAGGAGCTGGGGATAAAACAAAAGGGGCTTAAAGCCTTAATGCAAAAACGTTGGTTTTTAGGTTTTTTTTAAGGATTTTTAGAGGATTTTGGGGGTTCCAATAAGAGTAAAAAGGGATTTAAAACCTTATAAAGGGATTTTACAAGGTTAAAAAAGGAAATTCGAAGGAATAAGAGATAAATGGAAGGGTTATGGATGAAGTGAAGAAGGAAAATGGAGAAGTGAAAATGAGGGAAAATGGGGCCTCTTGAGCAATTTCTTCTCTTAGTAAACAACAGATTTTTTAGGTTTATAAGGCAAACAGCAGTGAATATTAACTAAATAATTAGTTATCTTCATAAAAACTTCAAGGATGATAGGTTCTCAAAGGGGAATTATCTCTTGGAGTTTTTGAAGAACAAAATTAGCCACATTTTGGTATAACAAAATTTATCAGTGGCTAACACCATTAATGTCAAAGGGGGAGATAATGTTTTAGGAAGAAGTGTCATGATTTCATGGGGAGTACTTGTGTTGCCATCAATTCCAAAGGGGGAGATTGTTGATCAACGGTTGTCATTGATGTCAACACAAGCAACACCAGAGGCTAACCCAATATTGCATGGGAATATTTACCTACCAAATTAATATATTCTGGTTCAAGAATTATTTTGATGGTTTCTACTTGTCGAGATGTCTCCGTTGGTATATGGCACGCCATGTAATTCTTCACGGTTTGAGAGATATTCATGTATGAAGTTTATACCCCCAGTTAGTGGGCTAAAAACCCATAGGGTTGTGGCATGGGTCATTGAAAAGTCATAATTAATATTTATTAAGCTCCTAAAATCCCTCCCATGTTCAATTGTTGAATCCTCTCTCAACTTAAGCATTTATATAAATTGTGATCCTCATTTCCTCCTTATGCAAGGGATTTCGCCATCTGAAACAGGTCATTGTGGCATTTTTGCTCTAACATTTTTTCTACGAAGGTTAAGAAGCTGAAATTTTTATGATATGAAGCCAAAATCCTGAGGAAGATGCTGTGAAAATTTCAAATTAAGTTGCATGATATTTTTGGAGATATGATCTGTGGAATTTAGGGTTTGTGTAGGCTCCTGAAATTCATCTCAATGAAGTGACCTTGGTAAAATCATCATAACTATTTATCTGAGTATCAGATTGGAATTATATAAAAAGTGGCAGATATTGCACATAATTTTGTTTTCGCTCTATCAATTTCAGAGCCAAATGAAAAAAATAGTGACACGTGGCATGCCGTACAAGTTCGCTCTGCTGAAACAATCCATAATTAGGGCATTGTGAGATATTGGGTATAAATCTCTTTTGAAGAATCCAAATTGGGTCAGACCTGTGGCATTGGAAAGAAGAATTAGAGGACTACTACAGGACCAAAAATCAGATATTGAGGATCTGAAATAATAGAGATACACCAGATTTAATATCGAGCTCCTAGAAGGAAAAGATAGATCATGTTTTTTCAAAGGCTGTAAAAGACCAGAATTTCTAGGGAAGCAAAGAAAAGCAAGGTGCAGTAGAGGGTAGCATGACAAGAGCAGAAAACAAGGTGCATAATAGTAGAAATAAGTTCATCACATGAAGTCTTCAAGTGGGTAGCACTACATACAATCATTGTAAATGTATCATTGTACTAAGTCATTGTAAATACATTATTGTACAAATTGTACTAGTGTCTATCTACCAAGAGTTGAAGAGGCAGTGTCGGGTGTTCTAGGATCATCATTAGGTGGTTGTGTCATAGTTGGGGTTATGGTCTAGTGTGTATTATTCTTCTACATCATTATATATCATTGTAAAGTGGACCATTTTCCCTGGTACGAGAGTCCATTATTCTTTTATTCTTCTATAGGGTGGTAGGGTGGTGCTAGGGTGAGTTGTAGCTCATTGGGTGTTGGGGCATCCATTCAGTTGACTACTGAAGAATATCGAGCGTTGGAGCATCCATCCAGTGGGAGCCGGAGAAGAATGCTTTTCTAGATTCTAGGAAGTTGGAGCTTTATTTTCAATTGGAGTTGAATATTAAAGAATTATTAGAAAAGCATTAGGTGGTTTTTGTCCCGGAGTGGGTTTCCACCTTAAAAACTGTGTGCATTTGTGTTCCTTTTGTTTACTGCTATCATTGTAAAAACACTGATAATAATTGAAGATTAACTAATGCTCTAATTGAAAGGAATACTGATTCACTCCCCCTCTCAGTATTTCCAAAAATTTTCACATAATATAGAGAGTCGTCTCTGAGTCCAGGAAGGCTAGGTCCTAGGACTCCAAAGAGTGATATGATGTTACCCTATGCATTTGATCTACCAATCTGCCAAATCATAGGACCCTAACATAATTGTGATCACGATGGGACATTCTAAGTAAGTAAGAAGCTTATACATCCTTGGGGAATTCATAAGCCCTTGTCAAACAGTATCCTGTGATTTTTAACCACCTCATCACTATCACTAACATAATGGTGATCATGATGAAACCTTTGAGTCAGTGACAATCTAAGTATCCCTTAGGAGTTTAGAAACCCTTATCAAATCATAAAGAACTCAAACTGTCAGCCAAAGAGTAGAATTTGGTTGTTTTCACCATCCCATAAAAATCATGAATCAGATATAAGACACTCATAAAAACCTTAGGGCTGCATATAGGAACTCAAAAAGCCCCAAAAACATCCCTAGATTGGTTTTTTGCCAGTATTGGTGGTGGACTATACACACATAACCTCAAAGAAACTAAAAACATCCACCTAGTGACTCCACTAGCCTCCAGTAGGCCTATTACTTCACTAGTCCTCATAGACTCCCTTAAGAATGCATTGAGAAATCCCAATCATGATGTGATGGACAGCAAAGTTCAAATCTTCCACCTGGCGACTCCACAACCCTTAATAGACCAAAAGACTCCCCTGGTAGAGAACTCTAGACTGGTTGGAAGGACAAAGTGATCCTTTCTAATTAACAAAGATTGATCCAAGGATACAAAGGAGATATGCTCCAATGAATAGAGATCATATCCCTAGATTCCCACATAAAATTCCTCGAATAAACTGGATGAAAAACCTACCTATATTTTAAGATGAAAAATGTGATGACCCCCTGTTACATCTCATCAAATTTCATATACATATATGGAGGTTAAAGGCTTAATGGCATGAGGACTGCCTCATGAAAATTTTTATGGCAACTTTAGAGGGTAAGGTAGGAGAATGGTATGAATGGCTAAAAACTGGTAACTTGTTTTCCTTGAAATATTTCCACAAGGTGTTTTGTGAGCAATATAAAGAATATTGTCCATCTTTATCAATAGCTGAAAAATGTTGTGATCAATCTGAAGATTTCATACAACACCTTGTAAACATTGATGAAGATTTAGGGAATTGGCATCCTGAAGATTTATTAGAAGAACTCCATGCATTTCATACTCAAGGTAGCTATCATGATGGCCTAGAAGATTTTGTTGAGGAAGAACCCAATCAAGAAATAGAGGAAAACCCACAAGATCTCTCTGAAGGCACAAGTGATGACTCACCATCTCTTCTAGGTAAGGCTCAAGAAAACATTCAGCCTCAAAACCGGCCTTGACAAGAGAAAGAGAACTGTTGTAGTATTATCCAAAGAAAGAGAAAAATACCTTCTCTTTTAACTGAAGAGGAAATAAATTAGATGCTAAACATGAAACCAGCCTCTAAACCTTCATATGAACTAAAAATTTGTGTTCCTTCTCCTACTAATCCCATCTACCATGAGTTAGAAAGTAAACTTGTAGATCAATTCAAAGAAAAACAATATGATAATCCAATTTTCTTGATTGGTGACACTACTTATTTTGATGATTTTCCAACGTTTGATCAGTATGATGACAGTCATGTGCTCCAAATAGAAGCTAACCTTGTGGAGCCATCAACAGTTGGTTTATGGGAGGAAGATCTATTTCATCAACTTGGGAACAATATTAAGCCAATACATACCATCTATGACACTGATGAGGAAAGCCTTGAAGGTTTATAAGTAAGTGAGGATCTCTGACTCTTTGCTCTACTTCATTTCAGTCCATCAGAAATAACTTTCATGTAATTGAAAATCAGTAGTCTGTTAGTTTTGATGTTGAGGTTGAAGAGGATGATGAACTTCTTGATCAAGTTATCAATGAGAAGCCTTTTCCTAAAATGGTTGAGGAAATCATTTGGGACATGGAATCCTCCTTAGCTTCAAATGTGCAGCCATTGAGTCCCATTGAATTTCAAATTGCAGATGAAGGCTTAGAAGTTGAGAATCACAGAAGAGTTGTTCTACTGCCTTCTCAAGAGGATTTACTACCAAATAGTATCCCTGTTCATCAACATGATGACCTTCACACACATTTTAGTCCACTCAATTAGAACATATCAGGATCGTTAGAGGATAACATTCCAATATATGACAAGTCTAATAGTGCATATGATCATGAGGAAGAGGTGGAATGTTTTTCCCAAAAGAGTTCTAAGCTCAGCAAAGTGGAGGAAGAAGCAGTATTGGATCAAGCTTACTTCCCAAATTCTATAGGCTAGGTATTATTTCAAGATCCCTTTGCTATTTTCTTAGAAATAGTTCAAGAGGGAGTACAATATGTCAAGAGCAGTTTGTTCAAAAGTTTAAAGAATATGGTAGGCACTATTGTTCAAGAACAAGTGAGGTGTAAGTGGCTTTTCTATTATGTCAGCACACTCAAAAAGCTAAATAAAAATTACCCATGGAATCATCTGCTTGATTGGTTATGCTAGCAAAATGAGTTCACCAAATAAATATGTGTATATGTAGGCTAGATTAGGATAGATAGGAATGCAAATAAGCTCAGCCTTTTGAGTAGCCAATTTAGTTTCAGATTGTTTTGTAAAAAAAGAGAAAAAACTCAAAAAAATAGAAAAAAGGAAAAGAGGGCAGATTTGAAAAAGAGGTACAACCCCATACCCAAAAAATAGTACTACTGAAAGTGTGCAAGCCTAAATGCCACTGTTGGTTGAAAAACATGGTCTTTTTTCAGTCATCTAGCCTAATCATGGCTGAAACATGTTTTTAATTTTGTGTTGATAAGTTAGTGAAAGAGAGCTTGTCAAATCATTCAAACTTGACTTGTCAAAAGGGATAGATTAGGAATGAAAGATACTGGTTCCACATACTCAAAACTAAACCAAAGAGAAAGTTGGGGATGCATAGCAAATGATAGATCTCAACCCTTATTTTTCTAGTTTTGTTTGTACAAAAATAATGTTTGTGTGCAGCTTGCCCTAATGCCACAACCCATGGTAAGTCAGATTGCCTAATCCTGATTCCAACCATGTTTTCAATTTCATGTCAATAGCTTAGAGAATGAAGTCTGCCATACAGCTTAATCTTGACAGTCAGTTAGTCTAGGTAGAAAATAAAAAGAGTTCATTAGCATAATCTGAACTCTTGGAAGAAATAAGATAGAAGTAGATAGTTTGTTTTTTATTTCAAAATAAAAAGAATGTCAAGGGTTTTCCAGTTCAAGTGCACCCAAGGAAGAAAAAATGTTAGGCAAGTATGTTGGGTGGGTAGAGATGAAGTTGACCTAATAATTTTTTTCAGATTATTGAAATCACAACTTCAAAGAAGCATCAGCCAATGAAAATAAGAAAAAATATGCCCAATGGATGAGACACTCGTCTTCATAGAACCAAAGATCTAAAATTCTAAACACTTCCTGAAAAGGAGCTGCCCTCCCCAAGTGGAGCCAGTGTTATTCATCAATAATTTTTTCCTTTGTAGATGACTAAATGCTTATCCTAGATTTCTAGAAACAAGATTCATGAATATTGTGAGTTCTAGAAAGCTCATTGCCTTCGTTATCCTTAGGATAATGTTTTCACTATTTTACCATCCTGTCATGTCAAGGTCATCGTATCACTCCCAGAAGACCCATCATGGGCTCATACCACTCATTTGGTCTATGTTTTTCCACCCCTGACCTTAGCACTCTGTTTTGGCTTGCCTAATTCCTCCACTTCCAACTTGGATTTCCAAGAAACCTAACCTTTTCCCCTATTCACCAAGTGCCTCAAGTATTAGTGGTCTCAAGATACCTTTCTAAAGCTCTTTAGATAAAAAAAAAATCAAAAGTTTTGGGTCTGAAATGCATAACTTCTATCAAAAACTCTATTTTACACCTAAAAACCCCAAGTCATGTTTTCAGCCAAAGGCCAAGTCCAAAAAGCCTCCTCCTAGGTAATTTAGGGTTTCATAGTTATAGGATTGTTTGGTGTTATAAATCTTTGTTTTTCCTGTACCAGAAGGCTGCATTCAAAGGGGAAAAAGGTCAAGCATTTTTTGTCCAAATATGATAAAAAATCCTTCAAGGAAGGCCTCCTTGGTCAAAACACAAATGTTGCAAGGGACAACTGCCCTTGTTCACATTTCTTCAAGAATGATTAAGATGGCCATCAGTAGAAAATTAGGTAAGGTAAGAGGCTAAATCATCACTAAAAGACATCCACAGCAAGGAAAATTCAACAAGCCTATGCTAAAAGAGAATCATGTTTTTGAGGACTGTTTGGCTAGAGAGTATTGCCAAGCAAGAAACCAATGAAAAAGCCATAAGGATAGGAAGCACAATAGCACAACCAAGCACAGATTGAAGATTTTTAGAAATTTTAAATGAAAAATGGGAATGAGGTGAGGTGATCTGAACATAAATGAATGAACTTGAAAGGGCTATAGAGAACTTAGAATTGTTGAACCCTTGGTTAAACTGAGAGAGGGGGTGAGTCAATTTAACACGTTCATGGAATTTTAAAACTTTCCTTTAAACTTATTTACACCTTCATTTCATGATCAACTTATTAAATAATGTAACATCAATCTTAATTTGTGAGCAGCAGGTATTAAGCAGATTAAAGACAAAGTATCACCACATAATCATCATGCACATAGACACTGGATATAAGTGGAAACCCATAAGGGATAAAACCACATCTTATTATTGTTGTGATGCAAAGGCAAGCTCCAACTCCCTCTTGCCACTGATTTTCTATAGACTCCAACCTACAGGGCGCTCCTACCTTAATTCTGCAAGCTACAACTTGCAAGGAAGCTCCAACTCCCATCTATTTTCTGCAGGCTACAACCTGTAGGAGGCTCCTACCTTAGCCAGCTACAACTGACATCTATCAAGCTACAACTTAATGTGGAAGCACCAACTTCCTCACTCTTTCATAAAAAACACATGTTGATTTACCTGGATATCAACTTTGTTCTATCCTTCTTTACTGTTGTCCACCAGCCTTCATATCTACCTTATATCATCTTTGAATCTTCACATCTTCTTTATCTGCTCCTTCTTCTTACCCTCTCTGCCTCATATCTCCATTCTCTAACCTCTCTATGTATATCTTTGTAATATTATTTATAGAGATTACCTCATGACTGTTAGCATTCCTCAGGGAATTCGAAATGAACAGCCATGACTCTTTGCCTTCCACCTTCTCGTTTTCTTGCCTAGCACATTCCGAAAAATATAACAATATGCATACATTTCAATATACAATGGGGTATTTCTTTGCCCACGAAGACTTGCCTTTGCATCACAAACAATATAAAACTAATTAAAACATTTACATTTACATTTGCAACAGATATATCTCATTCAACCCTTTCAGTTCTTGGCTCACTGTATGTTTTTCTTTTCTGCCGTTGTAGTGTAACAGTTCTACATCCCTCTGTTCACTGCAACTCTATGTACCTTTGCATATCAGATCTTAGAATCTAATCTTATTTCTTCTCTCATCACACCTTCAGATTTTATTGCAAAAATTTCTTCAATTCTCAACAGAGCTTATCCAGTTCTGATATCACTTGATGGCGGGCTTACCTACCAAACCCACATAGTCCACTATCTGATTCATAAACATGCAATTTCAAAATTGTGCTTCAATAAAACTCAGAATCTGGGCAATCCTTAATATTCTGTGTGCGGAAGCTTTTATAACTTTGGGTCAACACCCATTATATATTTACTAGCTCACCTTTATCTAAATTCCTCGGCGCCAACATATATTAAAACCCATATTTAATATATCAAAATCTTTTGAAAACCCAAACGTAACTAGTTATTTGGGCCCACAATATGCACACTTTACCTTTGTTACTAAACCCTTGTGTAAGGGCCCCAGCATATCAATCACCATTATATAATGTTTTAATTCCAGCACTAACACATAGTCGGACCCACTCAATATTAAAACTCAACTGTAATATCTGTTCGGGCCCACATATTCATCTCTATACTTTGAAAAACAATTCATGAAATGTTCATGGTAATTATTTTAAAATCCTTATGGTTATCATTCCTGAAGTCAACTTTGGAAAACTCAATATGATGGCCCACTCGCTCTTTGTCATATGTTATAAACCATAATTTATATTCAATTTAAACAAACCTTTGCTCTCCATTTATACTAAAGGTTGATTGGTTTAATTCGCATCCAATTATCAAAAAATATTAAAAAAACCTTCAATTTTATGGATTAAACCCAATGTCGAGCCATGTTAAAGTTCTGGGTCCCACAGCAAAATATAAACATACCTTGTTTAACTTCCCCGAAACTTCACTTGTGATCCAACGGTGGTCGCAACACATCAACCCACCATGTGAAATCCAACGGATATCTCAAAAGTTTTAACCTCGTGACTTAACACACAAAAATAATGTGAAATTCGTGGTTTTAGAATACCACTTCAAGACACACATCAAGCGCTGGAATGTATCACATTTTTTTCATTGATACCACTTACCGTTTTTAATAAATGCAAAAACCACCAGTCTTCACCTCAAACCAGCTTTTACTATTTCAATAGTAAGGTCCCACCATATTCTTAACTCATGGTTCAGTTTATTGACTCAGGGTTCCACTCCAAATGCAGTTTATCTTTGATTTTATTCCGCATTCGTTGATCTTTGTCCGACTATGTCTTCTGGTTCATAGTTCCAATTCAATATTTCAATACTGTGTCTCTGCACAAATTCCTACACTGTTTGCCTTTGTTACATTTTGTGCAGAACCCCTTTGGCCTTCACAAAACGCCTTCCTTCCACTTGTTATTTTGCAATCTGTCTTCAATTCTACGGGGTTTCTCTAATTCATAACGCTTCTCTTTCGCTTCCACTACAACACTACTACCCTTACAATCCACTCATCCAACATTTATTCATAGAAACTAACCACACTTGCTCATTATCTGTGGTTCAGACCCATCGATCCCAATCACAGTAAAAACCTGAATGCAAATTCAAAACCTCACTCTGTATTTACACACAAACTCATAGAATTTATTATTGAACATCAAAGTCTAGCACACATACCTTAAACCAAATGATACCCATGTAATACTGAAACAGATTCCTCATATATGCAGATGAAATTACTTGCAAAGGCCCTTTTTATCCTCCTAATCTGCCTCTTGAATAGCTCTCTACTTCAATTCTTTGCCTTTTCTTCCTCTGCTCCTTGTCTGTCTCCTTTGTCTCCTTTGTCTTAGAATTAGTTCAGGTGTTTCTCCTTTCTTCTCCTTTGCCATCAATGACAATATTTCCAACAAGAAGACAACACTAATTAATTTTCTCTAATAGCCCTAAAACCTAACATTTTGGAAGGATGGGCAAAGCAGGTGAAATGAGGATGATGGGCCTCCACCATGACAGTAAGAGGTTTTCAAAAAGCCTTGGAAGGTGATTTTTAGGGTTTTTCAAGATAACAGTGCTTCACTGCACCAATGGGAGGAGAATGCAAAGAGTATCAGTATGAGGGAGTCTAAGCCTTCAAGTGCAGTCAATGGCCCTCAAAATGGTCAAAACAAGGAAATCATGAGGTCAAGTGTCAAAATGAGAAATCAAGCTGAGCATGAGTTCACTTTTGAGTAAATGAGGTGTCAAACTCCAAATAATGACTAAAGAGACCAAAATAATGTGTTATGGCACCTGTAGAAAACCAGAATTCTCCAAGGGAAAACATAGCAGGCATGATGTACAAAACTTTGCCAAAATGGACATATCACTGTCAATCGGCAAGAAGGTGAAAAGACATGTTTAGGGTCACTTACACCTAAGCATGCCAAAAAGGGTAAAAATAGTGTTTTCATTTTATCAGTGCAAGCCAAAAGGTTCAGCAGTGCCAACACTCCCAAATTTAAAGGAACCTCTTCATCTCTTTAGTACACCTTAACCAAAGGAAGAAAAATCACTTTGATAAGTTCAAAATCACCCGCACTAAAGGGATATCAGTGAAAATTAAAAGGTGACAAAAAGAAAACATAGCAAAAGTGGGTTTTATAAATTTGATTTATTTCTCAAAAGGGTAAAAAAGCACCCAAGTCATCATTTTCAAACTCACTTTTCACTTAGCAGAGGGAAGAAAGCTTTTGGGAGAAAAATAAAGTTTTTTACCGTTTCTAGGCAAATTTTTCTTAGCGATGCGCGAATAAGTGGCGTTGTGCTAATCAGCCTTTTTACCATTCAAATTAACACTACGTTGCACTAATCTGGGTTGGCACTGCGCAAATCCGTGGTGCTGTGCTCAGACCTGACCGACACACACGGGACCCGACTGGCAGGCCTGCATGTGCCCGGTGCTACGCTAATCCACGGGCACAATTGTCGACGCTGCGCCCACAGACCGACCCGACTCCTTGGGCAGGGCACTGCGCTAAGGTAGGAACCCTCCAACAAGCAAATATTTTCCCCTAAGGTTTCAAATCATCCTCCAAATTTGTCTCCAAGGCCAGCAAAGGAGCTAACATGATAGGTACACCCTTCTTACTCCTCCTCTCAAATTATTTTAAGTCTTTTTGGTGGCTATGAGTAATTAAACCCTAGGTGTGAAAACCCTAGGTCTCAAATGCATATTACACCTCTGTTTTTGGCCTCCATGAACAAATTAGTTGTCATTTGAGGGAGAGTGAAATTAGGGTAGCTACACTTCATCTCAAAATAAGCCCTCTTTCAAATTCAAGCACTCAGTCCTAAACCTAACCTCCACATCACTCATTCACGGAAGTTTCCCTCACCACCATTTTCATTTTGCTCCTCCAAACCTTAGTTTGTCCACAAACATCTCCTATCACCATGTGAGGAGCTGAAGAAAATGAGGGAGAAGGCAGTAAAGAGGACAATAGTCATGACATTCATGACAACAATCAGCCCCTCAGTGACAATGAATATAATGACAATGTAGAGGATAAAGAGGAAAAAGGTCCTGGTGATGAAAAAAATCAAAGTGAGGAAAGTACAGAGGCTGATAATAAAATTGGAGATCATAGCTGTGAAGAGGCAAGCAGCCCAAATGAAGACCAAGCTAACAGTGTAGAAAGCAGTAAAGAAGGTAAGAGTAATGATGGTATTGAGGACCAAGAGAGCAGTGATGAAATAGAGAATGTAGTAACTGATGACGTTAATGGTGAAGATGAAGAAGCTGATGACAACGGCAAGGATCCCAGCCATAATAAGGACACCACCAAGCCCACCATCACACCACTTTCAAGCACATATCAGAGAAGGTCAAGACATATGCTTGTTGCCTCCAAAACGAAAGAGATCATTATTTCTTCTCCTATGCAACCCAACGAAAAAGGCAAGGGGAAAACCCAAGAAAAAGGCAAGGGGAAAACCAAAGACAAAGGTAAGGAGATAAGCAAAGTCATATGCAAGGACAAAGGAAAAAGAAAGGTAAAAGAGTATGAAGAAGATTAGCATGAGGATGAGAGGGAATTTGAACTCATCTATCTTGATAGTGACAAAGAAGACAAAGATAGGGCTCATAGCATACTCCTTCAAAGAAAAAATGCAGAGATAGAATACCTACAAAGGAGCCTTGGCATGGCCCAATACATCATTGATTATTAAAATTATGAGCACAATCACATGAAGAAAATAAAAAAGATACCTTGGCTTACAAAAGAAGTGTTGAGATTCAATAAGATGATGAGCTTAGTGAAAAGAGTCGCCTTCACTAAGTGGGCCCGCAGGCTATTTTTGGCGCAAAGTCTATTTTTAGACTATGTCTATTTTTAGACTATGTCTATTTTTAGACATGTCGATCATATTATATGAGTTGCAGGATGATATTTTTGGATGGTTGGTCAAGTTGGAAAAATAGATGGAGTTCTATTTTTAGACATATTGGGTGGAGTCTATTTTTAGATTGCTAGTCTAAAAATAGATATGTCGAATATTATTAGCTCTTAATAATATTTGGACTCTAAACATTATCTTATTCTCTTGGAGCAATTGAGTTAAGTGCATGGATGTGGAACAACAGCTAACAAGAGGAATTACACTATTCTTGAGGGTTTACTGGAGCTATTGCATGGAGGACTTCAGTTAGAACTCATGTGACAGATTTTGGTGGAGTTGGAGAAGTAGTTGGTGGAGTTGTATTTAGTTTAACTCAGTTAGACTCAGTTGAGCTAGTTGTATCTAGTCTAACTTATTGATAAACTAGTGAGAGTGGAGTGAATTTATTATTTAATTAATTCACAAATAATAACTCATTAATCAACTGAATAATACATCAGTTAACTACAGTGCATGGAAATTTCAGTGGAGACCAGTGAAGAGATAGGCGAAAGGGCAAGTGTGACTATAGTGATGCATTGATTGCATCCAACACTTAGTGGAGATGCCAATGAGGATTTTGTGAGCCAAGGCTGGAGTAATTCGAACTCATTCAGAGCCATTCTTCAGCAGGGATTTCGCAGTAGAGGCAAGCTAGCAGGTGGCAAAGATCGGTGCATGGATTTACAAGATCGGGCCTGATTAGTGTGTAGTGATTGTATTGTACTGAGAGATTGATATGATTAGCTTTGTATGAGGATTGTTACATGATTTATATGACATATATTATATACATATAGTTGGGGTTTTCAGCTTCAGGCTTTCCCGTTAAACAACTATGTTAATGTTTGTGAATTTTTATTGTTTCATGTGTGCATTGCAATCTTGATTTAATTTCCACAAATGATCAATGGTGGAATAGTTTCTGTATTTTACATGAAGTTAAAATAGTGTGAGATCAGGAGGACATATAACACATAAGTTATATAATTTCTACATGGTATCAAAGCAATTGAACATTGGAGGAGATTGCAATTATTGAAGCGATTGAGTTTTGTGCTGGTGGAATTCGAATTTGCTGCAGTGTTTTCTTGGTGTCGAAGTTGAGCATTCATTGAAATGTATTTCAACGGATTGCGATTGGAGTATGCCCTTGATGGGAGTTTGAATTACATAGCATGGAAGGAAAGGATGGAGGCAGTTCTGGATGATAATGGGTTGAAGGAGTTCATAGATGTTGATATTCTGAAGCCTGCTTCTAGCGATGCAGCCGCACTTTACGCATGGCAAAAGAAGGTAGCAAAGTGTTGAAGGATTCTATTGGAAGGTGTGAAGGACCACATAGTGTCCAGCCTTCATCAGAAAGCCACTCCATTCTTAATTTGGAAGGCTTTGACAGACTTGTTCCAAAGCAGAAGTGACTAGAGGAAGTTGGCACTTAAAGACAAGCTCAGAAAAATAAAAATGGAGAAAAGCGACAGTTTACCAAAATACCTCATGAACTTTTTCCACTGCAAGGATGAGCTGGGAAGTGTGGGGATTACTGTTGATGAAGAATAATTGGTGAGCTTGGCTCTCCTTGGGCTTCCGAAGAGTTGGCATAGCTACGAATACTCTATCAATGGACGGGAGAAACTGCCAGGATGGGAGTGACTTTGGTCGGATCTTGTGCAGGAGGAGATAAGGCAGGGTACCAGGGATGGATCTTCATAGAAGAATGAATATGAATAAAATTGCGCTTTGGCTGCCAAAGAAAGGAAATGGAAGGGGAAGAAAAATCCTTCTCAATCCGGTGTGAAAGGCAAGAAGCAGGATTTGTCCAAGGTGAAGTGTTTTCACTGTCACCAGCATGGACATTTCGCCACAAATTGTCCACAGCAGAAGAAGAATAAGCAGGCTGTTGGATCTACAGTGGGAGAGGCCTTAGCCTCATAGTTTGAGCTGGATTTTTCTTTGATCGCATGCTTGGTTTCAAGTGTCATGGGATCGATGTGGTTTCTTAACAGTGGTGCGTCTTTCCATATGACCGGAGACAAAGATTTGTTTAGTGATCTGGAGGAAAAGGATCTTGGAGTGCACATTGAGATGGAAGATGATGGTAGATACAGTGTGACTGGTATCGGGACCATTTCCTTTGAGAGGGAATCTGGTAAACCTTTCATCTTGAAGGATTTCATGCATGTTCAAGGATTGAAGAAGAATCTGATCTCTGTGGCAATGTTGGAAGACAAGGGTTATGATGTTGTTTTCAGTGAGGGAAAAGCTTTCTTTCAACATAAAACACTGGTCAAACCAGGAGGATAGGGATTTGAGTTAAGAATATTTATCAATTGCAGGTAGATGGCTGCACAACAATGGCAAGGAAAAGTAGAAGGAGTGGTGAGCCGAGATGAGGGCGAATTGTGGCACAGGAGATTGGGCCATCTTCATCATGGCGCTTTGAAAATTTTACAGCATATTTCTACCGGGCTTCCTAAAGGTACACTTGCGCAGTCGGATCAATGCAAGGGATGTAATTTGGGAAAATTTGTGAAGACCACTTTTCATGAGAAGGATAGTCGCGCCTCGACGATCCTTGAGAGAATTCACACAGACATGTGTGGACCTTTCTCGGTTGCTTTAACAACAAAGCACAGGTATTATGTGATATTTTTTGATGAATTTTCTCGTAAGTGCTGGATCTTCTTCATGCAGAAGAAGAGCGAGACATACTCAAAGTTCTATGAGTTAAAGGAGGTGGTTGAGAAAGAGATGGGGAAGCAGGTGAAAGCTCTAAAGAGCAATAATGGTGGTGAATACATCTCTGGAGAATTCAAAGACTTTTATAGCAAAGAAGGAATTCGAAGAGAACTCATAGCGCGTCATAACCCACAGCAGGATGGGGTCACGGAGAGAAAGAACAGAACGATCGTGGGTGCTGCACGGGCGATGTTGCATGATCAGGGCCTTCCCATACACTTGTGGGCTGAGGCATGCAACACTACGATTTATGTGCAAAACCGTTTTCCTCATAGAGTACTTGGCATGAGTACACCCGAAGAGGCGTTTTCTGGTAAGAAGCCTGATATTTCTCATTTGAAGATTTTTGGCTCACCTGTTTACATTCATGTGATGAAGGATGCCAAGAAGAAGCTAGAGCCGACCGCAGAGGTTGGGATATTTGTGGGATACACAGAAACACCCCACAATTATCGTGTGTATTTTCCCGACAGTCAAATGACTGTCGTGTGATGTGATATCAAATTTCATGAGGAGAAAGCCATGAAGTTGTCGCTTGAGAGGGAGCTACACTTGCATGCAGAGGAGGAGCTACTTGTTCCTAAAGATGAGCCTCAAGATGTGGATGAGCCACAAGAGGAGGTTCATGGAGTGGAAGAAACCACTCATGCAGCGCCAAACATCAGAGGGCGGAAGCACACTAGAGAAGATGAGCGACTGAATCTTGATGCAGTGTAGAATGTAGAAGCTCCTACATCACCGTGTAGATAGAGACAATCACCTGACCAATTTGTTGGATACATGGCTCTGATGAGCAAGTGTATCATGAAGGATCCATCCTCTTTAGAGGAAGCTGTGGAGGATCCCACATGGGTAGATGCCATGGTGGAAGAGTATGATTCGATTGTCAGAAACAGTGCATGGGAGATTGTCCCAAGGCCAGAAGGGAAATCAGTGGTAGGTTCAAGATGGATCTACAAAGTGAAGGAAGCTGCTGATGGGAGCGTTGAGAAGTATAAGGCAAGATTTTTTTCCTGGGGATTCTCACAGATCGAGGGGATTGACTATGAAGAAACCTTTGCACCTGTCGCAAGGTATTCTTCCATATGGACCATCCTTGCTCTCTCAGCGTAGATGAATTGGCACATTCATCAGATGGATGTGAAGACTGTGTTCCTCAAGAAAATCATTGAGGAGGAGGTGTACATTGATCAGCCTGAAGGATTCGAAATCTTCAGCAGTGAGTCGCATGTGTGCAAGCTCAAAAGAGTGTTGTATGGGCTGAAACAAGCACCTCGTGCTTGGTACACACAGATAGACAGTTATTTCACCAAACTTGGTTTCGCCAAGAGTGAGGTGGATCCAAACCTATACCAGATTGTGGTGGAGGGTAAGCTTTTGATCATTGTGCTTTATGTAGATGATTTAATACTAATAGGTGATGAAATTTTGATACACTCATGCAAGGCAGATCTTGCAAAGGAGTTCGAGATGAAGGACTTGGGCCTCCTTCATTATTTCCTTGGATTGGAAATTTGGCAGCGGAAAGGTGAAATATTTGTGTCTCAAGGCAAGTATGCCCGGGATATACTGGAGAAGTTTCACATGCAAGGCTGCATGCCTATCGACACTCCTCTTCCTAGTGGTTGGAGGAAAGAGGATGCTACATCGGCAGAGGTAGTGGATGCCACTTTTTATCGACAGTTGGATGGTTTGCTCATGTATTTAGTCAATACACGACCAGACATATGCTATGTTGTGAACCAGCTTTCACAAGAAATGGTGAAGCCTACCAAGCTCTTTTGGAAGGCAGGCAAGCATGTCCTGAGGTATCTCAGGGGCACATCTGGGTATGGATTGTGGTACAGACAGTCAGATGAGTTGAAGCTGCATGGCTTCACGGATGCAGATTGGGCAGGAAGCCCAACGGACATAAAGAGCACATCTGGAGGGATTTTCATTATCAGATCTACCGCAGTTTCTTGGTACAGCAGGAAAAAAAAATCTATGGCGCTCAGTTCAGCAGAGGCTGAGTACATGGTAGCAAGTTTGGCTGCATGCGAGGCTATATGGATGAGGAAGATCCTGGTCGGGTTGTTCGGTTCTCACTTAGATCCTACTATGATATATTGTGATAATCAAAGTTGCATTAAACTCTCGGTTAATCCAATATTTCATGATAGATCTAAACATATTGACATTTGGTATCATCATATCAAACATTGTGTGCAACAGAAGATCATGTTGCTTTCTTACATTCCTATGGAGGATCAGGATGCAGATATTCTGATGAAGGCACTCACTAGGAGAAAATTCGAATACCATAGAGACAGGATCAGGGTGGCAGATAATCCCTATCTTGTTGAGAGGGAGTGTTGAGATTCAACAAGATGATGAGCTTAGTGAAAAGATTCGCCTTCACTAAGTGGGCCCGTAGGCTATTTTTGGTGCAAAGTCTATTTTTAGACTATGTCTATTTCTAGACATGTCGATCATATTCTATGAGTTGCAGGATGCTATTTTTGGATGGTTGGTCAAGTTTGAAAAATAGATGGACTTCTATTTTTAGACATATTGGGTAGAGTCTATATTTATATTGCCAGTCTCAAAATAGATATGTCAAATATTATTAGCTCTTAATAATATTTGGACTCTAAACATTATCTTATTCCCTTGGAGAACTTCAGTTAAGTGCACATATGTGTCACAACAGATAACAAAAGGAATTACGCTATTCCTGAGGGTTTACTGGAGCTAATTCATGGAGGAATTCAGTTAGAACTCATGTGACAGATTTTGGTGGAGTTGGAGAAGTAGTTGGTGGAGTTGTATTTAGCTTAACTCAGTTAGATTCAGTTGAGATAGTTGTGTCTAGTATAATTGATTGATACACTAGTGAGAGTGGAGTGAATTAATTAGTTAATTAATTCAAAAATAATAACTCATTAATCAACTAAATAATACATCAGCTAACTACAGTGCATGGCAATTTCAGTGGAGACCAGTGAAGAGATAGGTGAAAGGGAAAGTGTGACTATTAGTTGTGACTATAGTGATGCATTGATTGCATCCAACACTCAGTGGAGATGCCAATGAGGATTTCATGAGCAAGGCTGGAGTAATTCAAACTCATTCAGAGCCATTCTTCAGCAGGGATTGTGCAGTAGAGGCAGGCTAGCAGGTGGCAAAGATCGGTGCATGGATTTGCAAGATCGGGCCTGATTAGTGTGTATCGATTGTATTGTACTGAGAGCTGTATATGATCAGATTTGTATGAGGTTTGTTACATGATCTCTATGACATATATTATATACAGATAGTTGGGGTTTTCATCTTCAGGATTTCCCGTTAAACAACTGTGGTAATGTGTGTGAATTTTTATTGTTTCACGTGTGCATTGCAATCTTGATTTAATTTCCGCAAATGATCAATGGTGGAATAGATTATATATTTTTCATGAAGTTAAAATAGTGTGAGATCAGGAGAATCTTGGAAATATAACACATAAGTTATATAATTTCTACAAGAAGATGGCCCAACACTATGCCTTGAAAAACAAACTCACTAGTGCTAAACTCAAAGAGGCCCTCATTGAAGTCCAAACCCTAAAATAAGAAAAAATTCATGAAGGCCTTAGGGTTTTGGCACAAGCTTCTCCGTAGGTTTCTCAAACCCCATGAGAGAGACCTCCATCAATTTTAGTAAATTTGGACAAGTTTTTGTTTTTTGAGATTTTGGAGGCCTATTAGCGCAGTGCCACTGGCGCTAAGTTCTTCCCTAAGGAATCCTCAAAGGGAAAAATCTACATTTTTGGATTCCTCACGGCTACCACACTATGGTCACCAAATTTCAGAGAAATTGGAGTAGTTTTGACCCCTCAAAAGGTCAAAAAACACCTAATTTTTCACCATTCTGCCTCCTTTTTAGGCCTGGCGCTGCAATCAAATCAGTGTTGGGATTTGGACATTTTGAACAGGTTACAGGAGCTGGATCAAAAAACAAAGAGTATTTTTGGAAGTTAGACTCATCTGTCTTTACAACGAGCAATCACAGAGAAAAATCTGACATCGGGAAGGTGTCCAAAACTTGGGTGCAATAGAACCTATTTTTTGCCTGAGGTGGCGCTGCACTTATGGATTGTGTAGTGTGTTTTTGGCCAAAAGTCAACAACACACACTTATTTATTGTAAAACCATATTTTAGTGTTTTTTGAAGCAAATCACTCTAAAGTTAGATGCAAGAAGCTATTTTAGCATTTATTTCATGAGATATTTTGTGCCTTGGGCGTTCCATGGTCTCTTAGGCATAAATGACATTTATGAGTGATTTTGACATTTTCCAACCCTATCTAGGGTTTTTTCCCTCCTTTGCTGAGTTAAATAGAGAATGAGGGCTTCATTGTAAATGTTGGCATTTGATGAGTTTTGAGAGCAATACATGGTTCTTTGAGGTTGAAGAGAAATTTGATGTTGTGGAGCTTGTGAATGATTTTCTTTGATCGATGATGATGAAGGCTTGCTTGCAGGATCCCTGAGCTTGGTTAATGGTGACGTGTCTCTAATTTTTTCATGTTTTTTTATTTATCATTGTGTCCATCCTTCTATGTTGCAGTAGAACAGAAAATTATAGGTTAAGAAATGTTCTTTGAAGCACTTTAGACCTCCTACTTTCTATTGTCTTTTATGCTTTCCTCTGCTGGGTTAGTTCAAGGAATTCTTAGCTGCTCCTTATACCCACCTAAGCTTGTTTGTTTCATCAATGGTTTAAGAAAGTAGTTGTCAAATATTTTTTATGGTTAGCCATTCTTACTTGATGCTATCTAAACTTTGTTTGTGGAATCTCTCTTTGATGTATTACTTGCTAGGTTTAGCCCAAAAGGCCATGTTTTGATCATGCCCTTTGTCTATGCTTGAGAAGTTTGACTCAAAGTTAGTTATAGCCTTCATCTCAGTTGTTTAGGAGTTCCCTCTTCTTCGATTAAAGTTATTTTTCATCTTATATGTTTTCAAACCTTGAAGGTGAAATCACTAGAAGTTAAACGAGTTTCTCGCCTTCTATATTTCATTGGAATGTTTGTCTTGAATGTTTATTTGTTTAAGTATTGTCATTGAGTTAATGGTTTTCCCTATCTCATGATTATTATCTTTCGCTTATCAGTATTTGAGACCTTCTAGTTTATGGGTATTTGACAAAGGATTCTTCACTACCATTTTCCCTACCTAGTTCACCAACTTACATCCATTTCACTTCACACATAACCTTAAAGATTCATTGACCACACTAGATTTTCCCTTTTAAGAACTTTGACTCATTGTTGAGATATCCATGCCTTTCATTGAATCAATAGCCCAATGATTTGAAAACCTCTCACTCCACCTATTCTACCTGTTCATCTTACCCAACCAAAACTAACAAAATACACTACACTTAACAACTAGCCTAAAAATCAACCATCTAAAGCAAACAAGTTCACATCTTTGCACATAACAGAGAGGAACCTCTCTGAGTCCAGGAAGGCTAGGTCCTAGGACTCCAAATACTGGTCTGATGTTACCCTTTGCATTTGGTCTACCAATCTGCCAAATCACGGGATTCTAACAGTATATGTGGTAGAAGAATTGAGAAAGAGAGAAAATTGATACATTGGGGTTAAATCTAAGAATATGATGCATCAAAGTTTAGAGTGAAATGAAAGGGACAAAGATTTTGATGGAATGCTAAGATACATGGAGCGCAGTTTAAGGATCTGGTTTCATATCAATATAGGAATATTTCATTAGTATTAGACTTAGATGAATCTATAAATTCATGAAAACACATCTAGCAACTACTATTACATGTAATATGAGATGAATATGCTCGATGAAGAAAAAATCACCAAAAAATTTGTATTAATCTTCCACAAAGCATACATTTATTAGGAAGTTTACAATACTTCTATTTTTGTAAAAGCTTAAAAAATTTTAACCCTTGGTTCAGTATAATAAAACTATTTTTATAGAGCCTCAGGGGGAGATTTTGTTACAAAAATATTCCTTCTTGTTTTCATTAGAGTGAATATTCATAAAAAAACTTCAGCATGGTTCATGGAACAGTTGTACTAACCGAACTCTAACTCACTGACTGAAATAAAAATATTTATATAAAAGATGAAATTAAAGTGTCATGGTTGTTGGGTACCAAATCTGTATACTTTTCTCTCCCATTTTTTCCCACCTTTCTATCTCTTTGTATCATTAATTGTTCTAAAACACACAAGGTAAACCCCTTTCCTTTATCTTACATGGAATATTTGATTAATGAAGTAATAGTCATGGAGATTTTACCTTTGCAAGTATTAACTCCAGTATTTTCACATATTTGTAAAAATTAAATGGATTATAGTTACAAGCCACAGAGAAACTCCTAATTCCCATCATTATCTCAACCTATTGCAACAACGCAACAAACTCCGTCTTACCCAACACTATTTCAGGATTTTCATGGCTTCTTTTTGGCAACTAGGTTGTTGTTGTAATGAAATGTATAATTGTATATATTTAGTTGTTAAAGGAAATCTACGATTTCCTGAACATTGGTATAAAGAGGGCCTTCAGGCTGTGAATTGGGGTTAAGCAAGAAAGAAGACATATATTTTGTAACAGAAGCGTTTTTCTAATTAATTGAATGCACAGTATTTTGTTGTCCCACCTGTAAGCTGTGAGTTTTCCACAACCTTGATAAGAGATTTGGGACACTCTTCTAGTTAGGTGCTGCATTATCTTTCCTTTGTTGATTTCATATTTCAGTTTGGTTTTGTAACTTTTGTTCCACTATAATTCTGTAATTTTTGTGAATGCCTTTTTAACTATGCAATCCATTCTAATTGTCGTTACAGTAGTTTGTCTATTCATTAATTGAAGCATGTGATTCAATAGCAGGTTATGTGATTTCTCTTGCATATACTGTGCATGTTAGTGTTGAAATAACTAACGCCCCCGGGTTGATAATTTATGTGGAAAAAAGGTTTGAATAAATGTTCACATCTGGACACCAACATATTGACGCGGTTGTCGGGGAAGGCTAACAAGGTGCAAGAACACGATCTACAATTGGTCTAAGGGTCGATCTCTCATCTTGTGGAGGGAATTTATTGCCCTACTCTAAGTCCTAAGCGTAGTGTTCTTTTTTTTCCGCTTTTTATTGTTTTTTTAGAACTGATTTCTCATCTTAGGGAGGGTATTTGTTACCCTGCTCTAAGTCCTAAGCATAGTATTTAGCTTTTCTATTTTTTAATTTATTTATTTTCTCTGAAAAGGCCAACTTCTCGTCTCGGGGAGGGTATTTGATTACCCTACTTTAGGTCCTGAACTTTGATTTTCTCTTAGTTTATTTGATTTTTTGTTTGAACCTACTCTCTCGTCCTGGGAGGAAGCTATATGTCCTGCTCTGGGTCCTGAGCGCTTTTGCTATTTTGATGAATTCTTCTCACCAATTGTATGATCCCGATTTATGCAGGAACCCAAAAGAATAAACATATAACCATAAATACAGAGATGTTGCGGAAATAACACTTCATTTCATTAATATCAAAGAATTGAAATTTGCTTACAGACAGAATGGAAATAAAACTAGCTAGGGCGCTGGTAGCTATCTATGAGAAGAGATGTGGAGGCTACAGGCCTCTGAACTGAGTTACAATGAGGCTCGAGGGCCTATTTATTATTGGGAAACAATGGAGAATCCTAAACATCCAAAAACCTAACCCTAGGAGATGAAGCACCAAAATTATGGGCCCCGTTTGGGTAAATTGGTGTTTCAACTTCCCAGGGACGTAACTTTGGCATACTATCTCCGTTTGACACACATGATACATCATTAGAAAGCTCTATCCGAGGACTACAGCTGTCGGGACGAATTTTATCAAAAAATTCGCTGGCGCTTTCATACCCAAAAAACGTCGTTTAGGGCCTCAAAACGGCTCCGGAAGTTCAGGACCCGAAAAACTGCTAAAAATAGTAAGTTATGCCGAAACTGAAAAACTGAAAGAGACAATGGTGGGGGGCCAAGTGGAATAGGTGGGTGGCCACCGATATCCACCTGGATCATTCCTCCCCCCTTAGGAAGCAATGGTCCCCATTGCGTTAAGTTCCTCCATGAGATGAGGAAATTTCTGCTGAACTTGGTCCCCGGTGAACCACTTTCCTTGGTGCAAGAGTTGGCCAGCTTTGACAACCCGATATAGTTGGATCTTCTGCTGGCGAGTGTTCTTGATTTTCATGTCCATGATACAATCTGTGGTGGCTTGTTCCATGCAGTCTGGATTTAACTCTGTTGGTGTGAGTTGTTCTGCAATGTCCGAGGTGTCCAGTAGAGGTGGGAAGTAAGGACGAAGGCGATCCACATTGAAGATTGGGTGCAGACCAAGGAATGGTGGAATACTGAGCTCGAAGGCATTGTTCCCTACAGCCTTGGTGATGGTGTACGGCCCGTATCGGAGCGGGTGAAGCTTGCGGTGGGGTCCATTGAGGCGCTCCTTCTGCAAATGTAGCCATACTTTGTCACCCACCTGGAAGTTGTGTGGCACCCGGTGTTGATCATGGCGTTGCTTGTACTTGGCATTGGCTTTGTCCAATATATCATGAACCTGTTGGCGGATGTGTTGAATGCGCTCGATGAAGCTACTTGCTTTGTCAACTTCAGACTGGACATGAGCTGAATCGGCCTGAGCAGCTGCAAACGGCATGGCTATGTCAATGGGACATAGTGGCTGGAATCCCAAGCCCACCTGAAAGGGGCTATGGCCAATTGAACCGTGGAGAGCCCGGTTATAACTGTGTTGTACATAGGGGAGGCTCTCGTCCCATGTGCGTGGATGCTTTGAGTTGTACATGCGCAGAATGTGTACAATCATTCTGTTGACGACCTCTGTCTGGCCATCTGTTTGGGGATGGAAAGCTGTGGACTTGGTGAGCTTTCTGTCCAACATTGACCAGAGGCTGGACCAAAATGTGCTGAGGAACCTGCTATCTCGATCTGATATGATAGACTGTGGGATCCCAAAGTGCACCCACACTCGTTCAAAGAAGAGTTTAGCGGTGGCTTCTGCTGTGATATTCTTCTTACAGGCCGCCATGATGGCCATCTTCGAGAATCTGTCAACGACCACGAAAACACAGTCATTTCCATTCTTAGTAGAAGGCAAGCCCAACATGTAATCCATGGAGATGGATTCCCATGGTCAACTAGGGGTAGGTAGTGGAGTATATAGGCCTTGCTTCTTGATGGTCGGTTTGGCAATGGCACAAGCAGTGCAGGATCTGATGTGCTTCTCGACATCCTTTCGAAGGTTCGGCCAATAGAAATACTTATGTAGTATTGCTACTATTTTCTCGACCCCGAAATGCCCAGCGACTCGACTGTAGTGTGCTTCCCATATCATCTTGGCACGCTCACTTGAAGGAACACAAAGGTGTCCCAGGTGACATAAAAGTGCATCTTGGAGGTGAAAATTTGGAACTTGCATACCTCCCAAGAGTGCCTTGTAAGTGTGGCCGAATTCTGGGTCACTCTCATAGAGAAGCGGCCAATCAGAAGTCTCGTTCCCACAAGAGTTGAGCACGGTGGTGAGCGCCACGATCGGTGGTCGGCTGAGGCAGTCTGCAACATTATTGGTGCTACCCTTCTTGTACTTGATGTTCAAATGAAACTGTTGCAGATATGTGGACCACTTCTGATGGCGATCATTCTGCAACTTCCCTTGTGTCCGTATGAACTGCAGGGGCCGGTGGTCTGTGTGGATGATTGTTTCCTTCCCCAAAATGTAATGCTTCCATTGTCGACAGGCTTGCACAATGGAATACATTTCTTTGTCATAAGTGGGATACTTGCGAACTATCTCAGACAATGTCTCACTGTGATATGCCACTGGATGTCCCTGTTGAGTAAGAACTGCCCCAATAGCATAGTCAGAGGCATCTGTCTCGATCTCAAATGGTTGTTGCAAGTCTGGTAATGTGAGCACTGGGGCAGAACAGAGGCGATTTTTCAATTTTGTGAACGCCTTCTGTTGAGGTTCCAACCAAAAGAATTTTTCTCTCGCTCCTCCCTTGGTGACTTGACTCAAGGGCCAAGTGATATGAGAGAATCCCAACATGAATCTACGGTAGAAATTAGCAAGACGTAGAAAAATGCGAAGCTCTGTTATAGTGGTTGGGGCTGGCCAATCCCGAATGACTTGGATCTTGCCTGGATCCACATGCACCCCCCTTTCATCAATAATGTATCCCAGATACTGAACTTGGGTCATGCCAAATGTGTACTTCTCCAAATTGGCACACAACTTGGGTTGCCGCAGTGTTTAGAGGACCTGTCGGATGTGGTGAAGGTGCTCTTCCCAAGTCTTGCTGAAGATCAGAATGTCATCCAAGTACACCACTACAAATGAGTTGGTGAATGGCCACAAGATGTCGTCCATCATCCTCATGAAGGTTGCGGGAGCATTCATCAACCCGAAAGGCATGACTAGCCATTCAAAAAGGCCTTCCTTGGCTTTGAAGGCAGTCTTCCACACATTAGAGGGTTCAATTGGTACCTGGTGATACCCAGACTTCAGGTCAATCTTGCTGAAATATTTTGCACCTTTGAGTTGGTCCAAAAGGTCATCAATCCGTGGGATTGGGTACCTATTCCGGACAGTGATCTTGTTCAGCGCCCGATAGTCAATACAGAGTCTCCACGTCCCATCCTTCTTCTCTACCAACACGATCGGGCTCCCACAGGGCGATGAACTTGGTCTGATGTGACCTTTCTGCAACAGCTCCTGAATCTGCCTCTTGATTTCATCATTCTCCAGAACAAAGCGCCGATAGATCGGTCCATTAGGTAGCGGCGCACCGGGGGTCAGATCAATCGGGTGCTTGACCTGACAGTGCAGAGGAACCCCTGTGGGTGAGGTGAATATGTCCCCGTACTCCTTCACAACCTTATCCATTTGTTGTTGTTGTGCAGAGGAGCCCTGTCTGGAGGTCGTGGCCACAGTCTTCTTCTTGCCCTGGGGGCGGATCATCAGGAAAACGAATTTCCTGGTTTGGGAAATGAGCTTACTGCATTGTTTTGCAGTAACCAAAGAGATAGCCGCAGGAGGTGGTACCTCTGGTATCCTGTACAAATTATTTCCCAAAGTAACAATGACAACACGAGGTCGAGACTCATACACAGCATGGCGCTTCCACAAGTATGGTTGTCCTAATAATACATCAGAAACATCAATAGGAGCAACATCACATAATACCTCATCCGTGAAGGGCTTGATGCTATAGGGAAGGCGGCACTGCTGGCTGACGCGGAGATCTCGTCCTTGGTGAAGCCACCCGATGGTGTATGGATGAGGGTGAGCTGTGGTCGGCAAGCCCAACCGCTTCACGGCGTCTGCTGAAATGAGGTTCTTTTGGCTCCCATTGTCGACAATGAACTGTACAGGGGAGCCCTTTACCCACATCTGGGAGTGGAAGAGACGTTCCTCCTCCTCCGGATCTTCCGGTTCCTCCTTCTGGACCTTTGTAGTGGCAACAGTGGCGTTGGGCTCCGCATCAATAATCTGTTTCCCTTTTTCATTCCCCTTTTCAGGTTCTGATTCGGAGTTAGAGCATGCATCTGACTCAAAAGCCCTCATCTCGGCCACTAGCGACTGCTTGGCCCGACACTCACTTGTGTTGTGAGTGGAGCTCTTATGGAACTCACACCACTTTCCCGTGTCCTTCTTTGGCTTTGCGGTGCTGTTCTTTTCTTGTGGCTTTGATGGGATGTATTTAGCCGCCATGCCTTGGCTTTGTCCTTTTTTCTGCGGTTTGGAAGCACCTTTCCCTTGCTTTTGATTCGTATATCCAAAGTCTCGCTTCTTCTGTTTGAATTTCTGCTCAATCTTGGCAGCATACCGGTATGCCGTACCAAGCGAGGAGATGTCTAGGAACTCCATTTCCTCCTGAATGTATCTATGCAGACAGCTGCAATGCCTTAGCACCACATGTTTCTCTGAAACTTTGATACCCAACTTTGTGCGCAAGGTATGGAACAGATTCGTCAGCTCATGCACATCTTGATCCCTTTGTTGTCGCAGCGTGGTCCATTGTATGTACTTGTCCTCATAGCTCCCCACGGGATAGTATTGTTCCTTGACGACGTCTCGAAAAGAATTCCAAGTTGGTATGACTGAGAACAGAGAGGGTTCTGTCTGGTTCTTGTTCTCACAGTAGGTTTCCCACCAGTCCTTAACATGGGGGGTAGCTTTGAGGAGTGCAAAAATAATCTTCTCCCAGTCTGAAAAGTCATGAATAGAGAAATATCCTTCTAATAGATTCAACCATCTATCTACGGCATATATGTCTATTTTACCCTCAAATATGGGAATGTCAAAGTTTACTTGTACCTTAAAAGGAGTCACACCTCCAGAGTGGCTGCTGGATGCAGATGCGCCGCTGGTGGGCAGCCGTTGAAGGATCTGAACAAAGTTATCCATCATCACGTTCCTTTGTTTTTCGAGGGCCTCCTCGAGCAATATTTTGATAGGATATCCTGCTCCCTCATATTTCTTTTCATCCCCCATGGGCGTCCCTCGAGGTTTGCGAGGCTGATCTTGCAAAGGTTCCACCAGATCAAGCCCTAGCTCCCTATACCCCGACCTCATTGGGGACATGCAAAGAAGGATTGAGAAAAAGCAGACCGCTCTGATACCACTGATCCCGATTTATGCAAGAATGCAACAGAATAAACATATAACCATAAATACAGAGATGCTGTGGAAATAACACTTCATTTCATTAATATCAAAGAACTGAAATTTTCTTACAGACAGAATGGAAATAAAAATAGCTAGGGTGCTGGTAGCTATCTCTGAGAAGAGATGTGGCGGCTACAGGCCTCTAAACTGAGTTACAATGAGACTCAAGGGCCTATTTATTATTTAGAAACAATGGAGAATCCTAAACATCCAAAAACCTAACCCTAGGAGATGAAGCGCCAAAACTATGGGCCCTGTTTGGGTAAATTGGTGTTTCAACTTCCCAAGGACGTAACTTTGGCATACTATCTCCGTTTGACGCACATGATACATCATTAGAAAGCTCTATCCGAGGACTAAAAATTTCACCAAGAATATCAATCTGGAATGGAATGATATTAACTAGAGGCACGATGCCCAAAAAACATCATTTACGGCCTCAAAACGGCTCCGGAAGTTCAGGACCCGAAAAACTGCTAAAAATAGTAAATTATGTCGAAACTAAAAAATTGAAAGAGACAATGGTGGGGGCCCAAGTGGAATAGGTGGGTGGCCACCAATATCCACCTGGATCATTGTATGAACAAAGATTTGAATAAGAGGGGCAGAGGAAGACCCCCAAAGAAAGGAAAGGATCTGGGGAGGAAGACGTATAGCCAGGAGATCATCGAAAAGCCTAAATCTGAAGCATACTCTCATGTTGTCGTCAGGGTAAGGGTTCAGACAAAGTATGAAGGGCAGTTGGTTGAACAACTAGTGCTAGCCATGATACCAGAGGAAATTATTTCGACGACAGAAGAAGCAATAAATAAGGTACTGGTGGAGTAGACATCCCTGTTGTCAGCAGAAGGGGAATAAATAGCAAGAAAAGGGTTGAAAGAACTTAGTAATTCCAATTGGGAAGAAGAACCTTCGAAAGGGTTTTCATTACCGCAAGAATAAGGGAGTGTTGTAAAGTGTCCTACAGTTGAATTAAGCAATTCTGATTTGGAAAGAGAGTTCCAGAAGGATTTTGCATCACTAAGGGACCAGTGGAGTGTGATGAAATCCCCTACAGTCCAATCACCCCAAGTAACAGTCACAAAACCAGTTGAAATCCTGGGTGAGTATTGGAGAATATTTATGGCACCTGCATGTTCTTCTGTTGATTTTCCAATTGGAAACATTGTAGGTGATGCACCGATGAAGCCCATTCCCTTAACGGCTCTGCCTAATTTTCATGGGATTTCTTCTGAAGACCCTGATACATTCCTCTTCGAATTTGAAATTGTTTGTCGAGGGTATGATTATATCACCGATGCTCAGAAACTAAAAATATTTCCTACTACCTTAAAAGGGATAGCCCTATGATGGTTCATGGGTTTAGGAGGAAGGACTATTTCCTCATGGGATGTGATGAAAGAAGTATTTTTGGAGAAATACCAAGATTACTGTAAATCCTGTGACATTAAGGAGGAAATATTTAGGTTTGTATAGAAAGAGGATGAGAACATGCAATATTGGGTGGAACGATTCAAATATATATTTCAAATATCAGGCCATCATGACCTGTATAAAGATATTCTGAAAATCATCCTTCTCCAGGCATTGAGGGAATATTCCTTGCAACTTCTGAACATAGTAGGAAAGGGGGATGTTTCAAAAGAAGAATATTACACCATCTGTGACTTGTGCATTCAGTGTTCATGAGAGGCTGCAAGGAGTGTGTTGTAGCACAATTTTACTCAGAAAAAAGTCGGGAGAAGCTCTGGGAAATTTAAGGTTGCTGAGGAACAATTATCGAAATGGAACAAGTTCAAGGAGATAAACAAAACGTTTTTGGACTTCTGGATTTCTAATTTCTAAGAAGGGCATAAAAATGTTGGGAAGCAAATACATTATCAATGTCACTGTTCGTTCCTGGAAATATATAATGAGCAAATCACAGATTTCTTGGATCCTACACAGAGAAATCTTCAGATTCGAGAAGACACAAAAATGGGGTATATGTTGGTAGATTGTCGTATGAATCAACTGCTTGTATGAATGTTGTGCTAGCACGCGTTGCATCTAGTATTAGAGTATTTCAGAGGCATATTTGCAAACGTCAGGCACCACAATAGAGAAAAACCCTATGGGTGCAATTCTGGGCTAGGCAAAAGCTTTAGGAATAGTTGGACAGTTATGTTTCGTGCTTGGATGCCTTAGGAACAAACCTCATGTCAGGGTCCTACAATTCAGCACCTGCAGTAGCTGAGGCATGTAAAGCACTATGGCTACTAATTGATGCTTTCAATGTGCCATCTGGTATTGTTCAGAAGCGTGTTTTTCCTCTAAAAATGCCCTCAAAGCTTATGCTCTCAAGTTGTTGGATCCCAAAGAAGCATTCGAAGAGCTAAAAGCTGAACATGAAACCTCTGGGATTGTGCAAACTGTGACTGATTGTCTTTTGAAATCATAGGGTATGCAGTTTTCTTTTCGCTATGCACTTTTGCAAGGCTCATAATTCAGTCTGTCCGCATGCATGCACGTTTTGATGCGTTGTTGCATTTACAATGCAGCAGTTTGTGATATATTATGCGGTATAACAAATCAAGATCCTGCTTCCAATATTGCTAATGGAGGTGGAGATGGAATTATAGTTGGAGCTATGTTTCGTTTCTTGTCATTACATGGTTCATCTTCTTCTAATAAAGATGCAGCCTTAGGCGAATGTATTGAATCCGATAATTCTGGCAAAATGTTTGCCCCAGGGTTTGTTATTTTACATACGTGTCTTGTTCTTACTACAATTGCACAAGGTTTGAAGTTCTGTGGTAAACATAATGCATCCTTTGTCTTGACTGCAACCCAGCAAAAACAACGAGCTTGTCTCATAGCACTTGCTCATCAAACATCTTCTGATGATTGGTCATCTGGCTCCTTTCCTCAACATCGCTGTGCAGCCACCATGTTAGCTCTGGCTTCTATCTTGTCCCTTGAGCATGAGTTACTAGGGCCTATCAACTCTTCATGGGTATCTGAAATTGCTTTAGCATTAATTCCTCCAACGGGTATAATACGTGTCCATCTCAGGCAACCATTTGTTGATAAGTCAAATAAAAATTATCAGAGAGAAGAGTGGAGTGCATTGAGTAATGGAACTGGTATGCTCACACATTGGCATGGACTCAGAGATGGTTGTGTCGGTTTACTTGAAACAAGAGTTAAATGGGAAGGTCCACTAGCTGTAGAGCAAGCATGCTCAGATGCTATTCCTGGGTTTATAATTTCATTATTGGTAGATCAGCCTAGAAAGTTAAATGAGGAAGTGGATGGTTGTTTTCCAGATGTTGTGGAGAGCTTCAAAAAACAATTATTTGATGCCGACTATATACTCTTTTCTTCTCTAGAGTACAATTATTCTGTCACTAGTCACTCCCTTGAAGAATGCTATAGATTGGGCATCTCGATCTTCCAATGTGATGGCGAGCAAACCTGCAGCCATAATGTGTGCAGCATCAAAGATTTGGATCATCCATTTCCTTCCAACGGTTTGCGGGGGTATAAATTAAATGAATTTTATGGGAGACAGCACCCCCGTAGATGGTTTATTTGAAACCACTATTTACCAAGATCGACGGCTATGATGTTTTACGGCACCTCTTGGCCCTTTTCCAGAAACCACTATCATTATCCCCCGTAGGTGGTTATTGGTTTTCAAAAACCATCGGTGGTTGTGTAATGGGACCCAATTCTTTTTACCTACGCTAGTGTAAAGTATTTTTGGGTTTTATATTATATATTATATATATAATATTAAAACAGATACTTTGTAAATGTAAATAATTCCAAAACTTCCACGAATCAGTTTTATAACTGATCAAAACAGTTAGGAAGTTACATCAGAAGGCAGACATAAAAGCAGAGGGGAAAGGAGGAGCTGGGGGCCTGGTTTTTGGACCTTGAAGCCAAGTTTTTGTACTGAAGAATGAAAAATCTATGAATGAGTATGCAAGTTCCTATCATTCTGTTTGTGCTGAAAATTTTTTCTAGTTTGCATAATGTTTTCCATGTGTGATTAAAATAGAGTAAGAGCAGCGGGTCTCTTTATACATATGTATTTAAGAGTTAAACACACCTTAATGTGCGCTCCTCTGTTTTAACTTTGTCTCTACTTAATTCTCCAGGGTTTTGAAATGATAGATTCTGTTTGAAGCAGCGTATCAGATTAAAATCTTCTTCTCTTTTTCTTTCGTTCATTCATTTCAGCATAAGTGGGATATAGCATTGCAGAACATCCATGGTTTGTTATTTAATTGTTACATAATCAATGTTTGAGGTTTAAAATCCAGAGACAAATATATTTTATTTTGTGACATAATCCTTAATGTCTTGAGCATGGATTCCTTTACACAGCAAGGAATTGTTTCTCAAGGAACAACATTAATTGGCGCCGTTGCCGGGGACGAAGAAGCAAAGTTCATTTCCCTGGGTTTTCTTTCTACTTCCTCTGGTTGTTTAGTGAGGAGGAAGTACTCATTTGTGTTTACTTTGTACAGAATTCTCATTTTCACAAAGCCAAACGTGAGGTCACATACCTTGCAGCAGATGGTTTCATAATCCTTTTGTTTTGATGGTGAACAAGATTCAGCTTTGAAGATTGGTTGTTTATTATTCACCTGGCGACTCCACGGATGAAGGTTTCATTAGATGAAGAATTTTCGTGGCAAGAAGATGAGAAAGTATCATGGAAAAAACATGTATCAGAATTTCCGTTTTTTAAAGGAGGTTCTATTTTTTACTGTTAGTTTAGTGATCCATTTTCCCATTTATATTAAAAGGATTGTTTCCTGCTTTGTTTTCTCAGAAGACTACAAGGCCCAAAATGTAAATTCATTATTGGAAAAAGATGATTTTGCTTCTGCTTGTATTATAAATCTTGACACAAGTGTATCTCCTAAACATGAAAGGAGAGATGATTGTTGTATTACAATCCCGGAAGATAATCAGTCACAGTCTGGGCGTAAAGGTGATGATTCATCATCTTCGGATGATAGTATTTTTCCTCATAAGAAATTGACTGCTTTTCAGTTCAAAATAGAGAAATCTTTAAACCCCTGAAGCTGCTCGCTATTCTCCATCAATATCCTTCAAAAGGATTCAAGTCCTTGCCAAGTTTCTCCAGGAAGGAGAAGGACCTTTCAGCTAAATCACATATCTTGGAATTTGAATACTTCCTGGAGAAATTTCAAATCATTTATGAAGATGTAGTTTTAAGGATGTTTTGCCATTCTTTAAAATAGGATGCTCAGCAATGGTTTCAGTGTTTGGAAGCAGGTTCAATTAATTCCTCGCAAGATCTTCAAGATGTGTTTCTTACATATTGGGGCGAGAGTAAGTCATATGAAGAGCACCTTTTGGAACTATATTCTATCCGAAGGAAAAGTAATGAATCAATTTCTGAGTTTAATAGGAGGTTTCAAAAAAACTATTTCAGCATGCCAGAAGAAATTCGACCTCCAGAGGCAGTAGCTATGGTCTATTATTTTAAAGCTCTGTCTATTGCCTTGGCTTTTTATCTCAGGGAGAGAAAGCCTAGTAATCTGAAGCTGATGTTTCTTCATGCGCAAGAAATCGAAGATAATGCATGGGCTTGTAGAAATTTTTCCTGCAATGCAGAAAGTCCCAGTTTTGTCAAAGATAAGAGGGCTTGTGAAGGAAACATTGGAATTTCTTTACAAGAGAATGTAAGTTCAGAGCTGAATAAAGTTTTTCAAAAAGTGACAAAAGGTTCTTATATTGTTGAAAGAAAAGAATCTAATCATTTTGAAGATTCTAGTCAAAACTTAGTTGCAACACCTGAAATCCATTATGAAAGCATGGAAGATCATTGCAATAATTTTGTGAGTAGTGAGGAAAATAGTGCAGTTTCTCAGACCTGTTTGCAAGATGAGGAAAATTTTCATCAAGAATTGATGTTATATGAAGAGCATCAACATTGTGGAGAGAAAACTGTAGATTTTTATTTTCAGCCTGAATGCCCGCCTACAGGAAGTGGCAATCAAGTTCCTAACAAACAGTTCTTAATTTAAGGGTCAAACAATGAAGGAAGATGCCATGTTCAAAGACTTCTGCAAAATGCTCAAGAAAAGAAGAGAACCAAAGTTTTGTCTCATGATTTTTATGATCCAGTTGTTGAATATATGGCAAATTTCTTTGGTCAGCAACAAGCTTTTATGCAAGGGTATGTACAAAATTTTGTATATGAAATTTTTTCTTGGTACATTCGTCTTTTGATTTTTAAATTTCAGCATTATGAAGGTATTAAATCTGACAAGCAGATGCTGGATTGGTTCCATTGGAAGGTTGACTTCACTTGATTAAGTTTAACCCTGCTTATATATATAGGAGTTGTACATAAATAAGCTCAGGAGTTGAGCATTTCCAGTTGCAGTATTTCTAGTTTAAGATTTTCAATTCAAAATAAAGATCCAAGAAGAAGGATGGTTCAGAGAAGTTTTGAAATTTCAGAGATTTTGGATTGAGAGAAAATTCAGTCTGACTTGACTCCATGCCCAATAAAGGCTACTGATCTACAAGTTCTCAGCACTTTTCTACCAAAGTACTGTCCCCAATTGGAGCCAGATGTTGTAGCACAATTTTACTCAGCAAAAAGTCGGGAGAAGCTCTGGGCAATTTAAGGTTGCTGAGGAACAATTATCGAAATGGAACAAGTTCAAGGAGATAAACAAAACGTTTTTGGACTTCTGGATTTCTAATTTCTAAGAAGGGCATAAAAATTTTGGGAAGAAAATACATTATCAATGTCGTTGTTCGTTCGTGGAAATATATAATGAGCAAATCACAGATTTGTTGGATCCTACACAGAGAAATCTTCAGATTCGAGAAGACACAAAAATGGGGTATATGTTGGTAGATTGTCGTATGAATCAACTACTTGTATGAATGTTGCACTAGCATGCGTTGCATCCAGTCTTAGAGTATTTCAGAGGCATCTTTGCAAACGTCAGGAACCACAATAGAGAAAAACCCTATGGGTGCAATTCTGGGTCAGGAAAAAGCTTTAGGAATAGTTGGATAGTTATGTTTCGTGCTTGGATGCCTTAGGAACAAACCTCATGTCAGGGTCCTGCAATTCAGCACCTGCAGTAGCTGAGGCATGTAAAGCACTATGGCTACTAATTGATGCTTTCAATGTGCCATCTGGTATTGTTCAGAAGCGTGTTTTTCCTCTAAAAATTCCCTCAAAGCTTATGCTCTCAAGTTGTTGGATCCCAAAGAAGCATTCGAAGAGCTAAAAGCTGAACATGAAACCTCTGGTGTTGTGCAAACTGTGACTGATTGTCTTTTGAAATCAAAGGGTATGCAGTTTTCTTTTCGCTATGCACTTTTGCAAGGCTCAGAATTCAGTCTGTCCGCATGCATGCACGTTTTGATGCGTTGCTGCATTTACAATGCAGCAGTTTGTGATATATTATGTGGTATAACAAATCAAGATCCTGCTTCCAATATTGCTAATGGAGGTGGAGATGGCATTATAGTTGGAGCTATGTTTCGTTTCTTGTCATTACATGGTTCATCTTATTCTAATAAAGATGCAGCCTTAGGCGAATGTATTGAATCCGATAATTCTGGCAAAATGTTTGCCCCAGGGTTTGTTATTTTACATACGTGTCTTGTTCTTACTACAATTGCACAGGGTTTGAAGTTCTGTGGTAAACATAATGCATCATGTTTCTTGATCGCAACCCAGCAAAAACAGCGAGCTCATCTCACAGCACTTGCTCATCAAGCGTCTTCTGATGATTGGTCATCTGGCTCCTTTCCTCAACATCGCTGTGCAGCCGCCATGTTAGCTCTGGCTTCTATCTTGTCCCTTGAGCATGAGTTACTAGGGCCGATCAACTCTTCATGGGTATCTGAAATTGCTTTAGCATTAATTCCTCCAAAGGGTACAATACGTGTCCATCTCAGGCAACCATTTGTTGATAAGTCAAATACAAATGATCAGAGAGAAGAGCGAAGTGCATTGAGTAATGGAACTGGTATGCTCACACATTGGCACGGACTCAGAGATGGTTGTGTCGGTTTACTTGAAACAAGAGTTAAATGGGGAGGTCCACTGGTTGTAGAGCAAGCATGCTCAAATGGTATTCCTGGGTTTATAATTTCATTATTGGTAGATCAGCCTAGAAATTTAAATGAGGAAGTGGATGGTCATTTTCCAAATGTTGTGGAGAGCTTCAGAAAACGATTCTTTGATGCCGACTGTATACTCTTTTCTTCTCCAGAGTACAACTATTCTGTCACTGGTCACTCCCTTGAAGAACGCTATAGATTGGGCATCTCGATCTTCCAATGTGATGGCAGGAAAACCTGCAGCCGTAATGAGTGCAGCATCAAAGATTTGGATCATCCAGTTCGATCCAATGGTTTGCGGGGGTATAAAGTAAATGAAGTTTATGGGAGACAGCACCCCCGTAGATGGTTTATTTGAAACCACTATTTACCAAGATCGACGGCTGTGATGTTTTACGGCACATCTTGGCCCTTTTCCAGAAACCACTATCATTACCCCCCGTAGGTGGTTATTGGTTTTCAAAAACCATCGGTGGTTGTGTAATGGGACCCAATTCTTTTTACCTGCGCTAGTGTAAAGTATTTTTGGGTTTTATATTATATATTATATATATAATATTAAAACAGATACTTTGTAAATGTAAATAATTCCAAAACTTCCACGAATCAGTTTTATAACTGATCAAAATAGTTAGGAAGTTACATCAGAAGGCAGACATAAAAGTAGAGGGGAAAGGAGGAGCTGGGGGCCTGGTTTTTGGACCTTGAAGCCAATTTTTTGTACTGAAGAATGAAAAATCTATGAATGAGTATGCAAGTTCCTATCATTCTGTTTGTGCTGAAAAGTTTTTCTAGTTTACATAATGTTTTCCATCTGTGATTAAAATAGAGTAAGAGCAGTGGGTCTCTTTATACATATGTATTTAAGAGTTAAACACACCTTAATGTGCGCTCCTCTGTTTTAAATTTGTCTCTACTTAATTCTCCAGGGTTTTGATATGATAGATTATGTTTGAAGCAGCATATCAGATTAAAATCTTCTTCTCTTTTTCTTCCGTTCATTCATTTCAGCATAAGTGGGATATATCATTGCAGAACATCCATGGTTTGTTATTTAATTTTTACATAATCAATGTTTGAGGTTTAAAATCCAGAGACAGATATATTTTATTTTGTGACATAATCCTTAATGTCTTAAGCACGGATTCCTTTACACAGCAAGGAATTGTTTCTCAAGGAACAACAAAGTGGACAAGGAATTCGGTCATTAAAGACTTTTGGTGGAGGGGTTACAAAGGCAGAAATTGGAAACCTACTGGATAACCTAAGGATTCATATCCTAAGCACATTTACCGCCAAGATGGAGACTCTGTAAGCAAAACAGAAACAAATAGAGTTGGAAAATACTATGGCTATATTCTGCCCACAGTGCAGAAAGAAGAATCCTTTGAAAGAATGCCTATTAAACACAGTGGAATCTTGTGCAATATGTGAACATACTCATGCGACCAGCTCGTGCCCTTCCTTGCCTGGATTGAAGGCAGTTTTTCAAGGGGCAAGTGAAGAAAATGCGGTAGACCAGGTGTACTTCATGGGGCCGAAAAAACCGTAGCAACCTCGACCACCAGCTATGAATCCAGGTATGCTTCAGGACCCATGCCAGTATTTTAATAATTTTAATATGGGTCCCTAGTCTGCACCTTTTTCACCCATGTGGTCTCAATATCAATATCCCCCCTGGCAAAAAGGGGTTCCCCAGACCAGTTTGAATCCTTCATGGAATCAAAACTGGTGTGGACCCTCTTCTACTGGTCATTTTTCCCAATCTATGCCTCAACAACAACTTCAGTTACCCTCCAATGTACCTCTAGGTAACCCAGCCCTTCGACCCCAGCTTCCTATCTAGCCCAATCTGAATCCTAATAATAAAGGGGTCCAATAAACAGATACTCTTAACCTTCCATCTTATAAAATTTCTACCGCAGGACTTAATGAGATAAACTTACAATCTAGGTGAGTAGTAAATTCTCCCACTTCACCTATTATCATAGAACAGATTGATAGTGAAGTTAGAGAAACAGAACAGAGGATAGTTGGGGATAAACCAGACTAGAACATGACAAAACAAACATCTCCCAAACCTGTTCTTAACTAGGGTTGTCCAATCACCCCGCCATATCCTGAAATATTAACCCTAAACAAACAAAACCCTCAAGCAAAGTTTGAATTCCTGGGTGAGTTGCAAAATATTTTTGTCAAAATACCTCTACTCCAGGCTATGAGGGATGTACCTATATATGCAAAAACTCTCAAAGGTCACTGCTCTAAGAAACCTTGGAAGAAACCAAGGGATTCGTTAACCATTCATGTGATGGGTAGACTGCTCGACATCATGCTAGGAAAGACCATGCCTGTAAAATATGGAGACCCAGGAAACCCAATTCTAACAGTACAAATCAATGTGGTTGAAATCCAAAATGTATTGGTGGATTTGGGTGCTTCCATCAATATTATTACCTCTGAAACAATGAATACATTAGGTCTCAAAAATATTAAGCCAACCCCTACCATCTTGGAACTAGTAGATAGGTCTACAATTAAACCGCCAGGTAGGGAAATTTGAATATTTGGCTATTTCGGTGGATTCATGGCACTATCCTATGGACCTCCCTGTATTAAAGACATGATCCTCAGTTGGTGGTCACCCATTTATCTTGGGAAGACCTTGGCTTGCAACCGCAGATGCTTACATAGGGTGCTGATCTAGGCATATGATTATATCAAATGGGACAGTTACAAAGAATGTTACTCTCTACCCTCCTGCAGAACCTAGCCGATATGAAAAATTATTAGCCGGTCAAAAACCTCTACCAATAGAAGAGCCTGAACCTCTACTATTGGGCAGGCCCTTCAATTCAAAACAGAAACCAAGGATGATTCCATTAACACTTTTGTTAATGATCTCAGTTCCGTTTCCAATTCAACTCATCAAATTTTAGAATCTGATATGAGTTGTGAGACACAAGAAAAATTCGAACCAGAAGACGAAATTGAAGACATTCTTGTAACCTTATCCCATGATAGTATTCTAATTGAAATTGAACCAGGGAAAACACTAAATATCAACCCCAATCTGTCTGAATCCCAGACAAAGCAGCTTTTAAAAGTCCTTCAATTCCATCAGGAATAATTTTCCTGGGATTATACCTATATGAAGGGGATCCCTGCTAGCTTATGTAATCATCATATTTATATTAAGGAAGATTGTCTCCCTATGAGACAGCCCCAACAGAGAATGAATCCTGCTCTAAAGAACATTGTCAAAGAAGAATTACAAAAATTATTGGATGTAGGTTTCATTTACCCCATCTCAAATTGCCAATGGGTATCTCCGCTACTTATTGTTCCTAAAAATAATGGTAAATGGTGGATCTGCGTAGACTACAGGGAGCTAAACAAGGAAACTCAAACCATTTCCCTTTTCCATTCATTGACCAATTCCTAGACACCTTGTCTAGAAAGAAGTTCTTTTCCATCGTAGACGGGTTTAATGGGTATAACCAGATCCAGAAAACCCCGAAAGACCAGGATAAAACAACTTTCACATGCCCATGAGGGACCTTTTCATACAGGGTCCTCCCATTGGACCTGTGCAATGCTCCTACAACCTTCCAGAGGAAAATTTTGGGAATTTTTTCTGATTTAGTAGATGACAACGTTGAAATCTATATGGATGATTTTACTCCATATGGAAACTCATTTGAAGAGGGATTGGTGAATCTAGAGAAAGTACTCAAAAGATGTAAGTAGACCCATGTATCTCTAAGTACAGTCAAATGCCATATGATGAGGGAAGAAGGAATAGTATTGGGACATTTGCTCTCGGCTGCTGGAATTCGAGTTTATCCGGCCAAAGGAGAGGTAATATTACATTTCCTAGTACCCAAGACACCCACACAGGTATGTAGCTTTATTGGTTGTGCTAGTTATTAAAGACAATTTGTAGAAATTTTTTCTAAAATAGCACATCCACTTTTTTAATTGCTAACAAAAGATGCAGAATTATTGTGGACTGAAGACTATGAATCAACTTTCACGAAAATTGAGGGACTGATTCTCAAGGCTCCAATCCTTCGAGGACTTGATTGGGAATTACCATTTCACATACATGCTGATGCTTCTCAGACAACAGTAGGAGTTTGTTTAGGAAAACAAGTAGACAAAACATTGTATGTTGTTTACTATTGCAGCAAGAATTTAATTCCTACTTAATTGAATGACACGGTGACGGAGAAATAATTCCTGGATGTCATTTATGCTATCAACAAGTTCCGGCATTACATCACCAGGTATCCTACTTTTGTACATACTGATCATGCAGAAATAAGGTATATGATGAATAAACCTATCACTCTGGGCCGTATTACAAGATTGTTGCTATTGCTTCAAGAATTTAATATCACAATAGTAGACAAACCAGGAAAAGATAATGTAGTTGCTCATTTTATGTCTAGAATGGATAACAATTATGAATGCACACCTATAGAAGATAGTTTTCCCGATGAGCATCTTTTTTCAATTTCTACTAATCCTCCTTGGTATGCAGATATTGCTAACTATCTTGCTACAAGGAAGGTGACTCATCATTTGTCATACAGGGAACATCAAAAAATTATTCATCATAGTGCTCGATATTATTGGATGGTAGAGTACCTCTTTCATACAGGAGCCGATAAGCATATTTGGCACTGTGTATCTGAGGATGATATTTATGAAGTACTGAAGGCTACCCATGATGGACCTTCTAGGGGGAATTTTGCA
The DNA here is from genome assembly GCA_034641835.2 of Pinus albicaulis. Taxonomy (NCBI): domain Eukaryota; kingdom Viridiplantae; phylum Streptophyta; class Pinopsida; order Pinales; family Pinaceae; genus Pinus; species Pinus albicaulis. Next base: position 1,586,197,332 of record CM076579.1, read on the forward strand.
GATAAAAGGATAGGTCATAAGGTGCTACAAATGGGATATTACTGGCCTTCTATATTTCAGGATGCGCAGAATTATGTCAGGAGGTTTGATATTTTCCATCGCATGGGGCGGCCCAGTCGAGATGATGAAATGCCTTTGCAAACACAGGAGTCCTCAAACATTTTGAGAAATGGGCTATCGACTTTTTTGGACCCTTCAACCCACCCTCATAGCAAAAGGTTCACATTTTGGTCTATAAAAATTACGTGACTAAGTGGGTAGATGCCAAAGCTGTTGCGAAAGAAACAAATCAGGTGGTTTCAGATTTTCTATTTGAAGAAATTTTTGCTCGTTACGATACTCCAAGAGAGATTGTTTCAAATGGAGGAGCACAATTTACATCACACATGATATCAAAGCTTATGCAGAAATATGAGGTCAGGCACAGGGTGACATCTCCATACCACCCCCAGGTGAATGGAAAAGTGGAAAGCACAAAGAAGACATTGGAAAATATCTTGACAAAAACTGTGGCATACCATCGTCGGGATTGGGCTCGGAAGCTACCTGAAGCTCTCTAGGCATATAGAATAACATGGAAGAACACAACTGGGTTTTCACCATTTGAGTTGGTTTATGGGAAATCCCTGTTGTTTCCAATAGAATTTGAAATTAGTACGCTCAGAACAACTCTTGAAGTTGGTTTGGATCTGTCAGATGCCTAGAAACACCGACTAGCCCAGCTTAATGAACTATATGAAATCCATTCAATGGTTGTCCAGAGGACTACTGCTATCCAACAGTAGAGAATGAAATGGCACGATAAGTTTATCAAAAAAAAGGTGTTTCATAGGGGAGACTGGGCATTACTTTATGACTCCCATTTTAAGGATTTTAGGGGAAAGCTTTGCACTCGCTGGATGGGACCTTCTGAGGTGGACGTTGCATTTGATAATGGAATAGTCAGGCTGGTCACAATTGATGACACACATGCTTCATTCATAGCAAATGGACATCGCTTGATATTATGCCACTTCCCAGCCTCCAAGGATGCTTTCATCAAACATCTCTCTCTGAGAAATCTGGTTTGAAGGTTATCAAAGCAGAGAACTCTTCCTCTGCATCCTTGATCTTAAATAATAATAATAATAATAACTGAATAAATATTGTTACTATTTATTTTTTTGTCTTTTTGCAAGAGTTACTACTAAGGAGTAATGTTTTAGAGCTCAAAAAATTTCTAAGTATCGATGTTGTTACTCCTTGGATGCTACTACTCATCATGTTGTTACTCGGTTGCTGCTACTCATCATGTTGTTACTCGGTTTCTCCTAGTCATGATGTTGTTACTCGTTTGTTGCTACTCATGATGTTGTTACTCGGTCGCCGCTACTCATGATTCTATTACTCAGTTTCTACTACTCATGATGTTGTTACTCCTTGGTTTCTGCTACTCTCGATGATGTTACTCCATATGCTACTACTTTTCATGTTGTTACTCCAAATGTTGTTACTTTGGATGCTGCTACTCGATGTTGTTACTCCGGTTGTTGTTACTCTAGATGTTGCTACTCGATGCTGTTACTCCGGATGCTACTACTCGATGTTGTTACTCCTGATATTGTTACTCTATATTCTGATACTCATGATGTTGTTACTCCAGAGGTTGTTACTCGCACTGATGTTACTCCATCCACACCATTACTGTGCCATTATTATACCAGCCGTCACTTCCTCCAGGTAGGCTACTAGGTACGACTCCACTTTACTTTTATGGATTTAATTAAACATTCCATGTGAAGACATTAATGCCGTGGACAGAAAATTTTAAGTTGGGGGGGGGGGAATAACTTAACGATAGCGTAATGATGATTTCGAAATTCATTATTACAACTCCATGTGTGGTAAACCCTACGATCCTTACCATACTCTGTATAATCATTAAATACGTATTGGGATTCAAAAAATGCATGTGATACAGAATGATCAGTCCTTTCCACCTCACATCAAATAATTACTATTCCATTCATCGCACTTACTTTACTTTTCCACGATTTCCTCATTTCCCAAGAATTACCATCCGTATTTACCATTACTACCCCTCATTTTTCACCATGCTATTTTTCCAAATTTGGTACCCACCACTCCATCCAATGGTCTATTGTTCCAGGGTGCTGTTACAGTCTCCACAGGATGGGAAGATTGGCTGTGCGCTATGAACCTAAAAATACAGTCTCGGTCCACAGTAATCCAGAGGTATGAAATTTTTTTGTCGATGCAGGATGGGATATCTACTTTGATAGATTGCAAGGGTTTGATAAAGGAATCACAATGGATTTTGTGCTTAATTTGAATGAGAATTTCTCATGGGTCAGAGGATTGGAAATTCCTATCACAAAAGAAGTAATTGTGGAAGTTAGCAGGCTGAGACAGCAAGGGCAGTAGTGGCTTGCCCAAAGAATTCCTCTCCCAGAGTTTCCCGAACTATTCTTACAGGCAAGAGAAAGCATCATTCCATATGGGAGAGGGTATGAGCAAAATTCTGTACCATATCCATGCAATGAAGTAGCAATTTTTGTAATGAAATACATAACCTGCAAAGGACGAGCCACAACTCTGTTCAAATATCATTTAAAAATTTTGACTCACCTTCGATTTCCACATGCTTAGGTGCATTCCTTAAACATGCCTTTACTTTTATTAAAACAACTGCAGCACATGGCATATTCTGCTCAACGTTTGCGCCAGATGCCAGAAGTTCTCTCCAATCATGGATTAGTTCGTTTACTGGTCATGCATGTAATAGTCAGATTTTGAATTTCTTGGGCAAAACTTTGCAAATCATCGGAAGAAGAGATAGCAGTTGTCATTGCTTCTAGAGAGGAAGAACTAGTTTCTCCAGCTAGTTTAGCAGAGGAAGAACATTCAGAGGACATGGAATTAGACCAGGAAGAACAGGAAGAAATGGAGATGGAGATTGATCAGGAAGAACCTGAAGAAATTGGAATAGAGGAAACAAATGGTGATACAGTCGAGGCCGCCAAACAAGAACCATCCTCACCTAACAGATGAAGGAATTATGGATATAGTGCACGACTTTGAGACTATTTTACAGTCATCAATTTTTTTTAATGAAGAACAGGAAGGTGGAACATCGGACAGAGGGATGGCAAGTGATGTTGTTTTGCAAGAAACAACATCACCTGCCCAATTAGATATGAATATAGAAATAAGTGGGGGTGTTACACAAGAAACACCCCTGATTAAGCCAGAACAGGGAGACAGAGAAGAAGTAATCCACGAAGTCAGAACTATTATACAAGAACTAGTGTCAACCGCAAGAGAGGGATCAATGCACGGAGAATAGGAAGATAGAGGAGAAATAACCCGCGAATTCGATATTGTCCCACAAGAACCAGTATCAACCACATGTGAGGAATTAATGCATGAAGGGCGGGAGGATAGAAAGGAAATGTGTTGGGTGTGGAGCCTGATTATCGTGTTTATTTTGTATCACAGTGTTGGACCCTTGTACCTTAATGGGGCGGCAACGCCGCCCGAAATTAAATGCTGCTTAGGGGTTTCAGGGGGGGCAGCTGCAACTTTATGGAGCCCCCCCCTGGCGGGGGGTTTTGGGGGCAGTGCCCTCGAAGCTAAAAACATATGTAAAATTACCTTGTAAAAGTATATTAATTTCTAGTCCATCTAGGCCATTCATAAGGCGGATGATCTGATGCTAGAAGTTATGTTTAGTTTAGGGTTTTTTTCCCTAGAAGGAAACCCCTCACTTTTTATGAGGGTATTGTATTGTGGCTGTTGATCGTATGTATTCTCAGAGAGAGAAACATAGAGGGAGACTGTGAGAGAGAATAGAGGATATTACAGGGGATCTGCTATGGGTTGTGTCTCTTCATTTTGCTGGATAATAGAAAGGAAGGGTTGGCTGTTCAGGGTGGACGTAGCCCAAATAGGGTGAACCACGTATATATGTCTCTCTCTGGTTTGATGTGTTTTGTGTGCTTGTGTTTTTCTACATATTTTATGTGTTTCATTGCTCTGTAATATTTAATTTTCTAACAAAATGGTCCTCAGAATCGGCGTTGTTCCACAAGAACCAGTGTAGACTCCGAGTGAAGTAGTAGTGCATGGAAGTTCAACCCAATTTGGAAATGAGGATGAATAAGCTATTCCCCGTTCTCCATTCTAGTCTATGATGCCTAGAGTGGTGAGGGGATTTCGCTCGTCCCAATTATTAATGGAGGAAATAATTGTTCTACCAGTGCTTAAGTTCGTCGACCCAGGGAAGGACATGGCCAATATCAGCCCAGTAATTGTTGAATGTCAGCAGGAGCACCTAAAGGCTCACAAGGGAGACAAAATTCCCGTGGAAACACTGGAACATAGGATGGTCGATGGAAGCGCTGAACAAGCAACCGAATTCCCTGAGGTAAATGCAGAAGAAAATTCCCCTCAAGACAGAGAGCCTAGCCAGAAAGACCTAGCAGAAAAACTAGTTGATAATATCGACAACATTACACCACCTCCTGAGCCTATTACATGTATGGGAGATGAATTTATTGTGAAACGGGAGTGGATTGAACAGTGTGAGAAAATAAGATTACCTCTCAAGAAAAGGTATCAAATGTAGTTCAATGAAATAATGTGATTAAAGAAGGAAGCTCGAGAGCTGAAGAGGCAAGTTTCCCGGTTGAAGAAGAAGGTAAAAGTCTACAATTGGAAGGCATTAAAAACAGAAATTAAGGTCTCCTCCACAGCGACACACACTGGTTTGATCGAACAGTTATTTGAAGGCTGGGAATTATTCCTGGCTGCTGAAATCTAGAGATGGCAGTCTGCTGCGAATGGACATAAGAAGGAGACAATGGGGGTTCGAGAACAGGCTACCAGGATCGTTACAGGATACATAGACCAGTTGGATAAAGATGAGCAGAGGAAATAAAAACAAAAGGCCAACATAGAGGAGTTAGAAGAACAAGTGCATTTGCTGCAATCAGATAAGGAGAAGATGTTTTCCTGGTACAACAGGTAATGGCCTGTAGACCTCCTACACATAGCTATGCCCTATTCCTTCATGAACAATTTATTTTCTTTTTCCTTGAGAGTATATATAAGGAAATTTGTCACGAGATTGAGGATCCAATCTAGTCTCTCCGTATCTTGAAAATTTATGATATCATAGGACAACACTTAATGTGTGAGCTCTACATGTATGGTTACTTCTTAAGGCATGATCAGGAATTCAACCCCGTTCCATTCATGGGGGACATTCTTTTAAGAGCTTTTGCCTCCTACACCATCAATTAGATTAAATGGAGAAAGGCCTATGACACGTTTGAGGAAAACCAAGTCACTAGGCCCCTAATGATGAGGAGGGAGCATGGCCAGGCAGCCAATATTTATAACAAGAATTTTACTTTTCTACAGATTGAGGGGCATAGAGGACATATGTTGACTACCCAAAAATGGTGTGCTGACCTCTATGTTAGACAGACAATAAATTTCTGAGGTGAAGCACTAGACAATTGTCAAAGGAGGTGGATGTTGTCATCTTCAACCATCAGAAGTCGAGAGCCTTTTGGAGCACCTAACTTTTCACGGGCACTAGAAAGGGTGCCACGTTTTGTGGCATGCATTCAGAATTGTGGGGTCAGTGGATGGAGCTGAGGTTCTATTTTCTCCTTATTTGGCTTCCAGCAAAGAAATATACTCCTACATACAACGTGTACCTAGACTGGTAGAAGGATGTTGTTCTAATGGAATGTTATAAATCCCCTGGGACAGAGATGGCAGAAGAATATGATCTCAAACAACTTCATGCCAGCCACAGTCAGTCCAACCCAAATCTGAGGAGACAACGACCTACATGAGGACATGTACATAGACCAGTTGGGGGGAGATGTTGGGTATCAAATCTGTATACTTTTCTCTCCCATTTTTGCCCACCTTTTTATCTCTTTGTATCATTAATTTTTCTAAAACACACAAGGTAAACCCATTTCCTTTATCTTACATGGAATATTTGATTAATGAATTAATAGTCGTGGATAATTTACCTTTGCAAGTATTAACTCCAGTATTTTCACAGATTTCATAAAATTAAAGGGATTACAGCTGCAAGCCACGGAGCAACTCCTAATTTCTAGTGTTATCTCAATCTGATGCAACAACGCAACAGACTCCGTCTTACCCCATCGCTATTTCAGGATTTTCATGGTTTATTTTTGGCAACTAGGTTGTTGTTGTAACGAAATTTATAATTGTAGATATTTAGTTGTTAAAGGAAGTCTAGGATTTCCTAAACATTGGTATAAAGAGGGCCTTTGGGGTGTGAATCAGGGTTAAGCAAGAAAGAAGACATAGATTTTGTAACATAAGCATTTTTCTAATTAATTGATTGCACAATATTTTGTTGTCCCACCTATAAGTTGTGAGTTTGCCGCAACACTTATAAGAGAGTTGGGCCCACTCTTCTGATTAGGTGTTGTGTTATCTTTCCTTTGTTGATTTCATATTTCAGTTTGGTTTTGTAACTGTTATTCCAGTATAATTCTGCAATTGTTGTGAATGCCTTTTTAATTCTGCAATCCATTCTAATTGTTGTTACAGTAGTTTGTATGTTCATTAATTGAAGGCTATGATTTAATAGCAGGTTATGTGATTTCTCTAGCATATATTGTGCGTGTTAGTATTGAAATAACTAATGCCCCTGGGTTGATAATTTATGTGGAAAAAGGGTTTGAATAATTGTTCACATCTGGACACCAACAATGGTCGACATGATCTACAATATCTCTAGTCATGATAGGTAGGTGGTGGAGGTTGTGTAAAGGGTTCGATGATTTGTAGCACAGGAGGATTGACGAATTGCTCGCATGTCTGCCACAACGCTAGAGCTGCCTAAGGGGCCTGGAAGAACCGTTGATATGCGATTTTGAGAATTTTCAAACCTGTATAATTCAGTCTAGGACAAAACAAAATCTTCACCATCCCCAATAGTTAAAAGTCCCTCTTCAAATAGTTTACCAGAGTGGAAATATTCTCATGGGAAGTGTCTAGTTTGCTTTTTGCCTCCACTAGTATTTGACTGTATTGTTCCCACTTGAATAACACCTGCACAAAGTCCCAACAACTAGGTAACCCTTCTTTGACAATCCTTTCGAAATCTGTTTTGAAGGAAACCATCTTCTTTGATTCCACCTCCAGGCACTCCTTAGCTTCGACTTTAGCTTCCTCCTTCTGGAAAACCTTAGAAATATCCATGATATCACTTACTCTATCCACCACATCTATGGGCCTGAACTTGCTGAGTGGCCTTTCATTCACAAACCGAATAAACCTTTTGGAAATTTGGGAGTTTTTTTCTCCATCTTCCTTGGTTGATAGTATGAAGTACTCATAATATTTTTCCACGGTTTTTTGTTCATCCATCAAGGTTATGAACTTCTAGTTGTTTCCCATCTCCTTAATGATCTCATCCTAGACCAGATGTTTCGCTTGAAATAGAGACATGTTCCCTTTTAGCTTTCCCTTTAGCTCAGAAACCTTTTGCTCTATTGTATGTAAGTTCTTACATAGGATGTTTGAATTTGTCCCAATAGTCTCAATTTGTTTCTCTTTCTGTGCTAGGATTTTCTGGGTAGTGTCCAAATCCTTCGGTACCTTCTTAAGTTCCCCTTTTGAAAGCTAGAGTTCAGTAAGGATCTTAGTGAGTTGGAGTTTAGTAAGGATATTAATGATTTGGAGTTCAATAAGGATCTTAGTGAGTTGTTCAGTAACAATTTTGAGGATCTTTAGGTACGATCACTGCACATATATGTGAGTATTTTCTCATTTGCAGCTCTACTGCCTTTTGTTTAAGGACCATTATTTCATTATTCCTTTCAATGAGCTCTTTGGATATGATCTCCTTCTCTTCTTCTACATGTGCAGGATATTTATATTGAAAATGCTCGCAACCTAACATCTTCAGTTTATGCATTAGTTCCTAGATTTTGTTTGGGAACTTTGAAGGAGGGCTTTGAAAGCAGTTTTAACCTCTGGATTCACACCTAGATTCACGACTAGCTCCTTGAAGCTCTCATTCTGCATGCGTAGAGCCATCAAGTTGGCCCTATCTTGCTTCAACCTCGTTGCAACCTTTTCCAAAAACTTCTCAGCCTTGTTGATATTCATCACATTCTTGTTGAGCTCACTATATAACATCTTTCCAACCTTCCTATGGAAATTTATATTTTCTAGTAGGGGAACACTTGTTAAATCTAGTGAGACATCCAAGGCTTTGAATTGAGAACGTAAACGAAAATATTGTGCTATTGGATGTTGTAGTGAAAGCTTCATTTGATTCCTTTCTAAATCCATAACAAACGACTCTTCGGTTTGGTATGGAATTGAGTGAAATTCCATTTGTTGCTACATCTCCTCTCTCACCTTCTTATATCTTTCTTCAATGGCCTTTCCAGTAGTCTAGCTTGACCTAGTAACAATGCCACTTCCTTTTTCTCCTAAGATATCTACCTCTTAAGAGGAAGAGCAAACATTTTGTGATGGATCCTCCATGGTCTCTTGGAAACCTAGTTGATCTGGCCTTATTTCCACTAACCTGGTTTCAAGTTCCTCTTCTTTCATCTCTTGGGTTTTTTCCCTTTTACCTACATGTACATCCTCCATCTATGTATCTCCAGTTTTATCCACGGTCCTATTTTTTTCTTTGTCCTTGGTTACTAGAGTCTCGATCTTCATCTTTGTATTCATAGGCCATCATTCAAAGTTAGCTTTCCATTCGATCTCAGGCCTTTATTCATGCTCATAAGTTGAAGATTTTATATTCTTTTTCCTTTTGAAAATGAAACCATGAGGGTCAGAGTGCCAGGGATCCCCTAGGTCAAAATTCATATTTTTGAGTAATGCTTCAACTACTTTGAAGGCCTACCTGGAATTGACAACAAAAGGCCCCATTGACCTTCCAAATTTAAATATATGTCCATTCTATTTAGGGACAAAGTGGAGTTGGTCTGCATTAAGGCTTTGCCTAATAAATTCTAGGGAAAATATCCTCATGGGCATAAAAACAAGTAAATGGTAAGGGGGGAGTTCACACCCATAAACCCTAATATCTATGTGATCCTTAAAAAGATACCAGACCCCTACCCTGGTATCTTTGATAAGTTGGAGAATATATTTCTTTTGAGGGAGAAACATGGGGGGAGTAACACCATAGATAACCTTATACACAATGGCCATATGTGTTGATATAAACTGTGAGTAAGCATAAGAATCTAGCCTCTTCCTAACAACAACATAGGACTCAAACAAAAAATTCCTTCGTTTGTTACCAGCTACCAAACTGAGGCCTAGGAATTTGAGCTCATCCACATGAGTGTATACAAATAAATATAACAATAGTAAATAGTATGTCAAATGGATGTGGTAGGAAAATGGTGCAACTCAAATCTTATTGCCTTAGACAGATAAGATGGAATATCAAATAAATGGCCAGGCTGCATCACTTGCTTTAAAAAACCAAGGTGGCTTTTTTTCTATCTTAGCATCATCATCCCCTAGCAGATGGGAAATTAGGGATGGGATGAGTTGGATGGGTTCAACAAAGAGGGTGAGAGGGAAGCTTTCAACCACAGGAAGAGGTTGTAGGTTAGGGGTCAAGACCATTTGTAGGAAATATTGTTTCTCATTGGGTGGGAGGGTAGAGTAATGATAGACAATTGTGGTGTTAGTAAACTACTAGGGTTCAGGAGAGCTAGGGAAAAAAATGGCCTTTCAAAACAACTCTAGAGTTATTTCAAAAATTTTGGCCCCATAGGAGGAAAAAAAGTAGTTCTTTTCAATGTAGGTTGCATTCAAACAGGAGATGAATTCAGGAAAATGGTGCACTAAGGAAGTAATTTGGTAATACAAGATGGAGTCAACTACCCAAAATTGGTCATTCCCCCTTACGTGGCGTCCAAACAGGTTGAAACAGAGGTCAGAAAGGTGGTAGGAACAAGCAAGGTCATCAATTTGTGCCTTTTTTTCCATGAGGGGTTTGACATTTGAGGAGGTTTTGGTATCATGGGATTTTGGGGTCTCAGGAGTCGGATTCTTCATAGTTTATAAAAAGATGAATAATTCATAGGTGGACAGGAGTGACTAGCTAACTGGTTGTCATGGAGCGGGTCAAAAATGACATCAGGAGGAGGTTTCTGGAAAACTAAAAGATCGAACAACATTCTGGACAGATGACTACCTGGAGAGTTTTTGTTTTGTGGTTTAACCCATCTTACGAACAAGAGCGATCTCCCTAGTACTCTAACAAGTAACTAGAAACAAAGATCCATTGAATACCTCTTTCTCTAGACTATTTGTATTTTAGATTACTACAACCTTGAAATAAGGAGGTTATGCTCCTACCTTTCAACTGAGATGTTCAATGTAGCCTTTTTCCTTTCACTCCAAATCAATTCTTCAATGTTGAGAAGAACCTGCAATCACAAACAATACAAAATATCAAAGCACCTGCAGTACATAATAATCATAAACACTAGTCCAACTTAGTGATCAAGGAGTCTAAGTATTGACATCATTTCCATGGATTCAGAAACAAGACAATGAGAAAAAGATATCCATATGTATTATTAGAAATTAAAAAGAGAAATCTTAGAACTTATGCCTTGATGTTGTACAGATTTATCCCGTGTGTTTGCGCAATTGTTTCCTTTCGTCTGATAAGCCTTTCTCTCTAGTATGAACATCATGAATTAATGTACCCAAATATGTAATATTCAATGTGTCAACAAAAACTTACTAGTTTAGAAACTATGAACTCTATGAACTCTCTCCAGCTTAGAATCTATACAAGTTAGTTTCTACCCTTCAACCTGAAACTTAAACTCAATTTATAGAGAGATTGAGGTAGTTTTAGATCCATTAAGAGAGGGACGAGTTCCTCCCATGAAGGGATTTGGGTTCCTTTAGCCAAGGGATAAGCTCCATGAGTAGAGGGATAAAGCTCGAACTGGCCCGACTCTAGAGGATTCCAGTTGGGAGAATATTCGACCAACTAGGCTTCTAGAATTTACTTTTTATATTTTCTTCTTTCAAGTTGATAGGAAGAACACATGCTTTCACATGCTCTGTTTAGGGAAATATATCATAATTTGTCCATTTGACTCTATTTAGGAAGAATGCATCTCCCATGCTCTTCCTAGCTTCTCATCAATCTTAAAACCATCTCATCAAAATTATCTTAAAGTGGTAACCATTATGCCTACATTTCTCCATTGAATCCCTACAACCCTATCTCATTTTCCCTGACCTAGCTCCCTTGACCTAATTTCTTCATCCATTGAAGCTGTAATATTCCCAAATGGGGAATGCAACAATAGAAAGAAGATTTGCAGGAAAATAATGCAGTTCATCTAAAATATAGCAGGAGGCCAATAAGGAGACCTTTAAAATGTATTTACAACAACAAAATAGATGTACAATGTGGCCCATAAGAAGCATAAATGGAAATACAAGTCACCAATAGAAGAAAATCCTCATAAAGAGGTGCTACAACCATATGTATAGACTGGAAATTGCTTTACAGCATTATTTTATTGACTGCAACATGTTGTAGATTACACATTAGATCTAGAGAAAACAATTGCATGAAATGTCAGATCTATAACAGATCCATACACTATATAGGCTACTCTTTTGATTCCCCGTGGGGTTTTTAGCTTTACACCATGTACATGAAGTAGGTCTAAGATCTAAGTTACATATCTGTAGAAATATTCATATATTCAGAAGTATTCAGAAGTGTGAAGATCAGATCTGATATGAACAATGTATAGATCTCCTCCAATGGATCTCCAAAGTGAAGGGCAGATCCCCAACACTTAAAAACCAACTCTACAGATGGTATGCCAAAACACCCTGCAACAACACCTATAGGAATAACGCAGATCTGGAAGAAAAAATGTGGTGTAGGGTTTAGAACATGGTTGGCCTCATGCCAAGATCATAAAATTAAGCCCAAGCACTCCAATACACTCCTCCCAATGGAGTAGAAGCCTCCTCCACTAAAACAGGGCACTGAAATGTCCTAGATCTGAGTAGATCTAGCCTCCACCTATTGTAGCTTTCAAAGACAGCCAAACCCTCAATAGGATCTGCATTGTAGATGGAAGAAGAAGCTTGGCCTTAAGCCAGATGGTGGACTATGAAATACAAGACTCTCCCAAGAGCTACTCAATGGGAAGAGGTGGGATTCCCGATCAGGAACACCCAATTCTAAACAACATTTCCAATCTAGGCTAAACGGCCAAAGAAATCTACATGTCTAAACAGACAAAATATCGAAATCCAATATCATTCAACAACCTTTTCATGATTCCATCCTCTTCCTTTTATAAATTAATAGCTTGTAAACCCTAAGCCACCTTCAATTAAATCACTCCTTTTACACAATCCATCTCCATCTAGAATTGCGTTGTGCCTCATTGATGGCCACTCCTCCATGACAACATTGTAGATTTGGTCATGGTTGACCCAATCAAAATATCCAGCCCCTTTCACACCTAAGGGTGATTGCTTACATAGCCAAGATTTAGCCTTTTTCACATTTGGCATTGATTTATTTATTGTTTAAGAGTTTTATGAACCTCCTTTACACTTTTATTATTTAAACAAAGAAAGAAAACAAAAATGAATATTCCAATTAGCTTAGGACTAATTGGGAATATTACAGTCCTCCCCTCCCAAATGTTGCTTGTCCTTAAGCAACTGACAAGGTGAGTGCTACAACTCTTCTCCTCCTCCATTTTTGACACCAATATGTGATAAGCTTCCTCCATAAGCTAAGTGTTTTCTCCTCCAAAGTTCTCATGAGATGTAAATAGTCCATCCCATAAGGAGACAATAGCTCAAATGAAACAAACATGGCTAGCCCAATGCTCTTCCTAAAACATGTAGCATAAGACACATAGAGAGTCTCCATCCCATAAGGTACATACATACCTCCCATCCTCCCTCCATACATTCACATAAAAAGTACAAGTATGTCATCAATTTATGGGATCAAAACAACATACATAGAAACAAAAATTTGTGCATATGGAGGTGGGTCATAGTCCCACATTTGGAACCAGCACGGTGCATCTCCTTACTTATTTATATCAAGATGTGGTAAGTGGTTTCCCCACCACTTACCTGCTGCCCATATCATCTCACCATGGCTGAAAGTGTGAGATATATTTGGTGCCTTAGGAAAGCACCCATCATGATATAAAATCTCCCTTTGTCCTCCAAGGGAGTGGCCATATTCAGAAATATTTTTGGCCCAAATTTGGTCATGAAGTTTATAAGGTACAACACTTCTCCTTGGAGCCATGGCCTACATATACATGGTAAAAGAATACATACAATCAGAAAATAAAACACAATTTACATCAGTATGCTCTTCACCAACAATCCTCCTCATACAGATGGAGTGGTGCATAGATATGTCTCCTTCCTCAAAAAGAGAAAGAGGGGGCTAAATTAACTCTTCCATACATTTATGTTGTTGCTCCATCTCGACATGGTACATGCATCTTTGAAAATTCTGATATAGTTCTCCTTCAAAGTCCTCCCAATGGTAGCTCCTCATGATGATGTTGTTAAGCTTCATGGAATAGGTGTGGTTGAAACATAACTCGTCATAGGCCCTTTGTAGTAACTTATCCTTGATCTTGGAGGCTCTTGACAAGAAGATCCTACCATCATCATAGATGACTCCATCTTGGACTAAATAGCCCTATTCATGTAGCTGGTCATCAGGTATCATACATGTGTGAATATCCTTGGAATAATCCACCAACAGTTGGGATTTCCAATATGGATCTAGACTCCCCAACAATGACATCGTTGACGATCTATCAACTGAAATGTCTGTCATGTGGCTACTCCTTTCCTTACATCTCCCATGCCAAGGGTATGTGCTAGAAGGTCATCCCTTCCCTCCTTATCCTCCTTGACATCTCCCATGCCAAAGGTATATGATGGAAGGTTGATATTCCCTCCTTGCTACCTTTCTTGCATATGCACATGCTCAAATGAAAATGGCAGTTCTTGGAGGTTAGTCTCCCATGGAAGGCTATCATCTATCAAAAACCTCCTTGGTCTTGCCAAAGTATGCATGTGTGGCCACCATCTTCTACCATGTTTGGAATATTTCTCTCCAAGTGAAATTACCTTCTGAGTCTCCATAGCCAAGGACTCTTCTCCTTGACCCATGATGGTGTCCTTCTCTAATCTTGCAACATCTTCTCTTAGCACAGTATGAGATGATAGAGTGGGCAATGGTGATAGTGGGGAAATATTTCCCTCCTCCTTGAGCTCACCCAACACTCTCAATGTTGTATTGTGGTCTTCTAATGCTCCCTTCCTTCCTGGATCTATGAATGGAGCATCAATATGTGAGACATATTTCACCAAATCTGAATCAGGTGGTCTCCCAGGTGGTTTACCACAAGATAATGATTTCTCATGGATAATCCTCATGTGCATAATAGATGGGATCATCATATCCCTGCTTCCACTATGCAAATTCAACTCTATTCTTTGTGTGGAAGTTTCATGATAATGGGGTATCACTCTTAAGGATGCAATAGTGCTTCTGATTGGAGCAATTTCTCCATCCTCATCTCCATGTGATGGTGGATCATCTCCTGCTATGTCTGCACTCTGATCCCTCCTTTTCTCTTCTTCTTCTTCCTCCTCATCATCTGAGAAGACCTCTATGTAATGTGTTTTTCCATCAGCACATCTATGTCCAGGTTCCCATGATTCTTGGCAAGTGAAGCATATCTTTCTTCTTCTTAGATATCTCCGGACTTCATCATCAAGAGGCTTCTTGTATGATCTCTCATTTGAAGGAGAAACTTTTTCTTCCTTTCCCTTAGAAGGAAAAGAGGGCTTATGATGAAAGTTTTCCTTTGCTTTTCACAAGGCATCTTGAAGGTCTCTAGCCCTTTCAATAGCATCATGTAGGGTAGTGGGCTTGGTATATTTTACCAACCCATGAAGAGGTTCATCTAGACCATCGATGAACATGTACACCCTTCTTTCTGCAAACAAATCAAGAATCATAATAGATAATCTTAAAAAATCAGAAATGTAGGTTTCTGTATTACCTGATTGTTTCAACTTTGCTAGGCTCATGAATGGTGCCTCTGGATATATTCTGTCAAACCTTTCCACCAGCCGTCTATTGAACTCTGAATAAGCAGTCACATTGGCATGACCCAATGTAGACAAGCCATGGAACCACCAGTCATGTGCTTCACCTTCAAGGTGCAGCGTTGTAATCTTGATAGCCTCTATCTCTGGGACTTTGTTCAACTAAAAGTAGATGTCAAGTTTTTTCTACCCAAGATTTGGCAGAACACTTGGATGACCCATCGAAATTGGGTAAAAGGAATCTGCCCATAGTGTGGTGTCTATCATGATTCTGAATGAATCCACCACCTCTATGATGATGTCCTAGTCTTCTTTTGTCCTTTATGTGACAAAACTCCTAAAACTCAAATTATATTTAAATCTCTAATTTTGAGCATCATATTCTTCAAAGTAGTCTTCAAGGGATTCATGCTCTTGAAACCCTTCATTTCCCACAGCCAAAAATGTAGGCATGGTAGAGCGTTGGGAAACTTGTGGCTGATGCACTAGTTGATCATTCCAGTGGTGAGACATGCCAGAGCCTTCTCCAAGATGAAATCTCTTAGGATATTCTTTGATTCTATCCAATCTCATCTCTTTGATCTTTCTAGCAAGATCTTGCATGGCTCTCAAAAGGATCTTAGGAAAATCCTTTCCTTCTTCTTCACTTCCAGATACAGGGGCTTTACCCTTGTCTTCATTGTCATTTGTGTAGTCATATTTCTTATGGATTCTCTTTATATACCTCTTCTCTCTGTTAGTAAGAGGTTATTCTTCTTCTGAAGACATATTGGCTTCTTTGAAAGCGCGGGCTGTGCCAAGATGATGCTCTGATACCACTTTAATATTCCCAAATGGGGAATGCAACAATAGAAAGAAAATTTGCAGGAAAATAACGTAGTTCATCTAAAAGACAGTAGGAGGCAAATAAGGAGACCTTTCAAATGTATTTACAACAGAAAAATAGATGTACAATGTGGCCCATAAGAAGCATAACTGGAAATACAAGTCACCAATAGAAGAAAATCCTCATAAATAGGTGTTGCAACCATATGTATAGATTGGATATTGCTTTATAGCATTATTTTATTGACTGCAACATGTTGTAGATTACACATTAGATCTAGAGAAAATAAGTGCATGAAATGTTAGATCTATAACAGATCAATACACTATATAGGCTCCTCTTCAGATTCCCCTTGGGGTTTTTAGCTTTACACCATGTACATGAAGTAGATCTAAGATCTAAGTTATAGATCTGCAGAAATATTCAGATATTTAGAAGTATTCAGAAGTATGCAGATCAGATCTGATATGAACAATGTATAGATCTCCTCCAATGGATCTCCAAAGTGAAGGGAAAATCCCCAACACTTGAAAACCAACCCTATAGATGGTATGCCAAAACACCCTACAACATCACCTACAGGAATAACGTAGATCTGGAAGAAAAATTGCACTGTAGGGTTTAGAACATGGTTGGCCTCATGCTAAGATAAAAAAAATGAAGCCCGAGAACTGAAAAAGGGCACTGAAATGTCCTAGATCTGAGTAGATCTAGCCTCCACTTGTTGTAGCTTTCAAAGAGAACCAAACCCTCAATAGGATTTGTGCTGTAGTTGGAAGAAGAAACTTGGCCTTAAGCCAGATAGTGGACTATGAAATACAAGACTCTCCTGAGAGTTACTCAATGGGAAGAGGTGGGATTCCCGATCAGGAACACCCAATGATAAACAACATTTTCAATCTAGGATAAACAACCAAAGAAAGCTATATTTCTAAATAGACAATATATCAAAATCAAATATCATTCAACAACCTTTTCATGTTTCCATCCTCTTCCTTTTATAAGTTAAGAGCTTGTAAACCCTAAACCACCTTTAATGAAATCACTCCTTTCACACAAGCCATCTCCATCTAGAACTGCGTTGTGCCTCATTGATGGCCACTCCTCCATGACAACACTGTAGATTTGGTCATGGTTGACCCAGTCAAAATATTCAACCCCTTCCACACCTAAGGGTGCTTGCTTACATAGCCAAGATTTAGCCTTTTTCACATTTGGCATTGATTTATTTACTATTTATGAGTTTTATGAACCTCCTTTACACTTTTATTCTTTAAACAAAGAAAGAAAAAAAAAATGAATATTCCAATTAGCTTAGGACTAATTGGGAATATTACTGAAACCCAAACAAATCAAATCAAAACAACCCTTACACGCATATCTAGCCTAAAAACCCTAATTCCTCTAGCCCTCTTGTCTGTGACTTTTTGGAGAGAGCCCTCTCCGACTTGGTACGGCTAGCTACCAAGTCAAAATCTTGGTCTATGGTTACCTCCATTAGGATTCCTCTTCAGCCCTGGGAATCATGTGGAGTGATAACACTGCATATTTATATTTAAAACTTTATTAGTTAATTCATCAGCCAATGTGTTTAAATTTCTTGAAATGTGTTGATATTCAATGTAATCAAATTAACTTTCCAAGAGACGAACCCTCCAAAACATTCTTAACAAAGCTGGATTTCTAATAACATAAACATCGTTTAAATGTAATATAATGAGTTGCAAATATAACCTAACAATCAAACATTGAATACAAAATGTGGTGGCATCAGATAGTAGCTCAATGACTGCACTATATTCTGCAATATCGTTCTTTGTTTAACTGAGGCATATCCCATGAATAGAGACTAACTCATCTACGGGTGAATAGATAACCCAAGCAGTGGAAGAGATGTTTCGTGTACTACGATAGGCACTGTCAGCAAAACCAATGTAAGTTTGAAAGAATGTCAACATCTGCAGTATCAAGAGTAATCAAGATAAGCAATGAAAGTAGCGAAAAGTCATAAAAAAAAAAAAACTAATCCTAAGGCACACTTTTCGAATATAAGGAAAACTATTCTAAAATGTAACTAATGTAAAAAGAGGATATTCACACGAAGAATCATGCATAATACCTCTTGAGATAAAGATAATTTTTGGGTTTATCTGAAGAGATGTCGTCATAATCTATTAACTCATAGGCTCCTTTTGCAAGCACACGCTTAACAATATAAGGACCATACCACATTGGTTCGAGTTTACCATCACCTAGTTTTTTGTGAGCTTAATCATATACTAGAACTAGGTCACCTTCTCAATATATGGAAGGGTTAACACTTTGATCATACTGAGCCTTAACACATTTTTTATGAGCTTCGACAGCTAATGCAGTGGTGTGATAAGTCTCATCTAGCTATGCTAGGTATAGGAAGTGTTTCTCCTCTTTAGAGGTAGCTGGTAATAATTCAATGGCTAATTTTAGTTACGGGATTTCACATTCAATGGATAACACAAATTCCAAACCATAAAAAAGTTGAAAAGGAGTGAAACTTGTGGATGTTTATATAGAGGTATGGTATGCCCATAATGCCGAAAAAATCATGGTATGCCAATTTTTTTATGAGTTCTGACAATCTGTTTAATCATGTTGGTTAAAACCTTGTCGATGGCCTCAACTTAACCATTAGCTTGTGAGGAATATGGTGTATAATTATCGTGGTGTAGGCCAAGTTGAGCGGAAATTTTGGTCATCATAATGTTTTTAAAATGACTCCCATGGTCTGTAATGATAGCTTGAGGAACACTGAACCGAGCAATCACATGATTGAATATGAAAATTGTTGCATTTTTTCCATCATCTGCAAATGTAGGCATCGCCTCAACCCATTTGGTAAAGTAATCTACAGTGAGAATGATATACCCATTCCCCCCCCCCCCGCCCCTGACCGAGTGAGGGTTACATGTGATGAAATCGATGCCTCATTTAGTGAAAGGGCCGACATCAATGATTGGGTGAACAGGAGCTGGAGGTGCACACATATTTAAATGAAAAATTTGGCAATTGTGGCATTTTCTAACTACAAGAATAAAATATCTGAATAGATACGTACATAAATAGCCAGCGCACAATATATTCTGGGATGTGGAAAACCCATACATATTAACACCACATGCTCCCAAGTGGCATTCATTCAAAACCCTTTCGGCTTCTTCATGAGTTATACAATGTCTAAAAATAAAAACGGCACGACAATGATAAAGAGTGTCGCCAACAATATTATGTTGCTGAGATTGGTATCGAATTCTCCATTGATATAATCATGAAATATCTGGCCGAAAGGTTTGGTTCTAGAGATATATAATAATATCTCCATACCAAGGATCTAATGTACTGATTAGAAATATGGATTCATCGGCAAGATGGTTTTTTTCCACCATTTCGGATTTAGTATTGGGAAAATCACACATAATTTCAATGAACACTAGTGATTTCTTAGACTTGAATTTCTTGAACTCCAAATCAAACTCTTGCAGGATAATGATCAATTTAGAGTATTTTCCCCTAAGAAATTGTTACTTCAAAATATACATCATCGGGTTGCAATTAGATATCACTATGGTTTTGTGTAACAATATTTAATGACAGAATCGTTGGACAGCTTGAACAGCTGCCAAGGCCAATTTCTCCACATGTGAATACTTGATTTCTGTCGGGCTAATATTTTAACTTAGGTAATAAATCACAGGTTTGTTGTTAAAATAATCCTCTTGAACTAAAACCATTCTAATTGTGGAATTGGATGGAGCTGAATAAAAAAAGTAATCTTAGTGATAATCAGACTGATGCAACAACGGTGCATGGGTCAACACGTGTTTAAGCGCATCAAAATATTTATCGGCAAGCTCGTCCCAAATGAATGAAACATCCTATTTTAACAACCCAGTGAAACCTTTAGTTAACTCCGCATAGTTCAAGATAAAACGACGCATAAATTTTTATTTCCCCTGCCAACTTTGGAGTTGGCGAAGAGTGGAAGGAGGAGGTAGATTAACAATAGCCTCAACATTCGATGGGTCGACATGAATACCTTCTTTTGAAACAATGAACCCAACTAAAAATCTTGATTGTACACAAAATACACATTTGTGAGGATTCAAACGATTGTTGTAATGCCTACATCTCATAAATATGGCACGTAAATGTGTAGGATGACCTTGTCTGCGTAAATAATGAGCATGTAAGTCATCCAGGTAGGGTTGTACAATATTTTTGATATCGTGAAATGCGTAAGACATAGTTCATTGAAAAGTTGCGCCAGCATTTTTTAGTCCAAATGGTAATTTACAGTATGCAAACGTGCCCCTGGACATATAAATGTTCTTTTAGGTTGATCAATAGGGAGCATGTTCATTTGATTGTAGCCAGAAAATCCATCCATAAACGAGAATATTTCGTTCTCAGCACAATCATCAATAATTTAGTCGATATAAGGGGTAGGATGATTGTCTTTAGGATAGGCCTTGTTAATATCCCAATAATCGACACATAATCTTATAGTACTTGTTTCTTGTTTATGGGAACTATGCTAGATACCCAATCCAAATTTATGCTAAATGCCTATTCAGAAAAACTCAGAAAATCCCAAATTTTGAAAAAAAGTTCCAAAATTCTTCAAAATTGGTAGAATGGCTGATGATGATGAGGCTAGGATTGGATGGAAGCCTCTTCAAGTATGTCCAATTTATTCTTCTCTTCAATGGTCAAATCTTCCATCTTTGCATTGGCTCTTTTGAGCTTGGCTATTGCAATTTTATCCTTTAGAGCATGGTGTTTGACTTTCCTCCTCAAAAGGTCATTGTCTTTGCGGTTAGCCTTTGCTATAAGCTTCTCCAAGTGGTGATTTTCTCTATCAAGCAATGGCTCCCTATTTTCACTGATCACTATGGCAAGTTGATCATTTAGGTTTAGTTGATAAGCAAGCTCAACCTCCCTTTGTATTTCTAGAGCTAGAGCTCTTTTCAGCCCTCTAGTTCTAGGTCTCTTTCTTGGTGCTTGTTGCTCTTTTTCATCAAGCAAGCCATACTTTTCAAGTGTTTCATCTAGCATTACTTTGGCTTTTTCTGCCTCCCTTTGAGCAGTGATATACTTGACCTCATTAATGACCTGTTTAGTCTTCAATTGCTCATTCTCCTGCTTAAGGAATTTTATGACATATATGGCCCTGTCGAGATTAGTTTAGAGCTCCTTAATCTTGACATCCTTTCCTTTGATGGCTACATTAGTGATTTTTTCATTTTCAGCCTCATCTAGGTCAACAAGCTAAAATTCTTGTTATGTTTCATGAAGGTCCTGCTCATCATGAATGACTGCCTCAATCACCTTATCTTTGCCTTTGTCCACCTGCTTTGTTGTTGTAGAAGGCATGGCCCCTTCCACTATGTGTGGAGAAAACTCATGCCTTTGGCCTCTCTGGTAGGTTTTTGGCAATGGCTCAACCTCAACCATACTAGCACACTCAGGCTCATTTTCCTCAATCCTGCTAGGTGACCCAATGTCATTATGATATGGAGATGAAGGAGGTGAAGGGGATTGATCTGATGATGATGAATGTGCTATGGGCTGAGATGGAGGGATGGAAGTGGATGGCTGGGATGATGAAGGGAAATTTTGAGCATGCTGAGTAGATGGCTCTTTGAAAATATCATTGGCTATGAAGGTACTCCATGCAATTTTTAGTTGATTGAGATGATAAAGGACTATGATTTTGATAAGGGAAGGATGAAAAAAACTTCTCATTTGTTATTCATACTCCTTTTTCTAGGAATTGTATGCCATCTTATCTATGCTTCGAAAAAGGTAGTAGGGTATGTTATGCATCCTTACCCTAGTGAAATGCATTAAGAGTGAGATGTGATAGGAATAAAGCCTTGAAAATCTACCTGCACATGAAAATTATTTCATGATTATCTTCATCATTGGTGCATATATGTCCAGGAGGTGAGAAAAAGGAGAAAACCTCTTTGTCACATTCTTGTGTCTTGGTTTTCAGAAAAATTCAAAGTCTTGTTTCTCCAAATTACCTTTCTTGAACCACTTCTCCCCAACATTTGGGATCTCGGTGGCAGCTGAAATGATAGCAGTTGATATAGTGAAAGTGACTCCAGCTAAAGTAACTTCGTTGTCATGGAGTCGAGATATGAAAAGTCTAGTTAGTAGGGGATGGTGTTTGAACCTCTGAATTTTCTCACAGAAATCATAATAGCCAACATGTTTTAAGCATGTCACAGTCAATGGAGAGGTAAAGAATTTCCTAGTCCTGGTAGGTTCAAGTATGAGTGCTCTTCTCCCTTTATGTGGCCTCCTCACCTTTATTTCTTCTCCCTCACTATATGATGTGTTTTCTTCCTCTTCTGCCATGGTGTTTTTATTAAAACCCTAGGGAAGTGGATGGTGTGAAATATGTTTTTAGGAATAGGGAATGGGAAAGGGAAAATGAAGGAGATGGTGCTAGGGATGTATTAAATGGGGGAGCAGATAGGGAGTAGTATTTTGATGATATTTAGGATGGGGATTTGGGAATTGGGAGCCTAGGTAAATGTAACACCTAGGGCTTAGGGTTTTGGGAGAAAGGCTTAGGGAAAGGGAATTTTGTAAAACAAGGATTTGGGAATGAGTATTTGTAATTGTGGGAAGGGTATAAAGGTGTAAGGGACTGCAATTTGGGAATTTTCAAGAATGCAATATGAATATTAGAGTTTTAAAAAATTTCAAACTCAAATTTTTAACCTAAACTTCACAACTCTCAACACATGAAATTGATGAAGATGGTATTCAATGGCATTATCTCTTACTCATTTGTTGGAGGTCGATGAGTAGGTTGATGAAGCTTTGGAGATGATGTTTTGCCACTTGAATGCATTTTTAGGGCTTCCTGGTCATTTGTGCAGCGTTTATATCATTTTTGCCCTCATAGAAGTGTTTGCGCATTCTCTTATGAGTTTGCACCCTATCTTAATAATTTTCACCCTCGCTTAATCGTTTGCGCCCTCTATTAAGCATTTGCACCCTCTGCTCTTTTTTTTACCAATTTCGCCCATATTCTTGAAATTTTGATCTCTTAGAAGGCTTTCTTGCTGTTTGGAGGAGAAAAATGAATTTGAATTAATGTCAAGAAGCATAAATACTTAAGTGAATTTGAATTTAAATTGGAAAACCCACTTTTCTAATGTTTCATTTCACCTTTTTTAAAACATTTGATAATTAACCTTTTCCTTTGATTTTTCTTCCTTGCAGGATGAATGTTGCTGGAGTTTGGCACTTTTCACTTTGAATTTTATTATCTTAAGTTTGGCATGTGAATTTTGAGTTGGAAACTTGGGACATAACTTATTACATATTATGAGCATAAAATTACATAAAAATTAAAAATAAATTACATTTTGTTTTGAATAAAATTACATTTTAGTATGAAAATTGTACTTTGAAACCCAAATTACAACTTAAAAAATCATATTTCCATGCTGATAAATTCTCTGCAAATGATTGAGAAAGTATTATTTGTGTCACTCTCACACCTTTCATGACCTTATTGAGATGAAACAGTGTGTTTATGAACCTTGAAAAATGAAACCTAATTGACCTAATGGGGCCTTGGATGACCTGACTCCATGGTTGAATTTGACTGACATAATGACATAGTGAAATGAGCTTTTAAGATTGTTTTATGCTCAACAAGACATGAAGGTGGGCCAGAAAATGTGAAATTTTGAGGGAGAGTGAGGTTTTTTTACTAGGGCTACCATCAGTGAATCAATGTTTTGCATGACCTAATGGAATGATAAAAATTCAAGTGGGACCCCTAAAATGAATATGAAAAGTGTGATTTTGATAAGTGATGGCAGAATGAAAATTTTGACACTAACATGCAACATTAAAAGTAAAACAAAACAATATTTGATCCATATTGAACAAGATACTCAGAGATCAGAAGTAGTAATATCATTACATTAAAAATAGTTGTGTGTCAAAAAATATTACATCATCTGTGATCATAGGCTTTAAACACCTTATGATCTAAAGATACTGATATAAAAAACAAAATTTCAATCTAAATCGACCATCAACTATCCATGATGATGATCATGATAGCAGACTATGGCACGTGCCACCCTGCATAGATATCTCCTGAATGTGTGTGGAACACCAATCACATGTATTTGGAGCCTGAGAGGTATATCATCTATCCCTGTCTCTGGGACATCAATATTCAACCTCTCTAGGTTTTTCTCTAGCTCTGTAAGAATCTCTGCCACATCGGTCTGTGGCGGGCCTGCTATAGGCTGCACATCTCGTCTATCAAAGCAACGAAGCATTGCTGGTCGTGATGGGTCGACAACTGTATTTAAATATTTATTAGTATTGGATGATAGAAAAAAAATAGATAACATAAAAACTTCAAAATGGTTTTCTTTACCTGATGCATCCCATTGTGCCCCTGGTGGGAGTGATGTGTTAGGGTCACCTCTGAAATCTACCCCTACATAAGGAAAATATTCAATCATGAATATCTGGTTCCTAAGCCATATAAAGAATGGAGGAGTATAGTGAACCACTGGACCACCATCGCCACCATGGCGACCCATCAATGACACCCATTGCAACATACATGGTTTTCTAGGTCCCGTGGGATCCACTAGAAACTGTTGAGGTGCGAGGAGTGGAATCCTTTCCAAATCGAAAGACACAATAATGGCTCCATAACTGAATTTTTTCAACTTCCTATTATTAGCTCTCATAAATTTGAATTTCATATTAACCAACACTCCTTCGCACCAGTTGAAAATTGTTCCCCTGAAACATTCAACTATAATCTGCATTTTTGCTTTGGTAGCCACATGCGGAGCTCTACTCCCACACAACCTGGTAACCGTGAATGCAACGATATTTAGTTCTAGTCACACAATAGTTTTGATATTAATGTGACCATCCTTCAACTCTGAATCTCGGCTAAAATATTGAGCCATTTAAGGTGCAGTGGGCAGACCACCTGGTCTTATCCTAACCAAGAAAATGTATCTCCCTTTGCGGGGTAATCTAGTGAGGATATAGATATCCTCTGGCTTGAGCACAAGCCTATGGTCTCCAATGATGAAACATTGATTTCGAACATCCCAAGCATTGACTATCCAGGTCATCAGCTCAACCAATGCCTTCATACCTTGAATTGCCTAGAATTTATGAAAGCCACAATTTTTTAATGTGAAAATTGTTTCCAGATCATCAATGGTTTCATTATCCTAAAGCTCATGCTCTCTTTCTCGCCATTCCAACATGATTGATAACCTACAAACCAATAGTGAGGACCATTAGAAATCATATGGGAGAAATTGAGCCATTTTTTATGGATAGAAACATGTTTTTGCAAACTCCACGACGTTTGCATGGGTTTCATGTGTACATAGTGTTCTTTTGCGCATGTACTACACATAAAAACCATGGTGGCTCGATGATTTTTTCTATTAAAAAATCATCAAGGTGCGCGGGTTTCACCACGAAAACCTGCGCACCCCTGAGGGCGGATTTCAAAACCTTTTTTCCCTGTAAAAAATGCCCTAAAAACATAAAATGAAAAGCTAAACGGATGAAAATAAAGCTAATGATTATGTGGAATACTTGGCGGTGACGATTCTCGAAATGGTTGGTCGGTTCTCCCAATATCTGCTCTAGAAGGTTTCGGGAAAAAACCTCTTTCTGCTCTAGTCTGAAAATTAAAAGGTAAAAATGATTTGTTTTAACTTATTTTTATAGTTTTAAATGAATAAAATAATATTATTTTGTTTATTTTCACTTTAGAATTCAAAATCAAAATGTTTTTCATATTTTGAGAACAAATATTTGTAATTTTTTGAGTTTTTGTGCAAGAAACAGGCTATGTTTTGGAAAAAATCATTTTGACAATGAGTATAATTTTATCAATTTTTTAGGCTCTATAAAAATACGAAAAATCAAAACCCTGGAGTCCTCTTTTAAGCCCTTTTCCGACTCTCTAAAAATGAAAATATCACCAAGTACTTGACTATTCAAACTCGTTAAAGTAAATAAACAATCGTCTATTGAGTATAAGTTTACCCCTTTATTGGACTGAATTAGACTATTTATGAAAAAGGTACATGTTGACTAAGCATGGTAAATAGAGTTATCTCCTGCATTATTTTATCCTTTTTTGGGTTTGAGAGACTAAATTTACAAAAAATAACACTATGGAGTTTTCTTATGTTTTTCTTCTAACTCCCTAAAACTAAAAAACACTGAGTTAATCCTATGCTGGACTCATTAAAATTAAATAGTACAGGACTTGTCAAACACAATAGGATTGAACCACTCCTTCTCAGGGTTCGTTTAAAAAATACTAAGATGGACTCGTCCGAAACATGAGCTTACACGACAAGAAAATATTATCCTCCTCAAGCTTGACAAAAATAAAGAGGTACTTTCTAGTAACGGTGGGGGAAAAAGTGAGAAAAATAATCCATTCATTGTCCTTGTTTTAGAAATCGGCATGTCACTCTTGGACACGACACTTTGTCACACTTGTACCTAGGCTGGGTAATCCTTTGGCTTACAAGATAATTAAACCATATTGAAAGTCTTCAGTCAGCTTTTGGGTATTATATTTGAGTCAAATGTTTCCAAGCCATTTATGGTGTCGTTATGTGTTCAAGATAAAGTTCAATTTTAAATTTACCATTCATTGCAAAATTTTGTCTCCATTCGCGTTGACCATACCTTAGTCAGTCCTTGCAAAACATATCTTCAAAAATTGATCTAGTGGTTTTGTGTCGTAGGCTTTCCTGCGATGGATCACTTTCTATCAACATCGGCTCATTATCTTTAAACTTGATTTAGAATCTTATCAGTAACTTGGAATCTGTATGCCCTAATAGAAGGTTTCTCGCCTTCGATGATAGGTTCTCATCATTGACCTTCGATTGAATGATTCTATGAGTGTTCGACTGCAAATGATTCATTTACACTTCATATATTGTGTTGAAGTACTTTGAGAGCTATTTTCATTATTGGTGGTTTTATCTCACACTTTTTAATGGTTCTCATCATTGACTGGTAATCAAGTGGTTTCTACCATGTTCGGCTTCGACACAATTAATCACATGGATATATTTTTACTAGTTCGAGAAGAAAAAATCAAGACCCTGGATCTACACTAGCATATTTGGCTCAATTTCCGATGGCCAAAATGTCGTTATTCCGACACATAGGTGTCCCAAGAGTGAGACTTTGAGGTTGGGAAAAACATCGTTTCCTGTCCCATCACGATTCCATCACTTCTAATAATTGTCGATAGAGAGACACTAGACACGACACGTGTCTTCATTTAGTCAGTCTTACAATCACGTTGTTTATTAAAGCTGAAGCTGAGAAATTACTGCATGCAAGATTTATTTATCCTATTCCTTTGATTGATTTGGTATCTAACATGGTTCTCGTAACCAAGAAATGAGGGACTATCAAAGTATGTGTTGATTATTGGGATATTAATAAAGCCTATCCTAAAGACAATTATCCTACCCCTTATATCGACCAAATTATTGATGACTGTGATGGGAATGAAATATTCTGGTTTATGGACGGATTTTCTGGCTACATTCAAATCAACATAGTCCCTGTTGATTAGCCTAAAATAGTATTTATATGTCCATGGGGTAGTTTTGCATACTATAAATTACCATTTGGACTAAAAAATGTTGGCGCAACTTTTCAACAAGCTATGTCTGACACATTTCACTATATCAAACATATTGTACAACCCTACCTAGATGATTTACCTGCTCATTCTTTACGCAGACAAGATCATCCTACACATCTACGTGCCATGTTTATGAGATGTAGGTATTACAACATTCGTTTGAATCCACACAAATTTGTATTTTGTGTACAATTAGGAAATTTACTTGGGTTCATTGTGTCAAAAGAAGGAATTTGTGTTGACCCATCGAAGGTTGAGGCTATTGTTAATATACCTACTCCTTCCACTCTTCACCAACTCGAATGTGTAGAAAATATCTAACATATATCTCATACCATGTAGAAATTACACCAACAATATGTATACCAATGGATTCAATCCAATCATGTAATATACTAAAACAAGATATTGAATCCTTCTACAATATTTGCGGAAAAGAAACACGATCGCACAATCAAACCAAGTAAGATTAATAAGAGAATAAATCACACAACTCAGATATTTTTCCTAGGGAAATATTGCTTCTCAAAACCCCTCTAGATTTATTGTATAATCAACCAATGAATCATGAAACAATACAATGCACTCTTCTCACAAGAGTTTGTCGCACTCTACAAACTTTCTCACACTGATCTGACCAAAATCGACCAACACTTAGCCAATTTCCTGCCTCTACTCAGCCTTCCTTTATTGTGCAATTCTAAGAATAATTGATCCCTATTAATTAGGAAATTCAACCTTCCAAAACTATGCAATACATCATGGGAAATCCTATGGTTTTCTAATTGTGCACCGATAATTTACTAATAATAAAACTGATAGATAACATCCCTTTAACCTCTCTCTCAACTCGGTCTTCATCAGAATTAACATGCATGAAACTATTAATAGTAAATCATCAGTCACTTGACAGTTCACTCCGTGTGAATTAAATCTGATTTAATTCACTTGACCTGTCACTAGTGCAAAAATCAGTTACCACTAGTTAGACTGACTTTAACTCACTTAATTGAGTTAACTAATTTCTCATGCATTAAACTAATACACTAACTACAAATTGGAATCTAAAACAAATAGAATCACTCTACATGCCTCACCAACCACCCTAAACTTGAATTTCATGAGCTAACCGAGTCTATCACACTTAGTTAACTATTACAAGTGATTATGAGATAATATCACAATTTATTGTCGAATTTTATTTAAGGAAAAATTAAATTAGACACACATTTCTTATTGATTTTCAACAAAAAAATTTCACGGGAAAGCAAAATTTCTGCGTCATTTTATCCCAAACTATGCCGAGTTAACTAAAGGTTTCGCCTGGTCATTAAAACAGGACGTTCCATTCATTTGGGACAAGCTTGCTGATAAATCTTTTGATGTGCTTAAACACGCGTTGACCCATGCACCGTTGTTGCATCCACCTGATTATCACCGAAATTAATTTTTGTATTTAGCTGCACTTGATTCCATGATTGGAATGATTTTAGTTCAAGAGGATGATTCTAATAGTGAACATTTCATTTATTACCTAATTCAGAATATCATGCCAATGGAAATCAAGTATTCACATGTGGAGAAATTGGCCTTGGCAGTTGTTCAAGCTGTCCAACAATTCTGTGACTACATATTGTTATGCAAAACCACAGTGATATAAAATTGCAACTCGTTGGTGTATATTTTGATGAAACAATTGATCGGGGGAAAATACTCTAAATGGATCATTATCCTGCAAGAGTTTGATTTGGAGTTCGAGAAATCCAAGTCTAAGAAATCACTAGTGTTTGTTGAACTTAACTGTGATTTTCCAAATACTAAATCTGTTGTGAAAACTCCAAAAATAGAAGAAAAAAGATATCAACACCTTAGAAATAAGCCACTTCGAGGGGGCAACCTTTAATACATTACATGAATGAAAACATCCTTTCTATATATAGGAGTCCATGGGGCCACAATATAATCCTATTGGGCCACAATGTAATCCTAGCTGACCTAACAAGAATAATTTAAGGGCACAATAATAACAATATGGGGGTTACAGGGGTACAATAATAACAATAAGGGGGTTACACTAACAATAATAAGGGACTATACTAGTAATATAGGGACCTAACATGCCCCTCTCCTTCAAAAAGTGTTGTCCTCAACACTTGAGTAGCTCTAGGTGCTTCTATATAAAATTCTCATCCTCCCATGTAGAATCTTCAGTGGGTAAGTTCTTCCACTTGATGAGATAATCTGAAATTGATCTATTTCATAGCTATCGAGTTCTTGTTTCCATGACTGATTCAGGTTCCAATATGATTTTTCCTTCCTTATCAAGTTCTAGCAATATTGTTTGAACTGTAAGATTTTCACCTATAACCTTCTTTAAGCATGAAACATGGAAAATTGAATGCACTTGTGAAGAAGCAGGAAGCTCCAATTTGTATGCCATAATACCAATATTTTGTGACACCTTCTAAGGAACATAGTACTTCGGCGATAATTTATTATCTTTCTTAGCTTGCTTGAGGGAAATTTGTTTGTATGGTTGTAGCCATAGCACACTGAAGCCCTACATCAAAACTTCTCTCACCGCGATGTGGATCTTCCGTTGTTTCATTTGATTTTGTGCCAAATTCCAAAGTTATCCTTTAAGAGTTGAGAACTTCTTGTTGATGCTCAATGTGATCTTCCATCGCTGAACATCCGAATTTTCTTAAAGATGATGTGATGGATGGTGGATGATATCCATAAAATGCCATAAATGGGGTCATTTTTGTCAGTAAAGAGTGGGAAGGAAGTGTTATACCACCATTCAGCCGAGACGTAACCACTCGACCCAGGTAACCACTTGACCCATCGTGTTTGTTTATTAGATACAAAACAACGAAGATATCCTTCCAAACATTTATTTACTATCTCAGTTTGACCATCGGATTAAGGATGATAAGATGAGCTATGAGCTAATTGAGTACCCAAACAATAAAATAACTCCGTCCAAAAATTTCCAGTAAAAATGGGATCTCTGTCGCTCACAATAACCTTTGGGTTTCCATATAGCTTTTGAATTGTTTCCATAAATGTAGTAGCAACTGTACTAGCTTTAAATGGATGAGATAATGCAAAAAAGTGTGCATAATTGGTAAGTATATCAACTACCACCATGATGACACTCTTTCCTTCTGACGTAGGTAAACCTGTGATAAAATCCATTGAAATCTCCTCCCAACGTTGGCTTGGAATGGATAAAGGTTGTAGAAGACCCAGGGTCTTAATTGTCTCAACTTTATTTTGTTGGCAAACCAAACATTCTGCCACAAAATTTTGAATATCAGATTTAAGGCCATCCCAAAAAAATTCTTTCTTCACCCCGTGGTAAGTTTTTAAAAATCATGAGTGTCCTCCTAAAGGAGAAGTGTGCAATTCCAAAAGAATATTTTGTTTTAGTTGGAAATTATTACAAAGATATAAGCGATATTTGTACCATAAGGAATCATTTTTCCAACTAAATGTATCAGATGTACTATGATCTTGTTGCAACTTTTGAATGAGTGTTCACACGTCTTCATCCTTCTTCCATTCATCCCTTGCTTCGGTTATCAAATCTGGTTGGATAATAGAAATGGCACAAAGAAATGCTTCCACCTCTTCATTCTTTCTAGAGAGTGCATCTGCAACAACATTTAGCTTCCCTTTTTTGTAGATTATTTCAAAGTCATAACCCAACATCTTTGTGACCCATTTTTGTCGCTTCTTTTGAAGAGAGTCTTTGTTCCAAAAATTATTGAAGACTATCATGATCATTTTTTACCTTGAATTTTCTTCCCATTAGGTAAGGTCGCCATTTCTTTAGTGCATGTAATATTTCTAACATTTCCTTCTCATAAATAGATTTTTGTAAATACTTTCCTTTGATTGGACAACTTTTGAAAGCAACGGGTATTCCTTCTTGCATTAAAATAGCACCAATTCCATTTCGTGAGGCATCACATTCCATAATAAATGTTTTTGTGAAGTCTAACGTAGCTATGACTGGTGCTAAGCACATTTCCTCTTTAAGATGTTCAAAGGCCTTAGTTGGTTCAGAAGTCCATCAAAATGCATCTTTCTTCAATAATGTTGTTAGAGGTGTTGATATTCTTCCTTAATTCTCAACAAAATTGTGATAATACCCTGTTAAGCCGAGAAATCCTTGCAACCACTTTATCGTTGTGGGGAATTTCCATTCCTTAATGTCTTTAATTTTGTTAGGGTCTAACTTAACACCCTCGTGAGATACAATATGACCCAGATATTCCACCTCTTATACTCCAAAGAATCATTTGGAGGTTTTTGCATATAATTGTTTCTCCTCCAATAGTTTGAGCACCCTATCAACATGTTGAACATGATCCTTCTAGGTTCTGCTGTATATTAGTGTATCATCAAAATATACTAACAAAAATTTTCTAAGGAAGGGTTTGAAAATGGAATTCATCAACCCTTGAAATGTAGAAGGTGCATTGGTAAGGCCAAAAGGCATGACCAAAACTTCATAATGACCCTTATGAGTTCGAAATGATGTCTTCGGAATATCTTTAGCCTTCATTCTAATTTGATGATATCCTGAACAAAGATCCAACTTGGTAAAATAAATTGCTCCATGTAATTCATCCAATAATTTATCAATGACAGGAATGGGAAATTTATCTTTAATGGTGAGCTTATTGAGTTCCCTATAATCTGGACACATGTGCCATGATCCATCCTTCTTATGTACCAATACTACAGGAGTAGATAAAGAACTTTGATTAGGTTGAATTATACCAGCCTCTAACATTTCTGCAATCATACGTTCAATTTCACTCTTTTGGACATAAGGATATCTATAAGGCCGATGTTTGGAGGAACACTTCCTGGAATCAAATGAATAGCATGATCATGATCACGAATAGGTGGTAGTCCTTTGGGAGTTTCAAACACCTTGGAATGATTGTCCAAGACTTTTTGGAGATCTGAAGAAATAGATGATTTTGATGTTGGAACTTCTAGTGAGCATAATTGTGAAATTATGCCTTGTTGTTCTTTATTTAGAAGCTTTGTCATGACATTAGAGCTTATTATCTTTCCCAGTTTCCCTGCAATACCCCATAATTCAACTTCCTTACCTTCTGAAAATTTTTTCAAGAAATGTTCTTGAAAATTAAAAGCTACTGTCCCCAAAGATTGTAACCATTGTACTCCTAGTACAACATCAACACCTCCCATAGGAATCAAAAGCATTGGACTATTCAATACATATTCCCCCATGGTTAGCTTGATATTATGGCATTTTCTAGAGAAATTTATAGTTCCTCAATTTGAAACCATCACTTGACATTTTGGTGCTGGGTATAGGAAACAATTCAATTCCTTGGCTACGTTACAATGAATAAAATTATGGGTACTACCTGAATCAATCAACACTATTACCTTTTTCTTCTTGATATGTCCTTCTATCTTAAGAGTTTGTGGAGTGGTAATTCCCGCCAATGCATTACATGATATGGTCAGACTCATTTCTTCCTCTTCTAGGGTTGGTTCCTGGTGTATAACCTCTTTTTTTGAAAATTCTTGTTCATTTTCTTCTTCCTCTTCAAAATATATGTAAAATAATTTCTTCTCAGCATACTTATCACCTTTAGTTTATTTTCTATCACAACTGCAGCAAAGACCTTTTGCTCTTTTTTCTTCCAATTGTTGTGGTGTCAACCTTCTAGGTTGTGGAAATCTAAGAGTAGCAACACTTCCCTCTTTATATAAGTGAGTGGTAGGCTTCCTTGTCGCCATAATTTTACATTCTATTTTTTCTTGCCAACCTGAATGCCTTCTCCAATGAATCAAGTTCCAAAACACGAACTTCATGTTGGATGTTATCCTTTAAAGTACCTATGAAGAGATTAATCCTGTGTTCCTCTGGAATATCAGTTACCCTTATATTCAATTTTTGGAAGTCCTCAATGTGCTCCCCCACAGGACACTTTTGTTTGAGATTTATCAATTGTCTAAACAAGGTGTTTCTCTTTGTATCCTCATAATGTGCTATCATTTCCTCCATAAAAATTGACCAAGTGACAATTTTTTTACGGGAGAAAAGCCATCGATACCATACAAATGTATTTTGTTCTAAATGTAAAGTTGTGATGCATACCTTTTGTGTTTTTTGCACATTATTGAGATCAAAATATTGCTCCATCTGTAGTATCCATGTTACAGGATCCTTTCCATCAAATTTCCTCATATCCATTTTTGGAATATGGTGGTTCTTCCTTCCAACATTAGAAGCTTGTATCAACTTTGTCAAACCTTCCATGTCTGCTTTTAGATCATTCTTCATGTTTTCCATTTTTTCATCAATCTTAGCTTCCATGTCATCAATCTTAGATTCCATGCCAGCTTCCATGCCATCCATCTTAGCTTCCATGCCATCCATGCAATTCTTCAAACCATCCATCTTAGATTCCATGCCTTTCTTCAAACCATCCATCTTAGTTTCCATGCCTTCTTCAAAACTTCCAATGTCATTTTTTGTTGCTCTTTGCGAGAGCGAAATTTGTTGCACTTGCTCTTGTAATTTTGATATGTCATGTTGCCATTATTCGTCTTCATGAGTCATAGTAGAGCCTTCTAAAGGCTTAATTGGTGTTGAATTATTTTTAGGGGCCATTTTAGTATCCAATACTGATATCTATTGTACAATATGCCCTTGGAATCAATTCAACTTGATTCTTAAAACAAGACTTATGCAATTTGGAAAACAAATACACACCTTTTACTTTATTTTGAGGAGCTCGATATTGAAATTGAATTATCTCTATAATTGCGAATCCTCAATGTCTGAAATTCAGACTTGTAGTAGCCCTCTGAAGCTTCTTTCAATTGCCACAAGCCTGATCTGATTAGGATTCTTCAAGTCAAATTTATGTCTAATCTCCCACAATGACCCAATTATGGACTGGTTCAGTAGAGAAAACTTGTACGAATTGCCACATGTCACTGTTTCCTCCTTTGGCTCTGAAATTGATAGAAAAAAAATTACAGTCTGTGTACTTGAGGTCACTTTTTAAAGCATTCCAATCCGATGCTCAGAGAGAGAGTTATGAAGCTTTTACCATGATCACCTCTTTGAGATAAAATTCAGAAGCCCGAAAAAGCCCTAACTTCCACAGATCATATCTCCGCCAATATTGCGAAACAAGATCTAAAATTTTGCGATGATGTTCTTCAGGATTTTGGCTTCGTACTCTAAAAATTTCAGCTTCTGCACCTTCGTAGAAACAAATTTATAGCGAAAAATCCACAATGACCTGTTTAGGTTAAATTCATGAGCCTGCAAAATGACCTACCTTCCATAGATCATATCTCCAAAAATGTTGTGAACCAAGCTCTAAAATTTTGCGACAATGTTCCTCAAGATTTTTTGTTCGCACTCTAAAACTTTCAGCTTCTGAACCTTCATAGAAAAAAATTATAGCGAAAATTCCACGATGACCGATTTGGAGCAGCGAAACCCTAGAATCCCAAAACTCTGATACCAAATGTTGTGAAACCATCTCCAAAAATAGAAGAAAAGAGATATCAATGACTTAGAAATAAGCCACTTCGAGGGGGCAACCTCCAATACATTACATGAATGAACAATTCTTGGATGATACAAATTACAAAACCTCCTTTCTATATATAGGAGTCCATGGGGCCACAATGTAATCCTAGTGGGCCACAATGTAATCCTAGCCAACCTAACAATAATAATTTAAGGGCACAATAATAACAATATGGGGGTTACAGGGGTATAATAATAACAATAAGGGGGTTACAATAACAATAATAAGGGACTATACTAGTAATATAGGGACCTAACAAAATCTGCAATGGTGGCAGAAAACCATCTTGCTGATGAATCTCTGTTTCTAATCATTACGTTAGATCCTTGGTATGGATATATCATTATATATCTCTAGACCCAAACCTTTCGGCAATAACTTTCATGATCAGATCGATGGATAATTCAATACCAATATTAGCAATATAATATTGTTGGCGACACTCCTTATCGTCGTGGTGCCAATTTTGTTTTTAGACGTTGTATAACTCATGAAAAAGCTGAAAGGGTTTTAAATGACTACCACTCTAGAGCGTGTGGTGGTCATATGTATGTGTTTTCCACAACCCAAAAGATATTGCGTGCTTGCTATTTATGGTCGTCTCTATTCAAAGAATGTATTCTCAGGGTTATAAAATGGCACAATTTCCAGATTTTTTATCGAAAGATGCATGCACCTATAGCTCCTATTCACCCAATCATTGTTATCGGTCCTTTCGCTAAATGGGGCATCGATTTCGTCACATGTAACCCTCACTTGGTCAGAGGGCATGGGTATATTATTCTTTCCATATATTATTTTACTAAATGGGTCGAGGTGATGCCTTCATTCACAGTTGTTGGAAAATTTGCAGCAATTTTCATATTCAATCATGCGATTTCTTGGTTCAGCGTCCCTCAAGATATCGTTACCGATCATGGGATTCATTTTTGAAACATTATGATGACCAAAATTTTCGCTCAACTTTGCCTACACCATGATTATTGTACACCATAGTAGCCACAAGCTAATGGTCAAGTTGAGGCTGTCAAGAAGGTTTTAAACAACATGATTATACGGATTGTCGAAACTCATAAAACAAATTGGCATACCATGCTTTTTTTGGAATTATGGGCATACCATACGTCTACAAAAACATCCACAGGGTTCACTCCTTTTCAAATTGTTTATGGTTTGGAATTTGTGTTACCCATTGAATGTAAAATCTCGTCACTAAAATTAGCCATTCAATTATTACCAGCTACCTCTGAAGAGGAGAAATACTTCCTATACCTAGCACATCTAGATGAGACTCGTTGCACTGTTGCATTAGCTGTCGAAGCTCATAAAAAAAGTGTTAAGGCTCAATATGATCAAAGTATTAACCCTCACATATATTAAAAAGGTTACCTAGTACTAGTATACAATCAATCTCACGATAAGCTAGGTGTTGGTAAATTCAAACCAATGTGGTATGGTCCTTATATTGTTAAGTGCGTGCTTGCAAAAGGAGCCTATGAGTTAATCGATTATGATGAAGTCTCTTTATATAAACCCATAAATTGTCTTTATCTCAAGAGATATTATGCATGATTCTTCGTGTGAAGATCCTCTTTGTACATTATTTACATTTTAGAACAGTGTGCCTTAGATTAGAAAAGTGTGCCTTAGGATTGATTATTTTTTCTTAACGATTTTTCGCTACTTTCGTTGCTTATCTTGATTACTCTTGGTACTGTAGATGTCAAAATTCCTTCAAACTTACATTGGTTTTGTTGACGACACCTTTTGTAGTACACAAAACATCTCTTATGCTGCTTGGGTTATCTATTCACCCACCGATGACTTAGCCTCTATTCATGGGATATGCCTTGGTCAAACAAAAAACAATATTGCAGAATATAGCACAGTCATTGATCTATTATCTAATTCCATCACATTTGGTATTCGACGTTTGATTATTAGGTTAGATTCAAAACTCATTCTATTACATTTAAACGGTGTTTATGCTATCAGAAATCTAGCTTAGTTAAGAATTTTTTTGAGGGTTCGTCTCTTGGAAAGACAGTTTTATTACATTGAATATCAACACATTCAAGAAATTTAAACACATTGGATGCTGCATTAGCTAATAAAGTTTTAAATAGGAATCTGCAACATTAAAAGTAAAACAAAACAATATTTGATCCATATTAAACAATATACTCAGGGATTGAAATTAGTAATATCATTAGGTTAAAAATAGTTGTGTATCAAAACATATTACATCATATGTGATCATAGGCTTCAAACACCTTATGATCTAAATATAATGATAAAAAAACCAAAATTTCAATCTAAGTCGACCATTAGCTATCCATGATGATGATCATGATAGCAGACTATGGTATGTGCCACCCTGTGTAGATATCTCCTGAATGGGCCTGGAACACCAGTTACATGTCTTTGGATCCTGAGAGGTATATCATTTGTCCCTATCTCTGGGATGTCAATATTAAACCTCTCTAGGTTTTTCTCCAGCTCAGTAAGAGTATCTTCCACATCAGTTTGTGTTGGGCCTGCTATAGGCTGCACATCTTGCCTATCAAAGAGACGAAGCGTTGATGGTCATGATGGGCCGACATCTTCATTTAAATTTTTATCAGTATTGGATGATAGAAAACCAAAAAAAAAAAAGATAAAATAAAAACTTCAAAATGATTTTCTTTACCTGATGCATCCCACTGTGCCCCTGGTGGGAGTGATGTGTCAGGGTCACCTTTGAAATCTACCCCTGCGTAAGGACAATCTTCAATCATGAAGATTTGGTTCCCAAAGAATATAAAGAATTGAGGAGTGTAGCGAACCACTAGACCAACATCTCCACCATAGTGAACCATGAATGACACCCATTGAAACATACGTGGTTCTTGAGGTCTTGTGGGATCCACTAGAGACTATTGAGGTGCGAGGAGTGGAATCCTCTCCAAACCAAAAGACATTAGAATGGGTCCATAAGTTATGTTTTTCAACAACCCATTCTTAGCTCTCGTAAGTTGGCCTTTCATGTTAACCAACACTCCTTCACACCAGTTGAAAATTGTTCCCCGGAACATTCAACTGCAGTCTGCATTTGTGCTTTGGTAGACACATGCAGAGTTGCACTCCCACACAACCTGGTAACCGTGAATGCAACGATATTTAGGTCTAGTCGCACAATAGTATTGATATCAATGCGACCATCCTTCAACTGCAAATATTGGATACAATATTGAGCCATATAAGATGTAGTGGAGAGACCACCTGGTCTTGTCCCAGACAAGGAAATGTCTCTCCCTCTGTGGGGTAATCTAGTGAGGAAATAGATATCCTATGGCTTGATGACAAGCCTATGTTCTCCAATAATGAAAAATTGATCTCAAACATCTAAAACATTGACTAGCCAGGTCATCAACTCAACCTGTGCCTTCATACCTTAAATCACCTAAAATTTATACAAGCCACAATTTTTTAATGTGCGAATTGTTGTCGGATCATCCATGGCTTTGTTATCATGAAGCTTATTATCTCTTTCTCACTATTCCAACATGATTGATAACATACGAACCAACAATGAGGATCATTAGAAATCAGTTAGGAAAAAGTGAGCCATTTTTTACGGATAGAAACATGTTTTTGCAAATCCCACAGTGCTTGTGCAAGTTTTATGTGTATACAATATGTTTTTGAGCACGAGCTACACATAAAAACCACGTCAGCCCAATTATTTTTTCTATTAAAAAAACATCAGGGTGCGTGGGTTTTTCCATGAAAACCTGTGCACCCCCAAGGGAAGATTTCAGAACATTGTTTCCCTCTAAAAAATGCCCTAAAAACTTAAAATCATAAACTTAATGGATGAAAATCAAGATAATGGGGATGTGGAATACCTGGCGCTGACAGTTCTTGAAATGGTTGGTTGGTTCTCCTGATATCTGCTTCGAAAGGTTTAGGGAAAAAACTCTTTCTTCTCTGCTCTAAAAACTAAAAGGCAAAAATGATTTGTTTTAACTTATTTTTATAGTTTTAAATGAATAAAATAATATTATTTTGTTTATTTTCACTTTCGAAGTCAAAATCAAAATGATTTTCATATTTTGAGAGCGAATATTTGTAACTTTTTGAATTTTTGTGCATGAAATAGGTTAAGTTTGGAAAAAATAATTTTAACAATGAGTAAAATTTTATCACTTTTTCAGGCTCTATAAAAATACGAAAAATTTAAACCCTGGAGTCCTATTTTAAGCCCTTTTTAGACTCTCTAAACATGAAAATATTGTTGAGTACTTAACGATTTGAACTCGTCAAAGTAAATGAATAGTTTTCTATTCAGTATAAGTTTACCCCTTTTCCGAACTGAATTAGACTATTTATGAAAAAGGTATATGTTGACTAAGCATGGTTAATAGAGTTCTCTCCTACATTATTTATCCTTTTTCAGTTTTGAGAGACTAAATTTATGAAAAATAATATGGAGTTTTCATAGGTTTTTCTTCTAACTCCCTAAAAATGAAAAACACTGAGTTAATCCTATGATGGACTCATTAAAATTAAATAGTACAGGAATCACAAAATGATCTAAACACTCCTTCCTAGGGTTCATTTAAAAAATACTAAGATGGACTCGTCCAAAGGATGAGCTTATATGACAAGAAAATCTTATCCTCCTCAAGCTTGATAAAAATAAAGAGGTATTTGGTAGTAATGGTGGGGGGGAAGTGAGAAAAAGAACCCATTCATTGTCCTTGTTTTAGAAAGCGGCATGTCTGTCTTGAATACGACACTTTGTCACACTTATACCTGGGTTGGGTAATCCTTTTTCTTACAATCTAATAAAACCATATTGAAAGTCTTCAGCCGGTTTTTGGGTATTATCTTTGAGTCAAATGCTGTGAATTCATTTTCAATGTCGTTATGTGTTTAAGACAAAGTTCAATTTTAAATTTACCATTCATTGCAAACATTTGTCTCCATTCACGTTGACCATATCTGAGTCAGTCCTTGCAAAACATTTCTTCAAAACTTGATCTAATGGTTTCGTGTCATAGGATTTCCTGTGACAAATCACTTTCTATTGACATCAGCTCATTATCTAAAAATTTTATTTAGAATCCTATCAGTACCTTGGAATCTCCATGCCCTAATGGCAGGTTTCTCACCTTCGACGTAGGTTCTCATAATTGACCTTCGATCGAATGATTTTATGAGTGTTCAAATATAAATAATTCGTTCACACTTCATATATTGTGTTGATGTACTTTGAGAGCCATTTTCATTGTTGGTGTTTTTATCTCACACTTGTTAAGGGTTCTCATCATTGACTAGTAATCAAGTGGTGTCAACCATGTTCGACTTCGACACAATCAATCGTATGGATAGATTCGTACTAGTTCGAGAAGCAGACATCAAGGCCCTGGATCTACACTAGCATATTTGGCCCAATTTAAGATGGCCAAAAAGTTGCTATTGCGACACATAGGCATCCCAAGAGTGACACTTTGAGGTTGGGAAAAACTTCATTTCCTGTCCTATCGCAATTCTGGCACTTCTAATAAATATCGGTAGAGAAATACTAGACACGACATGTGTCTTCATTTAGTCAATCTTGAAATCACGTTGTTTATTGTTGCTATTCATACATCATGTGGAGATGTCGGTATACAACACCGATGCCTTCCTAGAATGTGTTGCAATACCGACAACCTGTTGTCGCACGTGTCGTCGCATATCCGTATCTATTATTTTTCCAGCAACTGAGATGACCATCGAAGTGCCCCGACAATTGCCACTATTCCATTAATTGGCCTAACGTTGTTTCTATGGTTGGGCCATATCAGTGATGGAAACAACCATCGGTATTGCCACCTTATCCTTCGCTAGTCCAACATTAGTCTTAACGACATTTGGGGCATACCGTCGGAATTGCGACAGAAACAAATGTCGGACTTCTGACAGAAACAACCATCAGAATTGTGACACTCCTCCTAGAAATTTTTATTTGGGGGAAGAATTAACCCTAAGATGATCATCCACTTTAAGGAGGAACTCACATTTGGCTTATGGCATGATAGTATTAGTTGATAAAATAGAAAATAATATGTACGACCTCCCAAGCGAGCTAGGATGAAAGACAATTATCTCAGCTGTCTTGCATCCTAACCTAGCTCGCTTGGGAGGTCTGTAGGTTTTAATCCTGAACATAAATTATCTACACACGAATCTTATAATAGAAAATAAACAATAGCGAGAGCATAAAACATAAAACAGATAAACATAGAGATTTTCCCCTGGATCCCAAATTGGGACTACCAGCTTGATTTTTCATTATATTCCTTTTAGTGTTACAACACATATATATACATGCCGAAGCATACATAAACCCCAATCCATTATACACGGATTAGAACATAACCGTAGTTCCCTTGACCAAATCTACAAAATACCAGAGTCGAAAACCATCGTACCCCCAAAACCATGTGCAAACTCATGCACAAAACATGGGTGGGTCCACATATGAGTGGGGACCGCATACCAAAAGAAAATTTCGCCGGAGCGCTGCCTCGGACCCCAACAGGGGGGACTGCCGCCCCCAGCCTTGACCCCACGCTACGCCCAACGCACGTGGGAGCTGAGTCGTGGGAAAGAATATAACACATACCCAACATTCTCCCACTTGTTGTTTTCTTTCCACGGGGGGCCACGGGAGAGCTTAGTCATTGGGCCAATTCTTCAACACCCATTGTTTCTCTACACCAGCAGAGCTTACGAGTGCTCACGGACTTCATCAATGCATCTACAACATTCTTCAAAGTGTCCACCTTTACCAGCAACACCCTTTTAGCCTCAACCATATCTCTAAAAAGTGATATTGAACATCAATGTGCTTTGTCTTTGAATGATAAGCGGGGTTCTTAGCCAAGAAAATTGCACTTTGGCTATCATGATCTATCCTTATAGCTTCATTGTACCAACCCCATACTTGAACACAATCTCTCGCAACCAAATTGCTTCCTTGCTTGCATGAGTGGTCGCTTATGTATTCCGCCTCTCGTAGTTGAAAGCGACACTACTGCATCGTCTTTTACTCATCAAATGATCGCACCTCCAAATAAGCTAAACACATACCCACTTGTAGATCTTCTTTGGTCCAAATCTCAGACCCCGGTCTGCATCAACAAAACCACGAATGTCCAACATTCTTTACAATCTTCGTCTTCCCTGGTAGCACAAGCCATAATCACTAGTGCCACGTAAATATCCCGAAAACCCGCTTCATTGTTGTCTAATGCTCCTTCCCCGGGTTTGACATAAACACGCTCAATACTCCCACTTGCATGTGCAATGTACGGTCTAGTACGGAGACCATTGCATACATCAAGCTACCCACTTCACTTGCATATGGAACACGGGACATATCCTCCTCTTCTTCTTGTGTCTTGGGACAACGTTCAGTGAGACATCTTTGCACCTACGGGAATAGGAACACTCACCGGTTTACTATCCCGCATATTGAACTCTCTGCGATATAGTCTCGACATACTTCCTCTGGTTTAACCGGGAGCTTCCTCTTTACCCGATCTCTCTTAATTTCCATGCCCAAAATATAGTTTGCAGGCACCAAGATCCTTCATGTCAAATTTGGAGAACGAGTTGGGTCTTCAAATCTTGGATAATTTCTTTGTCATTTCCAATCAACAACATATCATCCACATACGAGACCAAATAAATAACACGGTCACCAATTAATTTAAAATAAACACGGTGATCCTCCTTTGCTTCGGTGAAGCCAAGTCCCCGTATATAGGTATCAAATTTACGATACCACATCCTTGGTGATTGTTTTAACCCATACAAAGACTTCTTCAACATCCCATACTAGTTCTTTCTTACCCCTTCACCATAAAGCCTTGAGGTTGCTTCATGTAGATCTCCTCTTCTAGATCCTTGTGAAGAAATTTTGTCTTCACATCCATCTGTTCTATCTCAAAATCAAATGCAGTGACGAATGATATAAAAGTAATCTAATAGAAGTAACCTTGGAAACAGGGAGAAAAAATATCACCAAAAATCAATTCCTAGCACACAGGGAATAACCTTTTGCTACCAACCGAGCTTTGTATTTCTCCACCTTGCCTTCTACATTCATCTTCTTTTTAAACACCCATTTTCTCCGATGGGTTTCCTTCGACAAGCAACTCCACCGGATCCCATGCCTCATTTTGTGTGCAAGGATGCCATTTCATCAACCATGGCCTCCTTCCGGGAGTTTTTCCATCCTCCGAATCTCCTTTGCCTCCCTGATGATGCGGTTCATCATCGATTATAGTTACGACTAAAACACGAACAAAAAGCGGATGGATCTATACCTTCTGGTTGCCTTCTTTCCCAAACTAATCTTCTCAAAGTCGGAGTTTGTGGTTGATTTCATCTTCTGAGTCTTCTTACATTGCAGAGTACGATTCATCCTCCTTTAGCTCAAACTCTATCTTCTCGGGTTCCTTTGGTAGGAATTCATGTTTAACAACATCTTTCACTTCTCTAAACACCACATCTTGGTTGTACACAACCTTCCTTGTTTCACGGGTTCCAAAGCTTGTATCCCTTTAAACCATCCTTATACCCAATAAAGATGCACCTTTCAGATTTATTATCCAACTTGGTCCTTTTCTCCTTTGGAACATGTACATATGCATCACATCCAAATACCCTTAGATGTGAAATAGAGGGTTTCTTACTAGTCCATACCTCATGTGGGGTCTTATCCTCCAACGTTGATGAAGGTGATCACGTTAACTAAGTAACATGCGAGCTCTCCA
The DNA here is from genome assembly GCA_034641835.2 of Pinus albicaulis. Taxonomy (NCBI): domain Eukaryota; kingdom Viridiplantae; phylum Streptophyta; class Pinopsida; order Pinales; family Pinaceae; genus Pinus; species Pinus albicaulis. Next base: position 1,586,241,531 of record CM076579.1, read on the forward strand.
TCTTCCTCGCGAGAATTCTTGTCCTAACCCCTGAGTGTACCAGGCATGCTTCTTGCCTTTTCCATCGGTGTTCTATTCATTCTTCTCTGCAACTCCATTTTGCTGAGGTGTGTATGGAGTAGTCTTCGTCGTGCTATACCCACACTTCTTACTGAACTCTTCAAATTCCTTCTTGCGGAACTCCCCACTGTTATCTCGTCCTCCAACGCCTTTATCTTCTTCTCTGTCTAGTTTTCCACCGAGCCTTAAATTCTTTAAATTTGTCAAAGACTTCAAATTTCTTCCTCAAGAAATATATCCATGTATTCCGTGAGAAGTCATCTATGAATGAAACATAGTACACGGACTTTCCCGGTGATGGGCCGACATGGGCCCAAACACATCCACGTGCACAAGTTCTAATATCTTGTTTGCCCTCTTAGCACCGGAAAGGAAAACTCACTCGATTATCGCTTCCCATATACACAATGTTCACGAAATCGAAATCCAGAGAACAATTAGACATACCTTCTACCATACCATCTCTATGCGATATCCAAGGCCCTTCTCTCCAATATGTCAAGCCTTTGATACCATAGCATGGTCTTTTCTCCAGACTGACTAGACTTTCCGTCCCACTTTCGAGGGAACCACGAGGCTGTTACACCCATCAATAACAGTGCTACCTTGTAGCTTGTGCAGATTTCTATTCCGAACTCCCCGCATTAATACCAGGCGCTCCCCGAACCATCTTGAGGGCATCTTTCTCGAACACTATTTTTACACCGCATCATCCATCTTGCTTACGAAATCAGATTTACGGCCAGTGCGAGAATATGCGACACTACCAGGAAGTGTTCTAATCCTCCCCACCTTGCGGCTTCAGCTTGACCTTTCCACGTCAGACGATTTTGGCCTTCCTATCATCCCCTAGGAAGACATCACCACCATCATATTTCTCATACTCGTCGAGAACCACTCACTATGGGGAGTGAAGTGAAAGGATGCCCTTGAGTCAATCAACCATGACTCATGATCTACATGTGTATTTGAAGAAGAAGCCAAATACACATCCCCACTGTCATCGGGAGGTGGGTTTTGCCTCTCGATGAAGGAGCTTCATCGGATCCCTTTCCTTTCTCAGGAGCTTTAGATCTGCATTCCTTTTTGTAGTGTCCTTCCTTTCCGCATTTCCAAGAAACCTTTACAAACTTTCCAGGAGATTTAGATCTCCCTCTAGATTTAGCTCTCCCACTCGAAACCTTATTCTTGTTTCTATTTTGGGACCTTCCTCGTACAGATAAGGCATCTCCATTTTGACCCTCCATATTTCTCCGTCTCATTTCCTCAGATGGGCAAGTGCGAGACAATGTCATCAAAATTCAAGGTAGTTGTGTTGCTACCTATTGCAATAACAGTTCGTCCCACGAGTGCGGTAGAGAACACAACAAGCCCCGATGCACTTATCTTCATCTCGAGATTTTAATATCAACGAGATGACGGTGACTTACCACGAGTATTGAAGGCGTTCGGATGCTCTGTCACCGAGTCTCCATCCTTCATCCTCGGGTTATATAGCTTTTTGCGAGAACAACTTATTCACCGGAGACTTAGATTGGTACAAAGTCCCAAGTTTTTCCCACAAGGTCTTCGTCGTAGCTTCCCCGGATACATTCAACAATACTGAATGCGAGACACACATCCAGTATTATGTTCTTAGCCTTCCGATCCGAGTTTCTTCCGGTCTTCATCGACATTGCCGTTGGTTTAGTACCTGGATCTCCCGCGATCCACGATCTTTATCCACCGGCAGATCCTCGATCTTGAGCTACCACAACTCAAAACTGCGACCATTAAATTTCTCGATCTCTATCTTTTCGTCGCTTGCCATCTTCTTTCACCGCAAGAATCGATCCCGCGAGATCTCCCACTCGAACGGGGTCTACCACGAGCCCGAGCAAAAAACCCTCAACAACAAAGGCGTCCCCTTGAAGCCAAAACGGCTACGATACCAAATGTAGGTTTTAACCACAGAACATAAATTATCTACACACGAATCTTATGAAGAAAATAAACAATAGCGAGAGCATAAAACATAAAACAGGATAAACACGGGAGATTTTCCCTGGATCCCAAATTGGGACTACCGACTTGATTTTTCATTATATTCCTTTTAGTGTTACAACACATATATATACATGTCGAAGCATACATAAACCCCAATCCATTAACCCTCGATTAGAACATAACCGTAGTTCCCTTGACCGGATCTACAAAATACCGGGAGTCGAAAACCATCGTACCCCAAAACCATGTGCAAACTCATGCACAAAACATGGGTGAGGTCCGCAAATGAGTGGGACCGCATACCAAAAAAAAATTTATTTGGGGTGCTTGCCCCGGACCCCCAACAAGGGGGGCGTCGCCTCCCGTGACTACTGTTGCGCCCGGCGCAACGTACAGCGCGTGGGGCTAGTCGTGGAAAGAATATAACACATACCCAACAAGGTCATCGATCTTTTTTTCTCATTTATCAACTATTGGCATCATTCCAGAGTGAAAGTTGAGTTCCTTCCTAAAGTGGATGATCATCTCAGGCTTCCTTTTTCCCCTAGTGCCTAGTGCCTTTTGATCTATTACACCTTAAAATGCTAGTAAAATTAAATTGTTAACATAATATATGCATAACCTATTGAATGATATTTCAAATATTTGTCAAAAATATGCCTTTATTATAGTTTCATTCCTCTAAGAACATATTGTGGACTTTGATGACAACATGTTTCCTTTAGTAATTTCCTTTGTTGAATCCACGACAGACATAGATCATGGGAGAATGTAATAAATTCATCAATATCATTAATGGTCACTTTCCCTTGATTGTGATGTTGTCAATAATCGGGGAAGAAAGACCTATTACCACCAAATTTTTAGGGGAAAAGTTTTGAACTTTATATCTTATGATTGGCATCACAAAGTATATCAGAACAACAAAGCTTCCCCACAAGGAAAAAAGGGCAGCACTATTGTGGATCCACCCATGATTGTAAGTAACTGAAATATCATCCCAACTTCATGAAGATGAGAAAATTAGTAGTGGCAATCAAAAAATATTACAACTCTAAGAGTTAACACAACTCACCAGTCTGGACTTAGAGATTCAACCCTAGCGGATGTGAGAGACAAGTTTAAAGGCATGTGGTCCAAGAAGGGATAAGTATCATGTTGGTGCATAGCATGGAAAAATTATATTGTTCAATGTTTCATTAAAGTCAGCAACTCTACCCACTAATTTCATCATGGAAAGGATAAGTTTGAGTTGTATGCGAAAATGTACCATGAGGATATTGAGCTTCCTTATGCATAACTTGTGTTTGATTGTGCTACCTAGTTTAGTTTTGATTTTGTTAGAGCCACCCTTAAAGGAATTCTCCATGAAAGGATTATCAAAGGGGAATGCAACAATTTTTGATAGCTTGGGCACTCCTGTATGCCACTCTTATGTATTTTGTAGCAATGCATTTACCTTCTATACCAGCATGTCAAGCACATCAAAGTATACCTTGTAAATGAACCATCAACAATAGAATTTTTGGTTGGGTAACCCACATGCAACTTGTTACAAAGCCAACCTCTGCCAGAGATGTTTTAGGGCCAACCTATCATATTATACATGGAGAATATATATATATATACATACATATATATATATGCCACTCTTATGTATTTTGTAGCAATGCATTTACCTTCTATACCGACGTATCACGGCATCAAAGTATGCATATAAGTGACAATATAATAGAATTTTGAGTTTAGCTATTACATGGCATTTTACAACTTGACTTTATCTGCCCGGATGTTTTGGAACCAACTAATATATATACATGGAGAATATATATATATATACATACATACATATATATATATATATATATATATATATATATATATATATATATATATATATATATATATATATATATATATATATATATATATATATATATATATATAGATATATAGATATGAGCACATGTGCATTGTAGAGTGTATCTAACAAATTTTGGAGTCTAAAATCCACCATGGATATGTGTAATTTGCTGACCTCAGTGTGTTATCTTTTCTTGGGCAGGAACAATGAGGTAAGGGGTCAGAAAATTTGTGACATTCCTAGGTGATTCAGCCAATATGTAGTAGCAGTCAGGAAACCATTTTTTAGCATGAAAGGTAGCCTCGGTTTGATGGAAACACATTGTTTCAAATAACAGCTAAGATTATGTTTTGAATTGTTGGGTAAATATCCATTAAAAAATAGTCAAGGTTCTTTATATTTGTAGACTAATGCGACACTTATACCAGTATAAGAGAATTCAACTGATAGAGGGATTTGGATGGTTGTTATAGATATTTTTTTGTAGATACTTTAACCAGTACACCAACCTTTATATACTAACAAACCTGAGGTGACAAAAGTACCCATTCATTGTAGCATCCATAGTAATTTTTTGAGAAATTTTGACAGTTGTAGTAATCTTCCTTAAAACCATATAAACACAACTTGAAAAAAAAAATGTGTGAATTAGACTATTTTTAAATGTTAAAAGGACTGTATTGTGGGTAACAAAAGAGGAGTTATTGTAGTAGCATTTTGAGGGAATTTTTGGGGACTATAATACCTTACATAACATTACAGCCGAACATCAAGGGATATTGACTGAGGGTTAAGAAAATGTCTCATTTTGGGGCTACAAACAAAGTGCTCCAACAAAAAGTCACTTTCATCTCAACATCAACACATATATAGATGTAGTTGGGGAGATGGCTTAGCATTTGGGGGTTCGACCCATTCTCTACTCGTGTACCAGCCTGTGATATCTCACCCTATTCTAAAATTTGCACATGTATAGAGAAGGTTTACCTATGATATGAGGAGTTCTCTAAACTAGTGCCCTACTTTAGGGTTAGCCCATTATTGTATTTTCTCGTAGTATTGGAGCTAGCGCCCAGCTTTGGAGGTTTAGATCATGGATTTGGCACAAATATTGAGGTGACCACCTATGGATTGTTGATTTTGAGACCTATGCACCCACCACTTTTATGTAGATTGGCTGGTTTGGGGGGGGGGGTCCTCGAGGTGTCTCTTCACCTTTCACCCCACTTGGGGCCTTTTTTCATGGATCTATGACCTTTGGAAGTGGAAACCATTTTTGAAGGTTTTGGAAGCCATATATGCCCACATCATCTCAAGAATCATTCAATTGGATAACCTAGTGCCTACTTTACTTGGAGGACCTTGATGTATTTTTTGTTACTCTTCACATTCCTTTCCTTGTTGACACATATTGTACACCACATATGCATAATGCCTCTTGACCCCAAAAATGGGGTACCCCTGAATTTTTTGAGCATAATGCATAAGTTAGCGAATGGCCCTGGTTGGAAAAAATGCTAGTCCACTGACCAAACAATCCCTATCACGCATGTGAGCTATGCCTTGATAAAATATTATATCTTGGCCATGGGTAAAATGTGACTCAAGTAAAGAGACTTTCAATAATAATAAATATAATATCTATGATAGCTCTTGAAACCCTGAAATAAGAAATGTTGCACCTCAAACATGACACTTGATGATTTGAATCAGGAATTAAAAACAACAAGTTTGGTTTTACCCAAATGAAAATGACATTAGAAGCCAGTTTTGTGGCCCCATTGAACCAATCTATTATCTCTATTGACAGTAGTAAATTCAGCCTCGACAAGACTCAGTTTTTGAAGGATGACATTTTCAAGAGTATAATTGTTTTTGGTACAATGTAAAGGGCATTATAGCTACAATTGTTAAGGTAGTGTCAATCCACATTCATTCATAGGTAAATTAGAGCATCAGAGATGAAATGAAATGGTTTGTAATACATTATTTCCAACAACAATATTGGGTTTCTAATTCATAACCATAACAATCACAAACTAATTGACTTGAGGCATAATTTGGAGGATACTGCACACCATATTCTGACCAAATTTATGACAAAAAGGTTCCTAATCCTTACAGTGCATTGACAATTGTTGGGCCTTGAAATTTTCATTTACTTCCATTACATTTTCACTTATATTTCCATATTATCACCTTCACTCCACCTCCATTTCATTACATTTACCTTACCATTACCACTATTGGGTTACATTCATGTTTTTCCGAACTTTATTAATTCCTAGTATTTTTAAGTGAATTTGTGGTTAAAAATTAGAAAATGATATGCACATACTTACAACTAACAAGTGGAATGAGTTTGTTGCCATGTGTATGTAAAAAAGAAGCTTCCAAAAGACTCTTATGTGGCCTCCTAAGGCCAATTCGAATTTGGATGGAGAAGATCATGGGATCATAAGGATATTTTTCTCATTTCCTATTTGTATTGTAACTCTAAGAAGACATGTGCCTTATCACTTCCTATTTGGATTGTAACTCTAGAGATATAGGGAGAGATTCATGGATTTTCATTAATGAGATATATTCTCATATTTTGTATAAATATGGGAAGCTTTCTCCTATCAAATCATGTGTAAAATTGGAGTTATGCTCAAGCTTTGAATACAAAATTAGATTGTGGCACCTTACTCATGAATGTTCCTTCATTTTGACTTGGTTTTGCTTACATATGGAGCATTTCAATTTACCATATCTCATACTTTTAGATTAGCTACCTAAAATGTGTGAGATTTACTTGCTTTTATAGATTAAATTTTATTTGCTTTCTTAGTATTAGTTTTAGAATGACTATGTAAAATTTGTTTTTCTAAAAACATTTCAAAAGAATATATTGATCTATTTTCCAATTGGATTAAGTTTGAGGCAATAGAGCTCACATTTATTTAGTTTCCTTTCATGTTCTGTTATTTAATTTCTTAGATCAAACTATAAATTCAATGTATAATTGAATGTTCCTAAAAGATCAAGCTAAGAAGGTGTTCCAAGTTGGGTGATTGAATGTTCAACCTATACAATTATTGAGCTTTACTTTTACACATGCTTTTACATTGATTTTTAGATCCTCATTCAATTTTATAATTGGGTGTTCTTAAAGATAATTTCAAGAAGGTGATTTTATCATATTTCTAAACTGAATTCTTGAATTCCTAACTTATGCAATTATTGAATTTTCCATTTGCATGCTTTAATTTCTTTCCTAGATTTAAAGACTAAGGTATAATTGGTTGCTTGTACATCATCTCAAGAGGGTGATGCTATCATATTGGATGTTGAAGTGATTGAATGTACCTTAGTTGTTTTCCTTTACATGCTTTGAAATGCTTTCTTAGATTAAAATTTCAATTCCTGCAAGTGTGATTGTGCGCACTATATTTTCTTTTGAATTTGTTTTCTTTCTTTTTGTTACTTGATTTCATAGGTTAGTTGAATTTCATTTTACTTATTCAATTTCATAGATTAGATGAATTGGTTTTCATTATTTTGTAGTTAGATTGATCTAAACTGAAAGACAATTTCTAGCACATACAGTGCACGCATGCTTCACAAGTTTATGAAACCCCCGGGTTGAAAAATTAAATGACAGGCAATTATTTTTCCCCAACAACAATGGGTCTATCACCTTGAAAATTACGCTATTTTCATGTCACAAAATTTGGGCAGTGCCTTTTTGGATTGTGGAAAATAAATTTGGTGTTTTTGTTGCCTTATTGAGAGTAGGGAATGATACATGCAAAACCCACTCTATATCAAAAATATTAGAGGCAATGGGTGGCCTAATTTCATGCACTATTTACTCCTAGAAACAATGTTTGGTAACATTTATCTAGAAGTGACTACAAGGCAAGCCACTTCAGAATTTTGGAAGAATTTTTAGGATCAAAACTGACCAAGAATTTGACATTTGGCACTATACTTTGAAGAAACGGTAGAATGAAACTTTTTGACAGTTGATTTTGATGAATATATGACAGTAAAAAGGCCAAATATCCTACAACAAGGTTATCCTCCTTAAAGAATGAAAAGGAAAACCATTTTCCCATACATAAACTATACATATTTGTATTTTTGAAGATCCATATAGTAACAGTTAGGGATTTAAAATAGAAATGAAATTGTTCCCTTGATGCCTTGTTAACACTTCTGAAATAGGACTGAATAGTGAACAACATCAATACTAATTTTATGATAGTCCTCTGGTGTCATCTAAGAAAAAATATATAGAAAGGGATAAATTGTGAGCAACTACAAGTTTCCTGCACTAGATTCATTCCCTAAAAAGAAAAAGAGGAATCCACTTGGTTGAAACTTGGAGATGTAAATTCCAAGTATTTTCATCACTTTCCAAATTATAAGAAGAGTACTAACACTATTTTTGAAATGGAGGATGTGGATGGTAATATTCTCAGGATTTATAATGAACTATTTGGTCTAGTGGTGAATCACTTTGATGAGGTTTTTAATAAGTGAACAAGCACTAATATAGTTGAGATCATCAAACTTGTTTTTGATTTCTCCAGATTAAATCATGAGGAGGGAAACAAAGCTATTTATGAGGAAAGCTTCTTCAAGGAACTATTGGTTGTACTTTATAAATTTGAGAAGGACAAGATTCCTGGGCCTAATGACCAAACTATGGAGTTTTTTAAATATTCGTGGCACTGATATACTCCGAGTGGTGGAGGAAGTAAGGATTGTGGGTAATGTTTTTGTGCCACTTAACACTACATGTTTAGCCCTAATACCTAATTTGATAAACTAGACATTAGTTAGACATTAATTTAGATTATTTAGACATTAACTCATGTACCTAAGTAAATGAATGAAAATTTGAAGAAAGTTGTTAAAGCTCTTTGAATTTGAGATAGTGGAATAATATACCACCCTATGTTGGAGGTAACAATTGTTGCTTGGATACACACATATCAATATAAAATACAACTAGTAATTTGGCTTAACACACTTGGAGAATTCTAGGGGATGGAAATCGACAGATTTGAGCCAAAAAGAAACAGTGACTTATTTGCCTCTGATTTCATTACATATCATAATCACATGTTTGGAAAGAAATTGTAGACAAGTACCCTCAATTGAACATATAAATGAAGCTAGTATTCTTAACCTTTTGACTTCCACAATTAATTATGATTGAATACCTTCTCAATCTAACTATAGTTTCATTTATATCAGCTAGATATTAATTCACATGCCCAAGTAAATGAATGAAAAGGTGAAGAGGATTGTGAAAGCTTCCAGAATTTGAGATAGTGGAAGAATATAACACCCTAAGTTAAATACAACAACTATTACTAGGATTCAAGTTGGTATAAATCATATGCATTCAAATCAACATAAAACCCAACCTTAAGTTTCAATTGTGCCATCAAATAGGCTAAACTTAAGTCTTGATTGTTCCATCAAAATCACCTAGGACTGGCCATTGGCATCATCCACACCACTTGAGGGGAGGGGGGATGCTTGACCAAGGCGTCAAAATTAATACAAGTTCGATTACCATCCAACTTTTTGTTGAACCAAACTCCCATGTGCTTAAATTAACTTATGTAGGAAAGGTATTTCCCTTTAATATATATTATGAATGGATTCTAGGTTCATTTTGCTTCAGATTTATCTCAGTTGATGGCTTTCCCTAACCAAATAGGTATCTAGTTTTTCTAGGTCAAAATTTGTGCTCAAAAACTACATTATAGATAACATGATGTCAAAAAGTGGCTACTATGTGACACAAAAACACCATCAAAAGCATCTTATTTGGAGCATGTTTCCTGCATTTGTACCAGTAATGTATTGTGGGAGAAAGTCATCCCATTTTGGGAAAAACCTCCATGTTTCTCAAAGAAATGCCATCATTACTACCCCTGTTTCTCAAAAAATATTTAATAAAATGAAGCTATCCTAAAATATTTCTTTAAATATACAATAAAAGAAAAAAACAAACAAAGACTCAAACCCTAAACATAAATCCATTATTTTTAAACTCATTATATTCCTAGTGTCCATTGTCATTGGCTTCTCTCATAAAGTGCCAATATGTCTAGGTTTGTTACTTTCATTGTACCTCAAACAACGTTGGTTCTTGCTATGAGAGGGAAGCATCAATGGGAGAAAGTCTCATGGATGCAAATTGTATCATCAACCCTTTTCATCTATTTCTTCCATTTGGAGTTAATTAGGACTAGGAGGGTGCACTACTCAAGATTTTACATAAAAAATGTGTTTTTGCATAAAAATATGTGGATTCATTGAGTTGGCACATGTGAGAATGTTCTTACATGATGAAATTGGCACATTCAAGGGGCACTACATGAGTTAGTTATTAGAGAAGCATGCTTAGCACGAGCTTTCAGGTAAGCACACATCCTTAGCAAATGTGAGGTGCTCTAGTTGGGGAAGATTCCCTTAGAGGGTGCACTCTCTTAGGTTAGTGTCTAACCTGGTCATGTGGAGTGCTCAATTATAAAGGCTTCCATTATAACATTCCCTCTTACTTTATAAACAAAAAGGAGAAGCATATTACATTATACAGTTATAGTTGGTATGTGAGAGATGTGTTTGGTAGTGATAGTGATTCCCTTCATAGGTTTGTTAGAAGTTAGTTGATTTTTCTATGTATTCTTGGGAGAAGCTGATTCCTTAAGGCACTTCACTGGGTACAAGGAGGCCCTCTCTAATTTGATTGAAAAGAAGACGAATTTGGAGATCATACTTGGAGAAAATTCCACCTACCCCATGAAATGGATAGGGATTGTTACTCTTCACTTAAATCAAGGTCAAATCCTTCATCTATGAGAAGTATTATATGTACCTGATTTGAAAAAGAACCTGGTATTTATTTCTGCAATGGAAGATAAAGGCTTCAAGGTAACGTTCATTGATGGGAAGGTACGTGTTTGGAAAAGGAACCCAAAAGATTCATTTACACTTGGATTTAGGGTTGAAGGTCTCTATCAGGTAGTGTTGAAAAGTTCAAGGCCAGGTTCGTTGCTTGAGGCTTCTCTCAAAAGGAAAGAATTGACTATGATGAGATATTCTCACCAGTTTCTCGATACACCACTATCTGATCTATCATTTCTCTCATTGGCTCTCAAGGATGGAGCTTACACCAAATGGACATAAAAATTGCTTTCTTTCATGACTCACTTAAGGAGGAAGTCTATGTAGAGAAACCTAAGGGGTTCGAAATTCAAGATCGAAAGACACATGTATGTGATAAAAATACATTGTAATCCAGAGAATCTTATAAGATAGTAATTTGGAAATTCAATTAGGAATAAGGATGGCCATAATACCAATGAATGAACAAATCATTTGAGGTATAAGACAAAGGTAAAGATTCGGCTCAAAGAAAACACCATGAAAGACTATAATGCCTAAGCTTGCAAATGCCTAAGCTTGGGAATTTACCCAAGTCACAGACATGGGAATTAACAAAAACCAAATGTAATTATTGACTCTTGTTGAATTGTGCCACTGAAATATTGATGCACGATGGTGCCATCATCAGTTGCAGAGAACAATAGTCATTTACTTCTCTAAATAATTTAAAAATAAAATGTTCAGAAAAAATATAGTTGAACTAGTGACTCTGAGCTCCTTCAGCAAGTCAAAAAATGATTGACCTCTCCAAAAAACATATATAATTTTTATTTCACATTTACATCATGATTAAATGCTCCCATAAATTTTATCGTTGTGAACAACATATGCATTTCACATTTACATGATGACATGCTCCCATAAATGTTCTCATTGTGAACATCATAGGTCGTACAAAATCTAATCGAGCAATCTTACATGAAACAATAAAAGGAAGAGCACAATATTCTCACCTACAGTTGGTTCTGAACTTGATCCATCTTAGATACCTGTAACAAATATCTTTGTCAAAATTGAACTTCTGATTGCTTGAGATGCCAAGTTATTCCTCATATTTAATTATTTGAAGTTAAAAATTTAAATTAACCAAAAAAACTATTGTTTTAAAAAAAAATCCAACTTGCTCCTGAAGTGCCTCTTTTAGCTGAGACAAGGGCTACCCGTTTGGATTCACTACTTTCAAGTTGTTCAATGCATTGCCTCAAAATAGTTTCCTTATCTTGAATTTCATCCTGTAGGGTTGAATTTTGGAGATGTCATGCTCATTTAAAACCCAGATTTACATAACACTTAATAAAGGGAGAAGTAAACAACCTAAAAGGATATCCTAAGTGAAATGAAATGAGGAAATGTGTATACCTTGCAGAGCAAGTGTTGAAATTACATAGTAAGAAAAAATCAACATTGTACACAAACAGATCAATACACAAAAGGTTCTAAAACAAACATTCTCGGAAATAATAACTGATTTGTCTTTTAGTACTTTTTTTTCTCTTGTTAACATTCTTCGGGATATTTTGGCATATACTATGAAGAAAACAAGACCAACATCTGGAGGAATTCAAAGATACCTGAAAAAATAGTGCTTTGGGGAACTTGTATAACTGAAGAGTTTGCCGGATTATCCACAGTCTCACGAAACACTTGTATAACTGGAAATATTGTGGGAAAGTTTCAAAATACCTTAAGGGTTAATCCACCTTTTGAATTTAGATACTTGGAATATATCTAGCTATTATCTAATCTCATTAAAGAAAAATTAAACGCTTCTTATAAGACATCCATCTGTATTTTATTATTGAAAGGAAGGAGTCATGAAAGTTTTTTTCATAGGTAAATGGCCCATTGTTCAAGGGTGGGCTCCACCTCCACCTATATATCATCATTATAGAACATTACTATCTTTGGCTTAGACACCACAAAGGTATATTTTATGTAAAATCACTTAAAATGTTTACCTGCATTAACACTCGAGCATACCTATCATGTTTTAAACTTTGGTTATCATCACCATAAGTGCTCCAAATTACCACAAGGCCACACCCAAAAGACAGTTGAGTGAACATGTCATTAAAGTCCTCACACAGATTAAAACTCCAGTAAGATCATTCAATCTAAAGCACCTAAGAGATCCTAGGTCAGGCTAGGAATGGAAATTTGATCAGGGAGAATACAAAAGTAACATTATGATTACTACAAAAGTATGATAGGAATTTCACTAGTAAACAGAGAAGATCTAATATCTCAATCCTCTACTCTTGCATTTCGAAAAATTATGGAAATGACAACCAAACTCACTAACAAAGTGGTCAGGTATTACAGTTTTTTTCTAATGAACATGTAAGTCCTGTAGGTTTTTTGGGGTGTTACTACAATAAAATCTTGAAATATTACCTATAATGAAACTTTTTCCTTATCATTTTGGTTGGAATATCTTATTCATGAATTCTAAGAGTCCTTCCTGTTCCTTTATTAAATATGCAGACAAGAATAAAGGAATGATGCATTTAATTTCTCTTCAATTTATGCTAAATATTTGATGAACCATTTGGCCATAATTTGATTCAGAATAAAAAATTTGACTAAATTTCATATACGTCGCCATTTGTGTATGTGATCTGAAATGTAAGTAGACGTACCCTATTTTAACGAAGTCAAAAGTTATGTGCCATTATCATAATGGACTGGAAAATGAAAATGAGTGAGGAAGGTTGCTGCTAAAGCGTTGAAATTGTTGAAAAAGCCACGTGGTAACTCAATGTACCACTTTTGAGCTAAGCCAATCAGAGTTCTTTAATAAAGTCTCAAATGAATCGAATAATCGATTAAGGAATTGGATGCACACCACAAATGATAATTCATCACATGATGTGAGGGGTCTTCTTCTGATTTTCCTTCAAACTTTGGAATATCATTGGGCAACTTATTTGGCATTGTCGGCCAAAATGGAAGATAATAAATCGGATCGTTCATTAACCGAGACAAGTCCAGTAAATCTAAAGTCGCAATGAATGGTAACCACCGGTTACAGTATTGTTATGCAAACTGATAACCTTGAGGAACAATACCAGTACCAGGAGTAGGATATCCAGGAAAACCTACAATAGCCTGAGCAATTGGGATTGGAATACCTCCTTGATATCCAGGGTTAGCCATACTGAACTAAGTCTGAGCTAGAATTTGATATGTATAACCAGGGTATGGTTGGCTCTCGTAAAATGGATTTTGTCCCATTTTTCCATATTTAAATTACTCTTGAAATGGTTGACTTTGAAAAAACTGACCTTGAAAGTTTTGACCCATAAAAGGTAGAATTGTTTGAACTGTAGTTGCACCAGGTTGTTTGACAGAGGTTTGAGGAATAGATTGAACTGTAGGTCTAGTTTGAAGAGTAGTAGTCTGAGGAATTTCCTATGGAACAATTGGTATTGTCGTTTGAATGGTTGTAACAACAGGGGTTTGAGAAACTCCAGGGATAGGTGTACTTGGTTGTTGAACAGAAATTTGCACAACAAATTGGATAGGAGTACTTAGAGTACTCAGACTAGCTTGGTGAATACTCGATACAGATACCTGTGGGGTGATTTGAAGTGCTCCTTGAACAGGTTGTTGGACTTGGGTAAAACCAAATTGTGAAGGTGACTGAGCAGGTTGACTTTAAGGTACTTGTAGTCTAGGCTGCAAAGACTATTGATTCAACAAAGGATTCCACATAGTATTAGTTCCTAGATAAGGAGAACCCATCAAAGGTTGTGGTGCATAAGGTTGACCATAACTAGTTTGAGGCATTGGAAAATAAGTTTGATAATTACGGGGAATATTTGGTCCTACAGCCGAAGGATAGGTTCCAACAAAAGGTTGTCCTCCTTGGAAGGATAGATGCACTTGATAAGGTTACTACCCTTGGAAAGGTTGATGCCCTTGGAGAGGTTGTTTCCCTTAGAGAGGTTGCTTCCCTTGAAGAGGTTGTTGCCCTTGGAAGGGTAGTTTCCCTTAGAGAGGTTGTTGCCCTTGAAAAGGCTACTACCACCCAGGCGCTATATAGCCACCTTGAGAGCTAGCTTGAGGGATATTCCCGGAAAACATATAGAAATGTTCTGTTGTCAAAGTTTTGGTGGTAGATTCATGTAGACCAGATGATTTGGTGAAATTTTCAGAAGATGGAGATGCTCCTGAGAAAGTGCCAAAGAGTGACTGGTACCCAGCTAATGTTTCTAGTGATGAAGAAAACATAGATGACTCAGTAGACATGTTTGGTGAAGCCATGTAACTAACTCTGGGTATAGATTAAAAAGGTATGCGTCGTGGTGAATGATTATAACCAGAATTATGAAGAAAGTAAGTAATTTGATGATACCAAGGATCCGGTCTAAAAGGGATGAAAGGGTAAATTTTTTCACTATACCTTAGATCTAAAGATTATTGATGTGAAGGAATTGTGATCTCTTCTTCCACGCTAGATATCTCTTCAATACTAATTAGGCCAGGAGGAAGATTCTCAGTAATAATAATTTTCACTCGAGGTGAACGAGGACAATCAGGAGTCAAGGCTATGAGATCCGAAGGTGACCCACACCAAGTAGATTCAGATTCAGGCTTAGATATGTCAGGTTCAGTGAATTGGGTATCTGACAATTCACCAGTAATAGATTCAACTATGATTACTTCGGAAATTTCAGGTTGTTCTTGATCTCTTTCAATTATCTGAGGTTGATTAACTTCGAAATCAGGATGTATTACAATGGATGTTTCTCTTTGTTCAGTAGACACGGTTCCTAATTTTTTAACTCTTTCGGTTTTGATTTTTTCCAATTGACTGGGTGTATATTCAGGGGGTTTCCCCTGCATTCTACATGAATGTCTCAATAATTCATCCATAGTTAATATTTTAACACACGAAATCAAAACATTTCAAAAGAATAAACCTAAGGTTGCTAAAAAATCAAGCAAATGAACATGCACCTACAAAATATAAGAGACAAACCACACAAAAACAATATGTTTCTAAAAAAAAGCACTAGTTGGTGATGAAATCCAACGTCGCGAAAATTAATGTGGAAAACTAATGGTTGGAATAGTTACCCTAACAACCTTCTTAATGAAACAATCTGGTGCAATTAACTTCACTATGCCATCTCGAAGTGAAGAGTACCCTCTGAAAGTCGAAGTGAGTCTACTCAACGTCTACTCCAGGTACAGTGGGACCTTCCCTCCACCGTCACCTTGGGAAAAATCCTAAAGATTATGGCCACTGAGGTCACCAACTGAGACAGATTCACTTGGGGGAACAATCTACGATTTGATATACATGCAAGGGAAGAGTATCAAGCTCAATAACCTTGAAAGTTCCTTGACATGGTAAATCTGAGGTTTGCTAACAAGTGACCCCAGGCTCCTCGACTATGGTTAATTTGAGGTTTACCATTTGTATTACGTGCACATCTTCTATCTTCACCAATGAAGTAGGTATTATTACCTCATTGGGTTCGACATGACCTCATGATTGACTCTTTTAAGAAGATATTCCGAGAGTACAAATGCAACAATTAGATTTCCCTACCGTGAGATGCTACTTGTTTGTTTTAAATTCTTTCAAACGTTAATTAAAACCTATTCCAAAGCACCAGCCTAAGCTAAATTGGTGGAATGAACCTTAGAAAATGTAAAAAATATCTAGATTTATTTTATTATGCGTTGTATTGAATTGGAAGCTATTTAAGCAAAGGGGTATGGAGATGAAACTTGATGATATTGTGACCTAACTAAAAATACTCTAAATGCATCAATATAAAAAATGAAACTCTTTTATTTTGATGAATTCTATTTAAAATAAAGTTGAAGGACTTTTGAACTCAAAAAGTACAAGCTTCCTAAAACTTCCAATAAAATTCCTTTTCGCTAAGAAAACAATTTCATTAAGAACAAAATTTCCAAGCATGATCAATGTGTCTTTTGTGAAGAAAATTTCATTGATTACAAAGACAAAAACTACAATTTTAATAAAGAAACAAATCTTAAAAGAAGGCAACTTCTAAAAACCCTAAAAAGTATAAAAACTTCAAAGCAAATCAAAGTTATAATTGTCAATCCTAACTAAGATACATATGAGTGTCTTTTTCATGATTTCTCTTAGTTTTAATCAAACTAAAAATGTTTCCACTTGACCTAGCAGAAATGAAATCATGAAATACTATCTTGAGATAAATAAAAATTCGGTGATCTAGAAGATTTTCCATTTTGCAACCGAATATTCAAAAAAGGTAAGGCTGGAAATAATCTTGGGGGCTCAAGGAGAAAATAACATAAATCCAGTGATCTTTGGCAAATGAATCTATCTTCCAAAAGGAGAAACAAAAAACCGGGGCAAACCCTAACTGTATAATGCAAAAAGGATGATTTATCAAACACGACTCTAAGGTGTTAAAGAGGAATTCATACACAAATTCTGACAACTAGTATATATCAGGTTAAACCTCAAGATTTTGTTATCTAACTCTGGAAGAGAAAATTTCATTTTTTTCAAAATTTCCCAGGGGGTGTGTAGCTTCTCAGTTCACACCAGTGCAGATGCACACTGAACTATGTTGACAAATTGCGTAGGTTGTTGCTCTGTTTTCCATAGAAAACCGCGCAGGGTAGAGAAAGTTGGAAAAAAAAATTTAAGTTTTTCTATCTCAGATAATCTAAAAGGTTATGTACCCAACCACACTTAGAGAAGTCAAAACAAGAAAGCTAGAATGTCAAACTGAACAGAACCAAAGAAAATTAAACTTGTATTTCCCAGTATGGTCGCCAATTTGTTTTGTGGATTAATCCCTCTTGCGAACAAGAGCGATATCCCTAGTACTCCAACAAGTAAATAGAAACAAAGATCCATTGAATACCTCTTTCTCTAGACTACTTGTATTTTATATTATTACAACCTTGAAATGAGGAGGTTATGCTCCTAACTTTCAGCCAAGATGTTCGATGTAGCCTTTTTCCTTTCACTCCAAAGAAATTCTTCAATGTTGAGAAGAACCTGTAATCACAAAAAATAAAAAAATATCTAGGCACCTACAATACATAATAATCATAAATAATAGTCCAAATTAGTGAACAAGGAGTCTAAGTATTGATATCATTTCCATGAATTCAGAAACAAGACAATGAGAAAAAGATATCCATATGTATTATCAGAAAATAAAAAAATAAATATTATAACCTCTGCCTTGATGTTGCACAGATTTCTCCCGTGTGTTTGCGCAATCGTTTCCTTCAGTTTGATAATCCTTCCTCTCTAGAATGACGAGCATGAATTCATGTACACAAAGGTGTAATCTTCAATGTCTCAACAAAAACTCACTAGTTGATAAACTATGAACTCTACGAACTCTCTCCAGCTTAGAATATATAGAGTTAGTATCTACCCTTCAACCTGAAACTTTATCTCAATTTATAGATATAATGAGGTAGTTTCAGATCCATTAAGAGAGGGATGAGTTCCTCCCATGAAGGAATTTGGGTTCCTTAGCCAAGGGATAAGCTCCATGAGTAGAGGGATAAAGCTCGAACTAGCGTGACTCCATAGGCTTCTAGTTGAGAGAATATTCGACCAACTAGGCTTCTAGAACTTAATTTTTATATTTACTTCCTTTTTATGGGGCTACACAAGTTTTAGTGGTGAACAGAGTAGCGATCATTGTGGCTAATAGAAAAATCATCAGCACATGCGCCAGAAATGGTCATAAAAAGTGCACAAGTAATATTTTAAAGGTTTTAAAGAACTTTTCTCCAATTTCCAAGACTTGGTTTAGGAACATGAGTGTTTTTTACTTCTAAGGGAACATGATATGGATGATGATAAACCCATATTGACCGTCAAATTTCATGGTGACAAAATGATGTGTAACAACTTGCACTGGGAACTATCGAGAATTTTCAAAAATATGAGGCGGGAAAGATTTTTTATATGTGTAGGGGAACAACGGTCACTTGATGTGGGATAATGTCATGGGAGGGACACGTAGCTTGATTACGTTGGAAGATGACAGGAATAGGTGGACAGAACCAGGGTATTCGGGTTAAAATTTTACCTTTAAATCGCACTCGCTTGAAAAGGCACTTGAGGATTGGCCCAGATGGTGCATGGTCCCACCGTCCTCTGGCAAGTCAGATAGTGGGAGGTTGGATCCTGCGCTCACCACCTAGAATTAATTTGATTCGTTGTATCCCGATATTACTTTTCAACTCTGGGGGGGGCTTTCTTATCCCTCGTGTAGTTTACCCCCCCCCCCCGAAAATGCTTCCAGGGGGCGGTCAGGAAGGAATGGACTACGATCCACCCTGAAACTACTCTTTGCCTTCTTCTTTTTTGTCGATAGTGGTCCCGTGAGAAAAATTAATGTCTTCAAGACTTCTCCTATAACCCTAGGCCCTAATAGTGGCCCCCATGGTAGGTTTAACTGTCTTTTAAGATTAGGTTCCTTACAAATTATTTCTCAACCTCTTTAGAAGAAAATTATAAAGGGAAAAAACATTAGCTCCAACTAGGGATAGTGTATTGGATAAAATGCAATGAGAACTTGGAGATTAGTGCCTTACTCCTTGGGCATGGAGTCATTCCATTCAAAATTTGATCAAAAAAACATGAGTAGTAGAAAACTCAAAGAAATATTGGTTATCACTGGTATTTACAATGAGTAAAAGTAGAATATTTTAGTGTTGGAAGTAAACTTGAGAAACTGCCCATTTATAGATATTCCAATCAATTATCTTTCTAAACTTTCTAGCAGGAGGTTTTTCTTCCCTTTTGCTTCAATAATACTGAAAGGCCCTAACCAAAGAGGGTAGAACTTCCCAGGCTTACCTTTATCCTCCCTTCCAACATCCCATCTTATAACTAAGTCCCCTGGTTGAAGATGTCTCTATTTTGCCTTCTTGTCAAAAAAAGACTTCATTTTTTTTCTGATAATTGATCAATTTATGATTCACCTGTTCCTTGCTCTCTCGATGTTCCACCAACCCTTTTATCCTCCTAGTCAAATAATTTGGCTCTTCCTCAATATCTTGCAAAATCTCTATCTACTAACATAGCTAACTGTACTGGGAAAAAATTTCACCCTTTCCATAAACCAACACAAAATGGGATTTCCCAATGGATCTCTTGGTAGTAACCCTATTGGACCATAAAGAAAATTTTAGTTGTGAGTCCCAATTCCTCTGATTTTATGATATTGTTTTATTTAGAATCCTTACCAGGGTTTTATTTGAGGATTCAATCAATCCATTTTCTTTTGGGTAGTAGGTGGTCGAGTGGCCTACTATAATCTTGTAATTTTGACAAAAACCAATAAACTTAGCTAATTTCAGCACTTTAGCATTGTCAATGACAACTTTGTTTAGAAAGCCAAACCTGGTAATGATGTTTTCTTCCATGAATTTAATGACTACAACATCAGTTGCATTCCTCGTTCGGTTGCTTCTACCCACTTAGTGAAGTAATCACTAGTTGTGAATATCCATCTTGTTGAGCGCTGGAAGGTGGGTGTATTTCCCCAATGAAATCTAACCCCCACTATCTGAAAGGTTCTCTAAAAAAATCATGTGTTACAGGAAAATTTGCTAATTTTTGTTTCTTGGCAAAAATTTAACACTTCTCACAAGCTCGAACATAAGTATGAACCTCACAACCTCACCAAAAAATTTGTGCCAGTAAAAAACTGCTTTGAGGATTTTGTGTGTTGTAGCCCTCCAACTGTAATGTCCTCCATAAACACAACTATGATATTCATCCATCACCTTGTTGATTTCCTCCTTAACCAAACATAAAAGAAAAATCCCCACAGGATCCTTCCAGTACAATTTTCCGTTTGAGATAACAAATTTTTGGGCTTGCAACCTTAGAGCCATGTACTTCACCTTACTAAAATTTACTGGGCACCTTAGAAAAATAAGGTAATGAACAATATTTTTATAGAAGTGAGACACACTATACTTCATCTGAATTTTCTGGGTTGTTGTTTCAATCGGTGTTGCAGGAAATGTCCCCTCCCCCCAGATCCAACGCCTGATCCATGTCCCGTACGAAATATTATGAGATGCATCGTACGAAACGCAGATCAAGAAAAAATAGGTAGTTCCTACCATTTTTGAACTGCCCTGCCTGATCTGTGTTTTGTACAGTGGATCGACGTACAGAAACACTGTGCTTCGGAGGCAGATTCGTACGAATCGTGACTGATTCCGTACAGCGGCAAACGGATCCGACTTGCGCCCCACCAAAAAAATGATTTTTTAATTTTGTTCTTTTGTTGTTGGGGATCGGTTATTGTTGAGCTCTGATGGCTCATAAACTTGCTGCAGTGGCTCTGGGACACCCCCAATACCCCTATTTTGGTTCTGACTAAGTTGAATTCTGACTCTCTAGGCAAAAGTTATGCCTCTTTCAATTTTTTTCACTAACTGTTCCACTAAACTAGCTAACTGTAGTTAAAACTGGTAGTTCCATCTAAAATGGAGAAAATATACCAAAATAATCTGTGATTATTGTTAAGTGGAGTTAGCGCATTAATTAAGCATGGTTAAAGCACTAATTACGTGCTTATCTTAATTCCGCAATTAATTTTCTGATTAGATGCTAACAACAGGATTAAGGTTTAATTAACCTCCTTTAATATTTAAAATTTTCATTTAGGAGTTAAGCCCTCCACCGGTGGTCAAGGCTTTTGTTCTATGATATGGGGGTTGGCCCCCTCTCCTCCCACCATATTACAATACATACCATAAAACAAATTAAAATGCAATATATGTTAATGTGTAACGGACATCAGAGGTGGTAAAGAATGATGGTGGCAGTGGGGAGGTCACAGGATCAAACCCTGGTGCCTTCATAAAAAAATTTCCAACCAACTTTACAGATAATTTCGACCTTGGGGGGCACATGGCGGCCTCCGGGATAACCACGTGTCATCACCCGATTGGTCCTCCAACATCCAATCAAATTGCAACAAATCACCAACCTCATCAACCAATCCCAAAAGGAAATTTGTCACCAGCTCATAGGACCAACTAGAGGAAAATTCTAGGAATATTCCTTAGAATATTCTTTTTTTCTGACTAGGTTGTACGAATTCCTATTCAGCATCCCCGACACAAAATTTACCTGTTTTGGCAAACGATCAAAATGCTCTAACTTTCAGATACAGAGTCAGTTTTTGATGAAACAAACTGTGCCGGAATTAGGAAGACAAGACCTATACAGTTATTTTGATTCCACTCTATTCCGAGAACTCTTAAATTTTAGAAAAAAATTTCCCCCAATTCAGTTTCTGATCACTCCTTCCCATTGAAAGGATTTTGGACCCACAAAAGATGGTTATCTAATGAGATTTTATCCTCTTCACTTTTCCAAGTTCTATCAACTTGATTCTACTTGGAAAAATATTCATGACAACCACTTTGATTCCTTAACATGCCTACTCTTGCAAATGGCTTGGCACTTCAACCAATGTCCTCCTTTCACTGTTGCCCCTTGTTTTTTGATTTCTAACTAATGAAAAAAATATCACTGTAACAAAGTGATCTCTTTGTGCTTGGAAAGCTTGACTGATGGCCTTCCCACTGAGAATCATGTTCGTCCTTTGCATAAACATGCATTTGATGTAAGATTCTCCTTAGAAATTATTTTCCAATTTAAGCCCATCTAAGTGAACTAAAACAATGAATTCAAATATCAATAATCACTAGAAATGAAATGAACATTATTCTACCTCCATGGTACCAAATTCCACATCTCGAAGAGTGTCTTCGCCAACTCTTTTGCTTCTTGGCATCATACATCATATGGTCTACAAAAGGGTTGTTGTTTTTTATGCAATATTTTGTCATCTCGTCCCTCTTTCCACTTGTTGATTCCATCATCCTCCAGTGTTGAGATGCTACTCATGCCATGATTTGAGAATGAAGGCTAATCATGAGCCTCTCTCTCAAGAGTGGACCTTCCAAAATCCTGAGACATCTTGTCACAAGAAAAACCATTAACTTGAAAAACACATCATGCAAGAAACACAAATTGACGACCTCTTCCTTTTTCTCCTTCAAAGCAACAAATTTCACATCTTATGAACATCGCCATGCATTCTTACATCTTATTGTACAAACCCATCAACCAAACACAGGTCGACAAAATATGCATCTTCAAACCATTGAATCTTAAGTCAAACAAAAGCATGTACGATTATTTTCCCAAAAAAACAATAATTTGACATCTCTTGAAATAATTCATCAACATCTCGCTTTCATCCTTGGAGACTAAATCAACTCTTCCAAGTTGATAACACATACATCTAACAATCAATCAACCAACACAATTCGATCACTCATGCAAGTGAAAATGATCAACACTCTCAAGTTGACAACATACATGTTAACAAAGCAATCATCCAATACAATTCAATCACTCATGCATGTTCAAGCATAATGAAACTATAAAAAATTCCACTATTCACACACACAAACTCTCATGCATGTATACAATGCTCAACTCTCTCGCAAGTACAATCACAAGTACAAGAATCCCATTGGTATGTATGAGGACTTAAAGAGAGGAAATGACCAAATTTGTTGCAACAAAGTGAGTCAACATATTCCACTTTCAAACACCTTCCTGGAGTAAATATGAAACATGCATTCTAGAGAAAAAGAAATGCATTCACATGCAAATTGTAACTACAAATTTCCATCTTTGCTGCATCTAAGTGAGTCAACATAACTCTACTTTTCCAACATCTTGCTTCGTGCAATATGCAACATACTTTAAAGGGAAAATAAATGCATTCAGATAATAAGGAAATGCATCAATAAGGCAATATTTGCATCAATTATCAAAATAAATGAAAGGCCTTAATTGGTTAAGAAATCTAACCATCTCTTTCTAAACCACTTCAATGGTGCTTCTTTCAGCTGCACTTCATTCATGTGTATCATCCTGACCCACATCAACTATGGAATCATCTTTTCCATTCTTGCCAAAATCTCTCTCCACCTTCAATTGTTGGATACAAAGTCCAACACTTGTCTACAAGATGACCTTGCTTGTGGCAATGAATGAAAAACAATTGCATATTCTTTTCAACATGGTTTTCATTGTCCATTGGATCTTTGGCTTTTTGTCTCCTTTGTTTTGAAAGTTTCATGTTTATGGCTATCTTCTTCTAACACCTCGAAATAGTATGGTTATTCAAACCACAAAAGGAACATGTAAATTTTCTCCAAATCTTATGGTAGGATTTTCCATGTTTATCATAATTAAAAGGAACTTGATTAAAGGAAGATTTATAGCTCTCAATGTTCGGCCCTTGACCCAAACACTGCCACAATCGAGCACAAATGAGGCTACGTGCTCCCTCTTCTTCTTTTTTTGTGATATGCCTTCCCAACGGATTCACTACTGGACGTCGTTCAGTGCATCACCCTCATTCCTTTTTCCAATCTGGTACAACCAATCCTAAAAACCCTCACTTGAAAACTCATCTGAGTTCTCAACATTCCAAAATAAGTGATCCAAAATCCCTCACGGATATAGATCTAGTTAATTTAATCATTGTCTGCAAATTTTGGGTAAATCCAATCTAATAATGCCTCCAAGAAAGATAATAAACCCTTACACTAGTTGCAATAAAATAAATAACTAGGCCAACTAGGGTGATCTCGAGTACCACCAAAGATGAAAATTTTCGGCTAGGGTGAAAGGAATCCCCACCGAAGTGATGACAAGAATTTTCAAGAACCCTCAAGCTGGAAAGATGCATAACTCTGATACCACTGTAAGATCCCCAAAAATGAAATAATCAACAAATCTAGCACATGTATATGTTCTCATAAATATATTTCCAACAAGACACTGAACACAACGGGATTTGGAAATGCAACCTTTATTTATATGATTAATTAAAGAAACAAGTACATGCCCATACAAAAACATCAAAGCCCCTACAATGGCATGCTCGACTGCTCATTAAAAGAGAAAAAAAAGATTGAAGCACAATCGTGGAACCTAGATGGATCCACCAGACAAAATAACACCCACAAGGTTTTTGTCCCTCAGAACAAACTAGAACTGGCCATGCCAAGTTCTCAATAAAAACACAATGGTATAGATAAACTAGAATGATCCGCAATGCCTAGCTTCTATCCCCTTTTATAGGCTTTATGGACTCTCTAGAGACCTTATTTTATTATTTTCCCTCGAAAACCGAAGGAAAATACCATGGAAAAATACCACGATAAATACCATGGACAGATTCTGTCCATTTTGACCAGATCAAAAAAGGGAATATTAAAGCATGATTATACATGCAAGAATTTTCTTTTCTAATGATAGACGCTTTGTAATTCAAAGCATGAACTAGATTTGTAATTCCTTTAATATTTAAGATGGATAATATATATAGAGAGAGAGAGAGAGAGAAATGTAACATTTTGAAAATATTAATAAAAAAAATTATTGGCTGTGTGTGTATGTGTAGAGAGAGACATTATATCCTATGGATATATGGTTTCTATTTCCAAATATGAGAGGTATATTTTATTAACATTTCTAATGTGGAGAAATGTTAAAATGTTGGACCCTATATTCATAATCAAAAGCTTGATAATCAAAGAAAAAGCTTAACCCTAAGTTACATTAGAATGAAATCAAACAAGGTAGCAGGAATAATTAGTATACATCCAGAGAAAGCACAAATTTTGAGTACATGTATTAGAACACATAACAAAGATGACCTAGCCACAAGTCACAACTATCCCATGTAAAGAGGAACTAGATTACTAGGATTTGGACATTGATCATCTTCACAAAAACTATTTCAAATTGCTCGTGGACCACAACTTGAGAGGGGGATTGAGGCGATAGCTTGCATGAGCACCACGTGAATGGTCAATAGACTATTGACTTCATTATTTGAAATATCAGACACTACATTTTCATAGAATCAATGCATTTTGGTTAAATTCTATCAGACAACTTAGTAGGGACGTTAATGAGGTCGATGCTTGCGTCTGGACTCTGCATCGAGTGAAAAATTGGTGACTATTGACTTCTAAGTCACATACATGGCGCCAACGATGTGAACGCTTTCATGTGGCCGGAGTGAAATTTTTTTGACCATGCCCTTCATTGTTTAAAATTCTCATTCACTACGTTTACATTCAGACTTCTAAATCTGGTTCCTCTTTCACTTGCTGAAGTTGTGCCTGTAGAAGCACTCAAATATTCTCTTTGTGATGTGCTTGGAGAAGCACTTTCATCACTTCTCAAGGGTGTTCTCATTCATGCTTGTGGTGCCCCTTACTTTCCTTGTGTTGGTGGAGGTGGTGATGCTAATGAGGGATGCATTTCAGCCATTTCTTCCTCATTATCATCATGAGACAAACAACTTTTAACATTCACTGTTTTCTCTATGCTTCCATCCCAAGATTCTTCCTCAATGAACTGTACATCTCTGCTTAATATAACAAACTTCTTGGTGGATGGGTTATACAATCTATATGCCTTGGATTCTTCACTGTATCCAACAAATATGCACTTCTCCCCCTTACTATCCAACATCTTCCTTAGCTGATCCAAAATGTGTGCATAACCCACACAACCGAAAACTCTCATGTGGGTGACATGCTGATTTATGCCGCTCCACGCTTCTTTGGGAACTCTGTTCATAACACTCTTTGTTGGGCATCTATTCATCACATTCGCTACACAATATATAGCCTTAGCCCAATATTCATTTGGTAAATGTTTTTCCTTCAGCGTACTTCTTACCACATCCTTGATGGTTAGATTTTTCCTTCCAGCAACTCCATTTTGTTGTGGTGTATACCTTGTTGTAAATTGTTTGTTTATCCCATTTTCTCTGCAAAAACGGAGAAATTATTTGGAGATATATTCTCCTCCTCTGCCTATTCTTAATACTTTAATATGCTACCCACTTTGATTCTCTACAAGAGCTTTAAAGTGGCAGAATTTCTCAAACACTTCACTTTTCAACTTCAATAAATAAACCCATGTTTTTCTTGTGTAATCATCAATAAAGGTCAGCATATAATGGTTTCCTAATAATGATAGTGTTTGCATTGGTCCACACAAATCAGAATGGACAATTTCTAAGGGTGCCTTTGCCCTTATGCTCTTTTCTGATGGAAAGCTTTCTCTGTGTTGTTTTCCCAAGATGCAGTCTTCACATAGGTTGTCTGGATTTTCAATCAATGGTAATCCCTTTACCATACCTTTTCTATGCAACAAATTCAGACCTCCAAAGTTGAGATGTCCAAATCTCAAATGCCAGAACCAGTTATCATCTTTTGCTTCTCTTTGGAATGTCTCTTGTGTTACTGCTACCATTACAGCTCCTTTCTTCAAATATGCTCTCATCTTGAGAGGAAACATTCTATTTCTTGTCATATTCACTTGTGCAATGCATTGTTTGCTTGATGGTTTATACATGATGGTGCATACATCATCTTCAAAAAAAACATTGTAGAATTTTTGAATGACTTGTCCAATGCTCAAAAGGTTACACTTCATACCAGGCACATAGTAAACATCTGATATGGTTTTTCTATATCCTTTCTTTGTCAAAACACTCACTCTGCCTTTTCCCATGACAGAGATCTTATTGTTTGTCCCCAATGTTACTTGAGACTTTACATTTTCATCAATCATGGAAAACATAGAAATGTTTCCAGTCATATGGTTGCTACATCTTGAATCTAGAAACCATATATCTTCATTCTTTTTTTCAACAAAATTACATCCTAAAAATATTTTTTCTTGACTGATATTTTCTTTTGTAAAATTAGCACTAGGTCTACTACCCATGTCACTCTGTTTCTTCCTACATTCATTAGCATAATGGCCATACTTCTTACAGTAATGACATTGGACTTGAGATTTATCATACCTTTGTCCATGTGCTTGATTTTGTCCACCTTGTTGGATGTTGCCTTGGCATTGGTTCTAATTTTGATTGCTACCCCTTCCATTTGTATTTGTTGGGCTGCTTCTTCCTCCTCGGTTCTAGCTTCTGCCTCTACCTTTTCCTCTGAGGTTTCCTTTGCCTTGAACTCTTCCTCTTCCAATGAACATTTGGGTCTTGAAGGCATGCTCCATATATGAGTTTGTTGTTCTACCCAATCTTTGTTCAAGTGTCATCAATGATGCATGAAGCTCATCAACTATAAACTCTGAGAGATCCTTTGTCTCTGCAATGTTTCTGACTATCACATCAAACCTTGAGGGTAAGCTCCTCAATACTTTCTCCATTATTCTTTTTTCTTCTATGGTATCTCCATGAGATCTCATTTGGGTAACCAACCCAATCAATACTGTGAAGAATGAATCTATTGTATCAAATTATTTCATGCAAATGACTTCAAAATCTCTTCTCATTAATTGACGAATTGTTGTCTTTACCTTCTCCATATCTTGGTAGGTTGTCTGGAGGGTATCCCATGCATCCTTGGACCTCTTTGCTACTGCAATCCTTGTAAATATACTTTCATGCATTGCTTGATAGAGAAAGAAGAGGGCTTTTGAGTCCTTCTTCCTATTTCTTTTCAGCAAATCTTTCTCTGCCTATGTTAAGGCATTATATGCTTGTTCATATGTTGGTTCTTTTAAACCATCTTCAACTAGCTCCCATAAATATTGAGAGGCAAACAAGGCTCTCATTGTGATTGCCAAATAGTCATAGTTCTTCCCATTGAACTGTGGGAGTTGAGTATTTCCCATACTCGTGCTTGTGCTGGCTCTTGCCATAGCTAGCTTTCTGAACTATGATTAAAAAACTTGACTGTGTTTTTTTTTTTTTAAATAAACCTTCTCACTATTGAGAGATACACTCTGTCTCTAGTAGACTTCTTCTTTATAGTTCTCTAGACTGTAATCTTCAAGAAAACAAAAAATTGTGTTTTATAAATACCTTGCTTTGTTGAACTTCACTCTACTAGAGAAATCTTCAACAATCTTCTTCTTCCTTCCTTCAACTTCTTTGTCAAACGCAAAGAGCCTGGACTAGCTCTGATACCATGTTGGAATTTCTGAACAATTTCAACCACACAAAGGAATAAAAAAAATCCCTCTTTTAAACATAGAGATTTAAACAAAATTCATGCACAGAGAGGTGGGTGGAGTAAAAAAAAACTATGTTTCTATTAAACTTAAAACTATTACAAAATGAAAGTCTTCTTTATAACTTCTGTGTTCTGGATTACATTCAAAAATCTTCTTTCAATTGTTGCACACACAGTGTTACAAAGACTTTGTCTACACTCTCTGTCCTTTTCCTATTCTGGCATAAAAAAATACACACAGTCAATGTGCTTCAGGCTGCTACACAACATAGCGCTAACAAAAATTGCTCTCTGTCTCTCTATTTTTCTTTTTTGCCTTCGGGTAAGAAATTACAATACATAGTCAAATGCACACACACTGCATTAATTAATTACATTGTACGTTTCATTATAATATTTATATATATTGTAAATATAATATATTTACAATATATATATTATAAAACATCTATATTCTAAGTTTAAAACATATAAAATAAAACTATGTCACAGCAACTAAAAACTAAATAAAAAACATTAAACAAACATTTCGTGGAGTTTAAACATTATGCAAGAGCTAATTTCTTTGCTCCACGTAGCTCTTTTGATTGGTTCGGAGGAAGGTGACATCACCTTCTCTGGTGGGTTGCCTTCACCCTTTGCAACTCATATTTGATGTCACCAGAATGGAGCTGGAGGATTTTAATTTGAATCAAATGTGGTTGGTGGAGAGTTTATGGTGGTAGATGAATGTTTAAATACGGAGGTAGCGCGAAAGTTCGAAACTAGTTTTCAGCTGCTCTTGCTGTCTTGTACATTTCACATCAGAATTTAGTTCTCGTCCTTCTCTTGCTCCTGCCGCAGTTGGAATTAATTTCCAACACTACTCACAAGCATAAACATGTTCATCATTTGAGAAAAATTGTCATGTTTATTGTTGTAGTTGTAGTCACTATGGTATCATGTTTAGTTATAGGAATCTTGTGTAGACTAAATCACAAGAGGAATATTCCTATAGAGGTTGGCACATCATTAAACATGGGGTATCAAAGAATTTCCTATGGAGAGCTCATCGCTTCAACAAATGGATTTAGTGATGCCAGCATTTTAAGAGCGGGTACTTTTGGGAAAGTGTACAAAGGGGTTCTGAATGATGGCACACTCATTGATATCAAGCTTCTCAATTTGGAAAACGAAGGGGCTAACAAAAGTTTTCAAAGGGAGTGTAATGTTTTGGGAAGAGTTAGGCACCAAAATGTGATTAGACTCATAGCCTCTTTTTCAAATCTCCAGATAAAAGCTTTGATATTTCCATTTATGCCAAATGGAAGTTTAGAGAAGTGGTTACATCCTGATGGTGAAGTAGAAAGTGGTTTGACATTGATTCAAATATTGAATATAGCAATAGACATTGGCCAAGGCATGGCATATCTCCATCACCATTGTTTCATTCAAGTGATCCACTGTGATTTGAAACCAAGCAATGTCCTTCTTGGTGAAGACATGGCAGCGTATGTAATAGACTTTGGGATTGCAACCATATGTTTTGCAAATTATGATGATTCAACTTTCACATCTACACTTGCACTTAAGGGATCTATGGGTTACATTCCTCCAGGTATTATTTGAACTATTATTTGAACAATGTTATGACTTTCATATTTTTACTATATACTTTGATTTAGAAACCTTATGTAAGAATGTTTGAATGTAGAATATGGATTGGGTGGACATGTCACAACAAAAGGTGATGTTTATAGCTTTGGAATAGTGTTGTTGGAGATGCTTACTAGAAAGAAGCCTACCCTTAACATGTTTTTGGAAGGAATGAACTTGCAGAAATGGGTGGGTAGCAATTTTCCAAGTCAAATAGCGGAAGTAGTGGACAAGAGTTTATTGAGAGGGGCTAGTATTAACACTCAAGAAAAGAAGGATCTTTGTTGCCTCAATCAATCTATAAATTTGGGTTTGCTTTGCACAACAGATTCTCCAAAAAGACGACCTACTATGATGGACATTGTGAGCACACTCCAATCCATTAGAGACACTTATCAAACGGTTGTTGGCATTCCAAAATGCCAATCAAATTTCACATGTTTGTCAAGTAATACAAGTACATCTCGCGACAATGCAAGTGAAAGCCAAAATTCTTCTACATTTTAGAGTGATGTAAGAGAGTAATGATTGAGTCACTAAACCATGTGATTATTTGAGTCCAATGTTATTAGTTCCTTGTAATTTGAATTTTGTACCTCTCTCTTTAGCATTACAACTTGTTTATTAGTCTGATTCCTTTCACTTTGTATATACAGGTATATTATTGGGCACATATGAGTATAAAAATAATATGTAATGAAGAACCAAATCTTTCTACAAGTTACTATAAAAATCCCCTATTATTGTGTTATAGAAAATTTGTGCATTTAAATCTTATTAAATTTATAATAAAATGCATTGCAATGAAAACTATAAACATTTATTAAGCAACCTAAATAATCCATATATAAAATTTATTAAAAATACTAATATATATATATATATATATATATATATATATATATATATATATATATATATATTACCGAATCAAATTCAAATTACACTTTTCCACTACCAAACGAAGGGAAAAACATAAAATGGAAAGAAGAGGTACTACATGACACATCATGAATGGTTAACGTATCGTTATATGCAAAAGTAACGAACTATCGATTCGTTAATTTTCAAATACCAAACACTGCGTTTCGTTAGTGCCTGTGGCCGAATCAATTGAGCTTCCCATCCGCAGTGCCGCAGTGATTGAGGTGATAGCGTGCATGTCCACCGCGTGAATGGTTGTTTGACGGTTGATTTGGCAGTTTAAAAGGGATTAGTTTGTAAGTAGGGTGTTTTAAGAGTTTTTGGTGGATTTTTAATTAGAATTTGGAAAAATTGTGGCTAAATTTTGATTTGTATTATTTAAACTGGTTTTTTCATCGTATATATAGATTCAGTGCAAATTAGATCAGAAAATAAACCAGATCTCACTTACAACTACTCCATTTAAAAATTTAAACACAGTTTTCAAACCATGAGTATATTTTGATTAATCTAGTCAAACAACTTAATATGGTTGATCTTAGTGTAACTAATTAACAATAGAGATAGTAGTTAAACAATTTAGTATAAATGATCTTACTTTAAGTAACTAACAATATAAATAGTAGTTAATTTTATTTATAATTAATTAGAGATTTTTAAAAATCATGTAGTCAAACACTTTAGTTTGATTTTTGTTCGATTGAAAAAATTGTAATTTAAGGTTTCAATGAGTTTACATAATTCAACATATTTATGAGTTTACATAATTCAACAGATTTATGAAACATTGTGATATCATTCCCATCGAGTTATGAGATTATGGTGAAAATGGAAACTGTTTCATTTTTTTATTACAGCATAGTTTAGTGATAAACTATTTGATTTTTTGGCTGCAACTGAGCAATAAGTTTGTTTTTTATTTTTTAAGATTACAGTTTTATGTGATTATCTCACTGGTGGTTACAAATGATTTCCATCCTTTCACTAAACATTATGGGGATGGGCGATCCCTTGTAGCACCTTCACCTGAGGGATCTTTTTGCAGAGACTCAACCAAGCATAGTTGTTTTTCAAGAGACATTGTGTTCTTGCGATAAGGCTCTGAACATTCTCTGTCGTATTTGCCCAGGATGGCAGATTGTTGTTCTGGATGCGGTCGGAAGGGCTAGTGGGATGGTGGCCATGTGGAACCCTGAGTTGGAAAAGTTTCGAGTTTATAGTTTTTTGGGGGGTATTATCCTCTCCGAACGAGTCCGAGGGTGTAATGATCCGGTGTACATGATTAACTTATATGCTCCATGTCATCAAAGATATACTTTCTGGGATCATATGAGAATGTCATCCATTCTAAATATACCTAATCTGATAGTTATGGGGGATTTCAATGCTTGTCTATCAGTGGAGGAAAAATGGGGACAGAAGGCCCATCTGGATCCTTTAGCAGAAAGGATTTCTTCCATCATGGAGGACCACCATTTAATTGACATCCGTCCGTCTCTTGTGGCCCCAACTTGTACAAATCGGAGGGAGGGTGTTGAATTCATCGGAAAAAGGTTGGATAGGTTTATGGTCCACGAAAGAATTTGTGAAATATTTGGTAAGTTAAGGTCAAAAATTATTCCGTCTGCACTTTCGAATCACATGGATATCTTACTCTCTTGGAAGACGAAAGCAGGGTATTCTGGGATACCATTTAAATTTAACCGAATATGGCGCCAAGACAATACCTTCTTGAAACTGTCAAAGAATTTCTGGAAAAGGGAAGGTGGGATAGGGTCCTGTAGGAACAAGAGCAATATGTCAGTGAGGTTAAGATTGTTGAAGAAGGAAACTAAAAAATGGGAACGTAGGAAAAAGTGGCCGCTGAAGGTGGAATTATGGTCTTTAACGGAAATGATATCAGTTCTATATGAATCGATGAAGGTAAGTCTTCTGACTTAGTTCACATATAAGGTCCTGGATCATTTGGAGAAAAGGAAGACGGAGATCCTAAAAATACAGGAGGTGACGTGGAAATTGAAGAGTCGAGTACAGTGGCTCAGGGAAGGGGACCAAAACACCAAGTATTTTCACCAAATGGAAAATGGGCAAAAAAACAAAAATTCTATTTGGCAAATTGATAAGGCTAGTGGTGGGGTGGCATGTTCCACACAGGATATTCAGAAGGAGGCTCTTCAACATTTCTCAAATTTTTATAAGGCAAAGAAGGGGATCAACTTATGAAGTCAAAAATGGGTCCTTCATCATATTCCCACTATGGTTGATGCTGATGCAAATGAGAATCTGTACAAAGGTATAACAAAAGAAGAGATTCTGGTGACTTTAAAGTCTTTTGTTGTGGATAAGAATCTGGGGCCGGATGGGTGGCCCGCGGAGTTCTTCCTGCATTTCTTTGAGATGGTGGGTGAGGATTTATAAAATGTAGTTGAACATTCAAGACGTATGGGTTTCATGCATGGGGATGTAAATTCCACCTTCTTGGAGCTGATTCCAAAGTCGACTTCCCCAAAATATTTCGGTGAATTCCGGCCTATATCATTGTGCAATATGATGTATAAGATTTTGTCGAAGATTATTGCGCGATGTTTAAAGGGGGTCCTATCCAAGTATATCTCAGCCGAGCAATACGGAGTTCTGCAAGGACGCTCTATACATGATGCAATTTCCCTGGTGCAGGAGGTTCTACGTTCGATTCACTATAGGAAGATGGAGGCTTTGATTATGAAGTTGGACACATACAAGGCATACGACTCAGTCGATTGGTCTTTCATTAGACTTATTCTTCTAAGGATTGTTATGTCGCTTCCAAGTATTCAGTGGATCATGGGGTGCATATCCTCTGTGAAATATGCAGTGATCATAAATGGGAAGCCAACGGATTTTTTCGGAGCTGAGCGGGATTGTGCCAGGGATGCACCCTATCCCCTCTAATATTTATTCTAGTAATGGATAGCCTTAGTCACATTCTAGAAAAAAGATAATGGATCAGGGTTTTTGATGGTATTGCATTTTCTGTTTCTATTTCCATTACACATTCCTTGTTTATAGACGACCTTCTGGTATTTGGAAGACTGTGCAGGTTTCAGTGGATTTACTTCCATTGTATCTTTCGTCGGTTCGGGGTTGCGACAGGATTGAAGAGTAATGCTAGAAAGTCCTTTTTATTATATGCTTATGGGGACACGGGGGATATTTCTTTTATAGCAGATTTGTTCTGGGCCTCCTTGAAAATTATTAAGGAGGAGATGAAGTATCTGGGTTATTGGCTGAAGCCTTGTGGATACAAAGTGGTAGATTGGTAGTGGCTCGTGGAGAAATTCAAAAAGAAAATACAGGTTTGGACTCATAGATGGTTGTCTCTGGGTGGGAGATTTCTACTGGTTCAAGTTGTCTTACAACAGATGGTGATCTATTGGGCTCATCTATTTTATTTACCATCCAGCACCCTCAATCATATTCGGAGGTTGGTGGCTCACTTCATATGGTCAGGGACTTCTAAATCCAGAAAAAATTCATTTAGTTAATATAGAGAAAATTACAAGGCCGAAGGCTTTTGGGGGGTGGGGGTTATTAGAATTGAGATCCTTCTCCCAGGCCCTCCTTATGAAATCGTTGTGGCAGGTGTTAACGAGGAAAGGGGCGTGGCAGGAGTTATTCCAATATAAGTACCTGGCAGATAATTCATTGTTTCTGATTGTTAGAAACTCTTTCCGTCCTCGAAAGGGTTGATTGGCCATTTGGCTGGGTTTCTTGAAAGTGATATACAAACTTGTGGAAAGGCTCAAATGGAAATTTGGGAGCGGTCAGGATATTTTAATGGGTTGTGACAGGATATTGGGGACAGGCACAAATCTGGTCATGGGTGAACATCTTAGACACAAACTCCATTAGAGGGGTATTTTCTACTTGTCACAAGTTATTGAAAAATGGAATCTAGGATGTCTGCTCTGGAAGTCTGCGGTGACTATGGAGCTGGATGGGGAAGAAGCACTGCACTAATCCGATTATATAACAAAACTGAGAGGTGCAGTTTTATGTTATAAGTTGAAGGGAGACAAGGTACTTTGGAGTGGACGTTGGAATGGAGAGGCTATTGCGGTGGGGGATGCATATCTGGGCATCATGGCAAATAAGAATGCGGGAGTGTCGATTTCACCATTTTTTCATTTCTGGAAACACAAGATCCCATATAAGATTAAGCTTTTGTGTGGCTTGTTTGGAGAAACAGGACTTTGACTTGGCATAACCTGGTTAAGAGGGGCTTCCAGGGCTCGGTGAGGTGTATTTTTTTGCAAAATTTCTTTGGAAACCGCCCATCACATTTTTATTTCATGTCCTGCCATTCAGCATTTGTGGAATCTTTTCTCCTATTATTTTCAGGGGCCGAAGTGGCGGTCAGAGTCTCTCTTATCTTCTCTCAAGGATTGGGAGGTTGCCCCAATGCGTTTTAAATCTCTCCCCTTCTTTTTGATTTGGGAAGTCTAGATTGCCATAAACAAAGCTATTTTTGAGGACCGTATGGTGGACCTTGTGCTTATCCCACTACAAGAAAAAAGGACATTGGTGAGGGGCGAAAATGGTCACCATAAGCTCATTGGTGAGGGTCAAAAGAGCCTTCGTCACCAAAAACTGAACGTCACCAAAGGTGGCGTCGCCGAAATTATAGGTGTTGTGGTGACATTCAAAGTCCGTCACCAATAATGATTTATAGTGACGGATAGTGACCGTCACCATTGCATATGAGCAATGGTGACGGACAATAGCCTCCGTCACCAAAAAATTGAACGTCACCAAAGGTGGCGTCGCCGAAAGTATAGGTGTTGTGGTGACATTCAAGGTCCGTCACCAATAATGATTTATAGTGACAAATATTGACCGTCACCATTTCATATGAGCAATGGTGATGGACAATAGCCTCCGTCACCAAAAAACTGAACGTCACCAAAGGTGGCGTCGCCGAAAGTATGTGTTGTAGTGACAGTCAAGGTCCATCACGAATATTAATTATAATGACGGATAGTGACCGTCACCATTTCATATGAACAACAATGATTTTTTGTGATGGACCTTTCATGGATGTCACTATTGGTGCATATATATAGCGACGTTCATTGACCGTCACCATAAACGCATTGGTGACATCAAGGTCCGTCACGAATAATGACTATAATGACAAACAGTGACCCTCACCATTTCAGATAAACAACAACGATTTATGGTGACGAACCTTTAATGGTCGTCATTATTGATGTGTATATATGGTGGCGTTCGTTGACCGTCACCATTTCATATTTTGGTGAGGGTCGAAAAATGTCACCATAAGCTCATTGGTGATGGTCAAAAGAGCATTCGTCACCAAAAACTGATCTTCGTCATTCCCTATATATGAATATCAGGGCACGATGGAATCGAACCACCAACCTCCTGCTTGTAAAGCAAGTGCTCTTCCATTGAGCTAGCACCCTTTAAAGAATTAGACTTTAAACTAGCAATTGCCCCTAAAGTTGCAAAGATACACCAAAGGAATAAGAACCAGGAAAACCGAAAGAACTCAGTGTCCTTGCTCCTATTTTTATTCTATGACACTCTACAAAGTATGATCTTGATCTATGACGTATTTGTGCCGAGTGGTTCTAATTTAATAGTAAATGTTATACTAGATCAAATAAATGAATAACTGAGAGGCCTTACGGGCTAATTTTTAATCCTTACACCAAAATCTCTTAATATTCAAGTTTATGGAACAACTCGTTCAAAGTTCAAACTGAAGTATATTTTAAATGGAAAGCCTAAAACCAGCTAAGTAGTTTACAAGTTAACATTTTGGATATAAAGTATGTTCAATTTATATGACAAGTTATGCCATAACCTTGAAACTAGTTTCTTAGCTAAAAGACTTTCTTAAGTCAACAATGACAAAGAAACATAGTCATGGCAAGCAAAATTCTCTTGTTTTTTCTAATGAGGGTGCATGTAACTTGATAGAGGTTGTATGAAAGTATCAAACCATAAACAATTTCACTAAAACATGGAAATGACAAAGTCTTGTTAAGCAACAAAGGTTTAGTTGAATATATGGAAAGCATCGAGCTAAATGATATATTTAAACTAAAAGTAACTGTAAAAAAATGAAATTGCCAAATTATACATCGCATCGGCGTATGAATTTGCATCAATGTACTGAATTAATATGACTTCAAATTTTGAAATTTTCCTGCAAGATAACATTTATCATCTCATGAATCCTTCAGATTTATATTGCAATATCCATCTCAGATCGATAGATCTAGAATCTTAAATATTCTTATAACTAGCAATTGCACCAAGAGGTGCAAAGGAACGCAGGAACATGGATAAGAGAAGTGGGGAGATTGTATAGAGAAATAATCAAGCGAAATATACTAAAAATGAAATACAACCAATGTGAGGCTAATTTAAATTCAATTGTTGTGAATTTTCAAGTGAAAGAAAGTTTGTAATTGGTGTCCGGCAAGCAGGACTCACAAAAATTGTTATAGAGAAAAACTTGGAAGGGAAATTGAGGTTTGAGGTTTGATGATGTTGATGAAGCACATATTCTACTTGGTGAAAGTGGCCACTGCAAGGATTATTGGGGTTCAGGCTTCTATAGGCAAGATAATACTTTTAAGCTTGAAACAACTTTGCACAATATAGCTTTCAGTTCAAATGGGTGCAAATACATATAAATCAAGCAATTTGAGACCTTTAAATGTATGGTCAGAAGCAACAACTCCAGAATCTGTGCAAATGCTTCTAAACTCTATTTGAAAGGAGGAAATTAGTCTGATCCTTGAAGGAAACTTGTTTGGACCAGACATTGGTGAGTTGATAAGCAGCTCAAACAATTGGGCAGAGATTATTATGTGGTGTATTTTCAAAGGGCTCAAAGAGTCATTACCTTCTAGATGGCTATATATTTTGGGAGATGGGTTTGAAAACACAGGTAAGAAGAATCAGCCAGCGTCTGAACAGTCGGGTGAATTTGGAAAAAACACCAAAGATCTACCAATTTTGTTGAATGCCTCTGAGCAATGTGGTTTATTGTTTGCTGTCAATTCATCCTCAGTCATGGATTGCAGGCCTGCACAAAATAAAAATATTCTTATGATTGGTCTCTGTTCTGAAGTGAATAATTTAAAACAATATACTCATAACCTAACACAAAATACAGATTCAACAGAAGTAAATACAGAAAACAAGAATAGTGGAAATGATGATTTTGGATTTCAAACTGAAGGAGCATATAAGGGCGAGGATGAAGTGCTTTTGAAATTTCAGTGGGCAGAGGAGACAGAAAGGATGGGCTGCAGCAAGTTTTTGGAGTCTTGGGATAGAAGAGAAGGGAAAAGAGGCAAACTTCAAGTTCAAAGCACAGAGTAATGACCCCTGGAAGGAGAGATCTTGATTCTCTTGTTCAATCTCAGCAGGAAGTAAGCAATGCCTTTGGTCAAGTCAACATTCAATTGTCGGATTCTCTATGGGATGTAGGTGATGGCATTAGCCAAGAGAAGCAACTGGACAGGGTTTCACATGAATATATCCTTTCTTCATGAATGCAATGATTATCGGAATTATGTTCAAATAAAAGAGATGAGAACAGTGTGCAAGAGATTTTATAATGTTTGATATGCAAAGAATAGAATATTCAAAATAGTACACATCATATGAGGAGGAGACCTTTAAATCAAGAAATTTGAGACCTTTAAATGTATGGTCAGGAGCAACAACTCCAGAATCTGTGCAAATGCTTCTAAACTCTATTTGAAAAGAGGAAATTAATTCGATCCTTGAAGGAAACTTGTTTGGACCAGACATTGGTGAGTTGATAAGCAACTCAAACAATTGGGCAGAGATTATTATGTGGTGTATTTTCAAAGGGCTCAAAGAGTCATTACCTTCTAGATGGCTATATATTTTGGGAGATGGGTTTGAAAATACAGGTAAGAAGAATCAGCCAGCGTCTGAACAGTCGGGTGAATTTAGAAAAAACACCAAAGATCTGCTAATTTTGTTGAATGCCTCTGAGCAATGTGGCTTATTGTTTGCTGTCAATTCGTCCTCAGTCATGGATTGCAGGCCTGCACAAAATAAAAATATTCTTATGATTGGTCTCTGTTCTGAAGTGAATAATTTAAAACAATATACTCATAACCTAACACAAAATACAGATTCAACAGAAGTAAATACAGAAAACAAGAATAGTGGAAATGATGATTTTGGATTCAAACTGAAGGAGCATATAAGGGCGAGGATGAAGTGCTTTTGAAATTTCAGTGGGCAGAGGAGACAGAAAGGATGGACTGCAGCAAGTTTTTGGAGTCTCGGGATAGAAGAGAAGGGAAAAGAGGCAAACTTCAAGTTCAAAGCACAAAGTAATGACCCCTGGAAGGAGAGATTTTGATTCTCTTGTTCAATCTCAGCAGGAAGTAAGCAATGCCTTTGGTCAAGTCGACATTCAATTGTCGGATTCTCTATGGGATGTAGGTGATGGCATTAGCCAAGAGAAGCAGTTGGACAGGGTTTCATATGAATATATCATTTCTTCATGAATGCAATGATTATCGGAATTATGTTCAAATAAAAGAGATGAGAACAGTGTGCAAGAGGCTTTATAATGTTTGATATGAAAAGAATAGAATATTCAAAATAGTACATCATATGAGGAGGAGACCTTTAAATCAAGCAATTTGAGACCTTTAAATAGGTGCAAATACATATAAATCAAGCAATTTGAGACCTTTAAATGTATGGTCAGAAGAAACAACTCCAGAATCTGTGCAAATGCTTCTAAACTCTCAATTTAGGCTGCTCATGTGCTTACCAAATGAAAATCTCTGACCAAAGTTCTAGTTAATAGGCACAATGAAAATAATTAGTTGTTGAAA
This sequence comes from Pinus albicaulis, assembly GCA_034641835.2. Taxonomy (NCBI): domain Eukaryota; kingdom Viridiplantae; phylum Streptophyta; class Pinopsida; order Pinales; family Pinaceae; genus Pinus; species Pinus albicaulis. The sequence continues at coordinate 1,586,281,971 of CM076579.1, forward strand.
GATTCAAGATCTGTTTATAAAAATGTCATGGAAGAGGAGTTTGCAAGCAGAGATGTGGAAATGGTGAACGATAATGAGTGTGTTTGGAAAAAAAAACTCCTAAGTATGCCTAGGTAAGTGTTACAAAGTTGTCATCAACAACCTTGAGTCAGAGAGAAGAGGAGTCTTCTATGTTACCATGGACTAGTGAAAATATGGCACATACATGTAACCATAAACTAGCTTCTTATATGGAGAAAGCTGAGATAATTTACATGGGCAGTGTAACAACTCGATTTATGGCCTCTCAAGTTCAAGAACCAGAGGATATTTCAAGGCTACATTGTTTCCCTCAAGACAACTTCAGTGAGTACTATATTATACAATAAAGACATTACTGAGCCAAGTAAAGCTAATTGTGCACCAAAAAAAGCGTTATCTGCATTACAAGCACGTGAATTAAAAGAAGGTGGCCATTCTTATCCACACAAATGAAAAACATCACTTGAAAAACATTTGTCTGTTGGAAGTGCATTCTGTGTAATAATATGTACTTCTAATTACCCAGGTTATGAGGAAGTGGCAACACAGACACTGCATGTTTTTCTTCTTGCCAACTTACAAGTTGAAAAGGCATGTGAACAAGCCACTCACTATCATAATAGTGGATCACAAATTAGGAAATCACTTGGCACTGATATTTTTACTCTTGAAAATGTCCAGGATCTGAATGTTTCATTATTGACAGATTCTAAGAAGTTTGACAAATCTGTCATTGTTAATTTGAGTGAAAGTGATGCACTGAAAAAATCAGAGACTAAAAAAGTTTCTACTTCAATAGAACCTTTACCTTTCCACAAGGTGAGCTATTACAAGTCTTAATTATTTGATCACTAAATATCTAACACCCAAGCATAGTAGAACATGAATTTTAGCTCTACAATGTCTTTAGTTTCGTAATCTATCATTGCTAATTTGAGTGAATGTGATGCAGTGAAAAACTCAGAGACTAAAAATCAGTGTTACACGGGGACTCGTCCCCCCCCCCCCTAGGGGTCTAGAATCCTCGCCCCCCCGCGATTCGGGGTCTTGGGGACTTCTAGGGGACGTTTCCTGACGCTCCCAATTTTCGAAAATTTGGAGGGGACGTCAAGGGGGATGTTTCCCCATCTGGAGGGGTCGAGGGGGCATGAGGGGACGGGAGGGGGCGTGAAGGGACGGCTGGGGCAATAGATATTCTCATTTAATTCTCTATCAAATATTTTAATCAGTTACAATTAGCACCATATCCATTTACATTGTACTTTAATTTTTGAGTAGTAGATTGAATATTGGGAACTACTAAAGTATTTCTGGAGATCTCGACTTACCACTAGACCTTCATTGTGATGTCAGTTGAACAGAACGATGTTTTTTTTATTGGTTTCTTTCTCCAGCTCCGTTTGCCTGCTTCTCTCCAATAACCCCTTCAGATATAACAGCCTGTGATTTCACTAAAGCTGTAATTGGAGGAGAATTTATTATATCTCACTCTTAAGATAATTTTAGGTGAGAGAAATAGTAGCAGAAACCAAACATTATAGTGGAATGTCATACTTATGGTTGAGGCATGCTAAAGCAACAGTGTACAGAATGTTGAAAAGTGCACAGAACCCAATCAATGCTCCAATTCCAGTCCAATAAAATTTAACTTCAGCAAATAATCCATGAGAATCTAGGATAGCACATCCAAGTGTTTCAATGGAGTTGTTACTGACAGGATGCACAAAGATGAAATATTTAGAGGAAAGGAAATATTCAATATTTCTTTCCTGGGATTATGATTATAGGACACTCTATCAGTACATGATAACACATACTTTCTCCCATCTAGGAGCTAGAAATCCATTCACCACTCTAGTGTTTTGGCCATAGGACACTAGTGAGCACCAATATGCCCAAATCCACCAGCTAGGTATGTTCTCTGTTCTAGAAACATGAATAAAAGGAACCATTTTTTCAATTTTGTAACCCGAGTTCTAGTTGAAAAGCTCAATATTAGTATAAAGTATATTTCTTTGGAGTAAATAACTATCTTTACTCATGTTTAATAATTTGGGCATTATCAGATTCCAATTATTCTGGAGTAAAACAAATGCATATCATAATTTTGGAAAAAAATATTAAGCAAATTAAGCTGACGGTAAATTATACACACAAGATAAGGGAAATAGCATCATCATAATCTCAGGAATCTGAAGACAGAAAATAAATTCCTGAATTTTGGAAGAACAAACCTCTCAGCCCTTGCTTTCCTCTTTTCTTCTTCCGATATTTTTGCTTCTCCTATTCCAGAAGAGGTAGGTTTTGGAGTACCATTTGCTGACTCACCAAATCTGTCAATAAAACATACCCAAAGGTACAAAAGTGAATGCTTAATGGTTAACCTTATTGAGACATTGGTACTCATGATATGTGGTATTAAGCTTGTAGTGTTATATGTAGTTATCTTTTTTAAAGGCTTTTGGATTTTGATTGTAATGTGTTGGAGTTCAGTGTAAGGTTTTTAGAGATATTGGTGAATTTAGCTTTTTTAGATTTTTGTATAAATGATATTTATTGTTATTTTTTGTATAATTATTTTTAATTATTTTCTTTCCGCATCAATTTAATTATTAACAAGTGATAGCACATAGAATTAAAAAGTCCAAAAAAAAAATAAAATTTCTATTTATAAAAAAATATATGTATATTATTAAACCACCAACAACAAATTTGCATAATACCTAAATATAAAACACCCATACAATCATAGCACACCGAATTAAAAAGTAAAAATAAATAAAATTACTATTTATTAAAGAAAAATGATATGATGACACTTGCAAGTCCAAAAATGTTTAAAACTGTTGCAGTGTATGTTTACCCATCACACCTTAGGTTGATCTTGAAGTCGAAGTTACCGTGATTCTCTACCCTTCGTGTTACTATTGATTACGAAGAGATAAATTATGACGGTCCCAAATCAACATAATGGGTAAGGTGTCCCCCTCCCATACGGCCAGATGTGAAAATCACTATTATTGCATGCATGTTGGAAACGACATTATTCAACATCGTTGAAAATATATTCAGAAAATAAAATTTGTAATATTGTTATAGCTAATAAGCTTTGGTTTCGGTTTTGAAGAAAATATCTCCTGTCAATAAATAAGGCGCAAGTGAAACCAGACGCAAAACATCATACATGTATATTACATGTTATATATTGTATCCATTGAAAGAAGTTGGAGATCTCACCCATGGAACGCCCTCTCAAGGTCAAACCCACTTATATCTGCAACAATGGAAAGAACATTTCGGCAATTTTGAATGCTGGCAGAGTCATATCATGGCCGAGTCATACCAGTTTCATGGTCGTACGTCGTATTCATCTCGAGTGCGCACAACCCCTTACCATATCTAAGCTCAGCAGGATTGACACTGTAAAATACAGGAACGATGGGAAATCTCGATTGCCGCATGAGGAGGAGCTCGTTCAAACACCATGTTGATTCTGTGTATTTCAGATAAAAGATGGCCACATGGACCGATGCAGTAAGAATAGCACCGACTATTTGAGAAGGAAAATCGAATCCCCCTTCCAATTACTGTTCGTCTAAAAAGGTTTTGAATCCATGTGAAAGAAGACGGTACAAATGGCCAGCGAAACTCTTTTTAGTGCCTAGACCTCGATGGTTTATGAAGTTATGAACACATCATAAACCATGAGATCAGCAGCGTTGGACAATGAACGATGAGGTGGAGGTGGAGGTTCCTAAAGGAGGTTCCTAATATGTAACAAGCACAATAATCACTTGGAATTCAAGATATTTAACATTTATGAATATCCAGCTGCCATCCTAAGATATATCTGAGGAAATTTTCCCAAATAAAGATGACAACATAAGATGTGATCAATGAGGCAGGCACTAGTTGAGGCACCAATGTACATGCAGTCATCACCTTGATTGCTTTACTAGTCTAATCTTATGACAGTCTGGTCACTTCACTTGACAAAGGGCCCAGATTAACCTTGCATAATCTCCATACTACTGCAAGAGAAGACATGAAAGAAATATTCAAAGTTGATAACAAAAAACAGAGTTTTCTTTCAGCAGGTGGGAAAAAAAAGTTCAAGAAAAAGTTTGCTGATCTGATACAAAAATGAGATTCACTTGCAATTAGAATTTTTGTTGCTAAAATAACAAGGTATAGATGCATTTAATGCAGAAAGCAAGGGCACCACCACAGGAACATTGGAAAATGATTTCAGTTGAAAAAGAGGATAAAGAAAATCTGGAAATTTCATTTGTTTCCACTATTTCAGATTCTTCTAGAGGTTCCTAGGCTCCAGGGCTGCTACTTAACAAACGTCCCTGTGAACAAAGCAATTCATTTCATTCACCAAAGTTCCAAAGAGTTTTTATCTTGAGTAACAATAGGAATCATAAGTAGTCAGCTAAGTATGGAATGACAAAACTAGATTGCCCACCAATTCCCTACATCAAAAGACACTACATTTAGTATGGAATGACGACAAATGATCTCTTAAGCATCTTAGAATGTTCACACAGGTGTGGCTACATACCAATAAAAGAGGGCATGCACTTGATGACAAAGTTGTCCAACGTATCATGACTGGTTACAACTTAGAATTTGAAGGGATATAATATCTTATAATCAGATCAAACTTGAATTGATTGTCAAGGGGGGTGTGACTTTCGATGGATATTCACAAGTGAATAAATCAATGGAAGTTGAAGACATCGTATGGAATGGCAACAAATGATCTCTTGAGGATCTTCAAATGTTCGCATAGATGTGGCTATATACCAGTAAATGAGGCACACACTTGATGACAAAGTTGTCAAACGTATCATGATTGGTTACAAACTTACAACTTAGAATTTGAATGGAAATAATGCCTTATAAGCAAATCAAACTTGAATTGATTGTCAATGGGGATGTCACTTTGATAGGTAAATGAGTCAATGGAAGTTGGAAGACATGAGACACATGAAATGAAAATCCAAGTCTACTAAATGTGGCTTAAAGCGCTCGGAGACAATAACAATAACACTATGGGATGAACAAGTTGTAGATAACCCAAAAGTGGTTGACCATTCTCCACTTTGAAGGTCAAGTAAAGCACGTAAAGCTATCCAAAAGTAAAGAATTCTTATGTTATGAGACGATTCCAAGAAATGGAGGCTCTAAAATACCATCAAGCATGAACAACGCCAAGTTGATTCCAAGAAATGGAGGCTCTAAAATGACATCAAGGATGAAAATTTAACTAGGTAAATAAGTCCATAGGAGTTGAAAACATGAAATCAAGGCAAATCAAAATGAATGATGGTCCAGGTTTAGTAAATGAGCCCTGAAAGATCAAATACCAAGCAACAAGAAGCCATGTATTACGATGTAAAAATCAACAGGATCAACAAAATAGTATATCAACCAATAGTGACTGATCACAATCAATTTGAAGTTCTACTTGAATGTGTAAACCTCTAGCCAAAAGCCTTGAAATATTATGGGCTTGCATACTTATTAAAGTCATCTATCACAACATTATAGTTCATTGGTCGATAAAAATGCTATCAAGAATGATTGTACTGAATTTCAACTTATTCCTTGCAGTTCAGTCTTTGCACTACTTGTAAACATGGATATTTTCAATTTTTGAGGGTTTATATGTTGCTTCCTTGTGATGAAAATGTGTTTTTTAAAGCTCCAGATGTTATTAACAAATGGGGTTTATGTTTTTCAGGTCAGACATTGTGCTATTGAACAAAATCTATGACCATTTTGACGACTTATGATGGGACTTGTTGCAACAAATAGTCCATGCCCAATGATATCAAAATCTTCTATTCATGAAAAAGAAAGAGGAGGGTTTCGTATAAAGATGGAAGCCTCTCAAATTATTCTTCCTGAGAAAAAGGTGAAAGCTATTGTTGAGAATCTGGCTAGGGATAGGTCACTAAAAGAACCACCAATTTGTATCTTTTCTGGACGTAATCTGGGTTCTCTTCCAGATGTAATGTGGGTATCTCTCATCTCAAGCATGTTCTTGTGGTAATATGCCATTGAAAAAAAAACGTCCTAACATTTCTGCCCAGAAAGTGCATGGTGAAGATGTTTCGGAAGTTATAAAGGTTTCTGCTTATCAATTTACTTCAAAGAACTTCAAGACAAAGTGATGTCAAGGAGCTGGAATAATGTTAAAGAGGACAAGGATATGGAAGCAATAAAATGTGAAGTGAAACCTGTAGTGCATGTCAAACAAAACCTGCCAAAAGTGGCTGAGAATATAATGGGTGAAGAATCTTCTGAAAATTGTCAAGGTAGTACAATAGAGAAGGGACAAGAGTTAGAAGACACTACAAAATTAGATTCAAAGTCATATCATTCTCCTAAAAGCATGGAAACAGGAGAGACATTTCAGGAAAGTGATGTGCATTTTGGAGAAGAGGACTGATCTAATTTGCCTATGTGGTGTACCAGTGAAGGAGATGCAGAAGGTGCCATGACCTTTCACTCCTAGTCAACTTTCTCCCGTAGGAGTGAAGCTAGCTCTTTTTCTAGGAGGGAGAATGAGCCATCATTTTCCATTTAATCTTCTCTGGGTTCAACAGATGCTTCCAATTTCAGTCCCAACCATATGTGCAAGTCATATTTTCCAGCTGCGCATTTACAGAAACAGGCTATATTTACAGATATTTCAAGTCACGATGACAAAGAAATATTTCCAGCACATCCTCAAACCAAGTCATACAATCAATCTCAACCTCATGGATTGATCCTCAATGTAGTAAAAGGCATGTTAATGTACCAGTTAAATCAGTGGCATCTACTGTCCAGTTGCATGTTAAAAACCAAACATAAAAGGAAGTTCAATGCATGCACCGAGAAACTGTGTGAATAGAAAAACTAAGAGCCTCAGTTTCAGTAGCTGCCCATATCATGCAATACAAACTAGAGAATCTTCCTTTGCATATTATGGTTGCAAAGTTTCCGGGAGCATGACAGTTAGCCCTGTAGGGTGGTTAAACCCTACAGTAAAACATACTGAAACATATCTGGTGGGAAGCTGCTCTCATGGATCTTTGGAAGTGCCTGCTTTGCATTCTTTAGATGAAAATACTAGTGTTTGGAGCCCAGAAAGAGCCAGCATGAAATTAGTTAAAAAAAACCATCATCTATGGTCATCTCCTGGATACGTTCAGCCGAGGTAAACAAAATTAAATAAGGAATTAATGCCCTGCAAAAATTCGTTGAATAGGGATTTAGAAAATGGGGTCTTCAGAAAGCTGCTCTCAGAAATCTCAAAAGGAAGTCGCAGTTCTACTACCTGGAAACATGAACCATATCCTATTGCTACACCAGAGACAGAGCGTAGTCATCTAAGTGCATCAGCTTCACCTACTCATCCTTTGATTTCAGAGGGTCTTCTTCACTGTTCGTTCAAGGATGGATTTCCATATTATAGCTTTTCTTTGAAGGAGTCTGAAAAGGCTTTTGTAGCCAAAAAGTGGAAAGTCAAAAACCGTGGCAGAGAAGGCTTTGACTGGTTGTACACATTTCATTCTGGTCCTGATGATAAGACAATTTTGAATCTTTTGATAAAAAAAAAGAATAAATGGGTAGCCTCAAAAGACAAGCGCTTGTTGATCTTGTGGGACACATGAGAGTCACCAGTTCATTATGCCCTAAGATTAACAGTTTTGGTAGCTTAGAAATTGCCGTGGAAACTGAATTTGTTCTATTTGGTGTATACATTGAACATATCAAAGAGAGACCTGCAAGACAAACATGTTCAACAGAATAGCATTCTTGTTTCGGATTCCAAACGGCAACTGTGGTGATTCATGCTCTACATCAATAACATTCTCTAGTCCAATTGCCGACAATACTAGTTTTGTCCCAAGCTATGCCACCTCAACTAAAAAGGCCATCAAGAACCTGACGTCAAACTTACGGTTGAATCATCCTTCACAACAAAGATACAGCGAATTCTTTCAATCCAGTCTTGATGTCTGGATCTATAGATGGAAATGCAGTTTGTGTGGAGAACTGGGGTAGTGGGGTATCTCAAGACTCAGATGCCGAACTTTGTCTATCCCAGGCTCCCATCCATTTTCTCCTCATCTGGAATTGACAGCTACAGTGACCAGTGGAACTGACAATGACACTATTTCACAGAATCCGGGGGGATGGGGACAGAATTTTCTGGACAAAAGCCTTCATAATTCAAAGTCGATACATTCACATGATCCAGATAACTCTTGCAAGTCAGAATGCAGCCATAATTCCGCAATGAGCCCTACCCCAAGTTCAACAGGATGTGCTTTTGATGACCAGTCTCCAGTCTCCAGGTGAAGGACTTGGAAGCTGTCACTTAAATTGTAAAAGGCAATGGAAGACAAGTATAACGGCTCTAGTGCCAGCAGACATACATGGTTTGCCCAAAATTAAATCAAGTGGATCTTCACCTCTGATTGAGAGGTGGAGACTCGGTGGCAGGTGCGATTGTGGTGGATGGGATATGGGTTGTGCACTCACCTTACTTCACAATCGGAAACAAAGAAGGAACAGCGACTTAATTGAGACCAATTCAGAGGAAGCGGATTGCTATTCGGTATATGTGCTTTCTAAGGTATTGTATCTAGGAACCAATCATTTTGATTTCAATTATGTAGAGTGCCACAGTGTTATGTTATAGGTATTCAACATCCATATCCTTTTCTCCTGTTTTTTTCCCTCTGAAAATACCGGGAAGTTTGTCATTCTGTAACTCCTATCTGAAATTTTTGTTCATGTCGGACATTATGTGAATTACAGGGAGAAAGGGAAGGCAGTTGCCGACGGTTTGTATTCTGTTTGTTTTCAATTACAATTTCTTCAGTTTTATCCATGCTGCACAGCAGAGAAGAGATCCTCATTGTGCAGAGAAGAGATCCTCGTTCCTCCTGGCATGCATAATAATAACAATAATAATAATAACTGATTGCAGTTGGTACCAAAAGCAAAAGAAAAGATCCGTGGGTACCTTGGAGACGAGCAGGGAGGATATCAAATTTATTACCAAAAGCAAAAGAAAAGAGCCCTCGGCACCTTGGGGTCGACCAGGGAGAATATCAAATTTATTCCTAGATAGAGGTGTACATTGTACTGTAAAGTTTTGTCAGTCAATTTGTGGATATTGGGCTTTAGGGTAAAGTTGTTGTCATCCATGGTCCCCTATTGTGGTCTGGGTACATGGAAGATCGTGTCATCCAAATGCTAAGAGCAAGCCAAATGTATTTTCAACGATGGCTATTTCCATGTTGCGGGTCTTACAACTTCCGCATCGGTATTGGTTTCTTGTACTGTCGAAACAGCCCGGCAAGATGTAAAGGTTATGATTTGTGAACAAAATAATAGAGAAAAAATAGGTAAATTATATTGTTTTTGATCAAATAAATATCATCAATTCCTCGCAAATCTTTCTGGTCTGGTTCAAGGTCTTTACACCTTGGATACCAAGCAATTTTTCGAATTGTTTCTACTGTAGAAACTGCTTTCTATCATATTTCCTTTATATATTCAAAGAAGTTAGAACAATACGATTTTATTGCTGTACATTACCCATTTCAGCGTCCCTGTCAAGCACCATGCATTCGTAGTTCTTAGCCTTCCATACATTGCTTTTGCAGATCCATAGCTCTTAGCCTTCCTTTTGTGCTCTTTCTTTCTGCGCACACTGATAAGTTGGTTCATTTGGTTCAGTGGTTTCAGGGCCGCATCCTCCCTTCTTCTCTGGACAAACCATGCAACCCTCAAAACCCATGACAGTATAGCCGCATCCTCCCTCCTTCCCTGGACAAACCATGCAACCCTCAAAACCGGAGTATGGCCGCATCCTCCCTCCTTCGCTGGACAAACCATGCAACCCGAGGGAAACCGGAGGGAAATGAGCGAGGGAAATTAAAAGTTTTGGTATTCGAAAATTTTTAACATTGTGAAATGAAATACGCGTAATACTTGCCAAAACAAAACCTCTGATGCGTTTCACATCTCGGCCAATGGTGACTTGAAAAAATGGTTTTATATGAGAGTTTATACATGCACTAAGCCAAAAAGACCTTATACATTTCCGAAGAGAAGGAAAAATGAGATTTATACAATAAAATAAGTTTGTGATTGCCATAGAACAGAATAAAGTTTATGAGATTTTGTTTTTGGATTATTATAATTATCAATTTCATCATAAAATTTATGACCATTCAAATTTCATTAAATAATATGTGTGAGTTTTTTTTGGGGTTAATAAGGGGTTTGGATAAATAAGTGTATCTTTTATTATAAATAATTATTAATGAGGTTAGATTTAAGACATTTATTTAAATTATTAATTATATAAAATTGTTGAATTTTTATTTCATAAACTAGAGATTTTGTTTGATTTTTTAATCTAATTATGTGATATTAAAGATGAATTATGGTAACTTAAAAATAAGTTTTATGTGGTTAAAAGGGAAGTTGTAATGTTATGGTATGAATGATTATTTTCAATGAAATTTTTTGGTTTAGTAAGGATAACTCATCTATGGACATTTTCCATGATTTTTAAGACGGAGTCAATATAGGAAAGGTGATACTTAAAGGGCTCCCAAATGCTTTAGAAATTTTATATCTATTAGTTTATAAACATTAGAGGTTGAAAAATATCCTAAGCTCTAGAGCTAAGTTTGTTCCAACTTAGCTATATCTTGAACAACAAATTGTTGTTGACGACAAGGATATGATAGAAATTTGGTGGGTTGTAGGGTAGTCTTGTCATGAAATAAATGTAATGTAGTTACTAGGTAGTTAGGGGGAACCATTTTGGTGGAACTTGGCCATAAATGGGACATCTATCCATGCATAGTTTTTTAAGAACAAATACACCTAGTGGATTATCATTGTACGGGAATCGCTTTAGGATCTAGGCTACTGTGCACACAGTAACTAAAGGGATATTAGTGAAACCCACAAAAGTATTATAGGTGCTTTTATATAAATAGGTTTTCTTATGTTCTCATTGGTTAGTTATGGGAAAATGACAATAAAGTAAGAGAAGTTATAAGTGCTTTTATAGAAATAGGTGTTCTTGTGCTCTCATTGCTTAGGTATGGGCAAATGACAATAAAGTAAGAGAAGGATTTGACTACTGGACAATTAGAGGAATGATTCCACACAAAACCAAGTGTGGTGCTACAACACTTTCTAGGCTAAGGGCTTTTTGAAGGGGTTCCCCCACCATATGACTAGAAGAAGGGAATGGTCATTCCAGATGCTCTGAAAGTGTTGAGGCTTCAGCCAGGTCACAAGTATTGTCTGCTAGGAAGGCTTTCCAAAGAAGTTGGTTGGCATCACTATGACACTATTACGGAATTAGAAGGGAAGAGAAAGGAAAAGACTTAGGTATCATATGAGAGAAGGAAGCAATTGGAAAAATTGAGATCAAAAGCAGTGGAGTTAGCCGAAAATCAGCTTGCCCCAAAGATGGAGCTCTTAGCTTCAATAAAGTATTAAATAAGTAGCATGTTGTGCTCAATGAAGCAATCAATTTTGAAAATGACAAGAAAATATTTCTAAAGATGAGGTTTTTTACTAGAAAGATATAACAACATAGAAATAATTACATTGTTGATACAATAATAATATAATCCACAAACAACCTTCTCACATTCATGATCTGAGTATATAGTGAATTAGACAGAAGTAAGAACCTGATAAGTATCAAGGAAATGAATGACTTGGGGTATGTTCATCAAACCCTTGAAGCAGCAATAACACAATAATTGGCCCTAAACCCTGTATTGCGATTTTCTCCGTCATGAAACCCTTGAAGTAGCAAATACTCGTATAGATAATGAGCTTCAAGATAAAAATCCCGTAGACATGAAGAGTGTCATATGCCTCGTTCAAAAATTAGTAATTGAAACTGTGGATCTAAAAAAGAACTCTAGAGAAGATACCTCTATTTAAATAACTTACAAACCATATTGCAGAAAACAATTTCTTCTTCAAAGCTAATTCTTCGAATTTGGAGGGCTTAGGGGATTGGGGGTTAGGGGTTAGGGGATTTAGGTGCATTTAGGGGTTAGGGGTCGAATAATGAGTTAGTAGTTAAGGGATTAGGTATTGGGGGCTTAGGGGTCTCGACCCGAACGCGTTTGGGCGGGTGCAATCAACCGAAACGACCCGACCTGAACGAGTTTGGGCAGGCGCCCTCAAACGAAACGACACGGTTTCGCCCAACCGAACGAAGGCACAAGGGAGCAAATGAAAAATGGGTCGCACGAACGTGCACAAGGCAACCATTCAGTCACAACTTAGCAAATTTGATATGGCTGCCCTCAAACAAAACGACCCAACCCGAATGCGTTTGGGCAGGCGCCCTCACATGGCGCGACACGGTGTGCATGACCAAACGAAGGCACAAGGGAGAAAACGGCAAATAGGCCGCACGAACGTGCAAAAGGCACCCGTGCAATCACAACTTAGTAAATTTGATACGGCCACCCTCAAACTAAACGACCCGACCCAACCCGAACGTGTTTAGGCGGGCACCCTCACAATATGGCACGCCCGACTGAACAAAGGCACAAGGGAAAAAAAAGCAAACGGACTGCACGAACGTGCACAAGGCACCCATGCGGTCACAACTTAGCAAATTTGATACAGCTGCCCTCAAACGAAACGACCCGACCCGAATGCGTTTGGGCGGGCGCCCTCACACAGCGCGCTCGACCAAACGAAGGCATAAGGGGGCAAACGGCAAACGAGCCACACGAACGTGCACAAGGCACCTGTGTGTTCACAACTTAGAAAATTTGATACGGCCACCCTCAAACGAAACGATCTGACCTGACCTGAATGCGTTTGGACGGGCACCCTCACACGGCGCGCCCGACCAAACGAAGGCACAAGGGAGAAAATGGAAAACGAGCCTCACGAAGAACAAGGCACCCTTGCGGTCACAACTTAGTAAATTTGATATGGCCACCCTCAAATGAAACGACCCAACCCGAATGCGTTTGGGCGGGCGCCCTCACACGGCGCGCACGACCAAACGAAGGCACAAGGGAGAAACCGGAAAATGGGCCGGACGAACATGCACAGGGCACCCGTGCGATCACAATACTCTTGAAGGTACATGCAGTATTAGGGACTACATTGATGCAGTGACATATTTTGTGGATATTTCATACGTGAAGCCTTAGTGAATGTTTATCCTAGTGAAGTAGACTTATATAATGTTGGCCCGGGAAAGGGTATGTAATCTATAACTATAGCTTTTGCATACAGGGTGGTGAATAAGCTTGAAATTCGAAGATGAGAAATTCAACACCCACTGGAAAAAATTCCAACTTGACTTCTTGAGATTTACAAAAATCCATTTACAACTTGGAGGGGAAATATTCCCAACTTCTTACTGCATCGGAGGAAAATGAGCCAAGAAAAGACAAGAGAATTCCCCATGTTTTCGCTTTGAATGAGACGAGCGAGACAACGTTCATGACACCGAGCAAGAGACACATAAGATTGAAAGAATTCTTAGCATCGATGGAGTTTACAAAGGTGTGGAGATCCCATCAACTAGCAGAAGGGTTGTCTTGACTCTCAAGGGCACACCCTTGAACTAATACTTTCTGCCTTATCATATTAACACCAACCATGAATTCCACCTTTAGACTAGTGAAATCCCATGTCGATGGATCGAATCAACCACGAAATTCATTAACTCTGCCCACCCTGTATCCATCAATGAACTTGGTACGAAGGTAAAGGAGGGATCAATTAAGGGTTTTCCAACTTCATAAGACTCCACATGTGAGGGGTAAATGGGCGCGTGGCCAACACCCCCACAAACCACCACCTCAACCTTAATGATGAGATCCTGACGCCAAATGTTATGCGTGATGCGAATATGTGCATATATAGGAGGCGACAGGGGGGGCATAGAAAGGAGGTCATCTTTGGAAATCTTCAAAAAATAATTCTCATGGTGCATATATCCAACTAGCAAAACAAGAGAGAGGGACAATTATATTGAGTGGAATTATTCATGGAATATCTTTCCAACCTGACATGTCATTGATCTCATACTAACCCACTTACTTCAAGAAGGAAGGCTTGATTCATTTGTGTATCCACCTCTTTGTTTTGGGTTTTTAAAATGTGGCAATAAGCCTTTTGAGGGAATGATTTTAGGGCACTATTGATTTTTCTAAGGAGGAGGGATAAATTGTTTTTCTTCAGGAGAAAACCTTTTTGAAGGTGTTGAATAGTGATAAGGGAATCCCCCAAGATCACTAACCTAGAGACATCTCGATCATTAGCCAATTGGAGACCTGGAAGAAGCCCATACATTTATGTGAGATTGTTAATTCTTTGGAATAGCCCCCATAAGTACTTTATTTTTTATATTCCATCAGGATTTAGGAGAATCTCTCCCTCTCCCCCTCTCGCCACCCCAACTATTTAACTTTTATATTTTATTGAACTATTATGGTTCTATTATAACTCTTTATAAATGTATAAATTTATATAATTTAAATTTATGTGGTATAAAAAAACCTTAAACATATTAGAATCGTGAAGATAATAATAAAAAATAGAAACTAAAAATATTATACAAAAAAAGTGGTGTTCTATGTAAATTAACAACATAACTTCCAACATGATCCTCATAAAACTAACTAAACCCATATTTGTCTACTGTCAAGTTTGATATTTCAATAATTGTTTAGATGATTTTCATGAATTATTAGAGTTTTTGTTTAGCTGGTTTAAATTTAACTTGAGATTTCCCTAGGTGCCCTCACACGACCCAACCCGACCCACCCCGACCCGCCCGAACACATTTCCTTGTGCGCCCTCACACGGCACGACCCAACCTGACCCGCCCGAATGCATTTCCTTAGGTTCCCTCACACAACCCAACCCAAACGCATTTGGGTGGGTGCCCTCAACCGAAACGACCCGACCCGAATGCATTTGGGCGGGCGCCCTCAACCGAAATGACCCTACCAGAATGGGTTTGGGCGTCGGGCGCCCTCAAACGAAACGACCCTACCCAAATGGGTTTGGGCGAGCGCCCTCAAACAAAATGACACGGCAAGCTACCGAACAAAGGCACAACAGAGAAAACGAGAAACGGGCCGCACGAACGTGCATAAGGCACTTGTGTGTGATGTTTGGATGGGTGCTAATTTGTAGGGTTTTCCATTTTTATAATTTTATTTGTTGTGCTTTCTACCATGCTACCTAGTTGCTTTCCTTTTGCCCTAGCATTTTAACTTTTTCGATGTCTATATCTCTATTGTTTCTTGCCCCATTTGAAATGTCATCCTTATTTGGTAGGTGTTTTCTTTAATATTGTGTGAATATTTTTCCATCAGACAGCTTCTGTGGAATTTGTCTATGAAAATAGCTTGTAAGGCCCATTCATCGGGGTATTTGATGAAATGAAATGATTATCGATGATCACCAACTAATGCTACCTACAAAGATTTACTCTAACAATTCTACAGTTTTCCTGTGCCAACAATTATACAACATTTTAACCTCATGAACTAGTCTCCTATGTTCTCTTAGCTGATGCTATAAGCACTTATTGTTGTTGTCAAAGCTTTTACTCTCTAGTCCCATTGAGCTATTTCAGTTATTTGTGGACATTGATCTATTTTCATTTCATTTCTTCAATTTTTCTAACTGTTATGCATTACCTTTGGCCAATGCCTTCTTTCTTACCTATGCTTTTTCTGCATAAGCATTCCAACCACCCATAACAGCAGGGGCAATAGGAGCCACGCAGTCCAGCCAGAGCCTAGTAGGGGCAGCGCAGAGGCAGCAGGAGCCACGCAGCGCTGACGCAGGCCCAGTCAGGGCAGCACAGGGGCAGTGTAAGCCCTTCAGGTGTGACGCAGACCCTTACTGAGCAGCGCAAAGGCCGACGCAGGCCAGTTAGGCTAACGTAGAGGGATTAAGAGTAGTGTATTACTGTCGTTTTTATTTCTCTGAAGGGTGAACCAGTTTTGGTGCCCAGGATTCTTATACTTAGATTCTACATAATAATGAAAACCCTCCAAAGCTAGCTACACTAGTTTTCGCACATTGGCTTTTTTCCGAGGACAGTTTTCCAGAAAATACGTGTGTCACTTTGTCTATGAGCATGTTATTTAATATTTGGTCTATATGTGTAGGTTGCTAGTTGTATTTACTATCTAATTCGCTAATTTATTGAATATTTTAGAAATTAACTTGTAACTTAATTCAAGTAGGAGAAGTAAATCAAGATAATGTAGTAGGGTTTCTTAGATTAAGAAATTTTCACATTCCCTAGGTCTAGCCCCATTAGGTCACCTAGGGCAACAATTTCCCAAGAATCTAGCTAGATGAAAACTTCTATCTCCTAAAGGCAGCTGCGTTGTTGGGTTCCCTCACTCTCCTCAGAACTTGGGCCAATTCCGATGGTGGAATCTCTGGATACCTCAAGCCCTAGCTCTAGGATCAAGTTTTGCCTAGGTGTTCCCAAGGATAGAACCTAGTAGGATCAATTTGACCTATCGAAGTAAAAACTCTTGTCTGATCCTTTCCCCTCACCTTTTCCAGGATAGGAACATCATTGGTTGCTAAATTCCATCCCTGAACCTCGGCTGGGTCCACTTGGCCCCGTGTGGTCCCATTTGGTGTCAAAGGCCTTTCATCAAGGAACATTTGGGAATCC
This sequence comes from Pinus albicaulis, assembly GCA_034641835.2. NCBI lineage: Eukaryota > Viridiplantae > Streptophyta > Pinopsida > Pinales > Pinaceae > Pinus > Pinus albicaulis. The sequence continues at coordinate 1,586,298,736 of CM076579.1, forward strand.
AAGTTCCCAAAGGATTTTAGGGATTGAGAACTTCCTTCATAAGTCTTTTTCTTCTCCCTCAACCCTTCAATCCCCCTCCTCCCTTCCTATATGATAAATTCATTTGCTTAAAAGGAAAGCAAGTCCCACTCTTTATTTTATCTTTGGGAAAGGGTTTCGAGGGTCACTTCCCACCTATTCATTGACCTTTACTCTACAAGTGACTTCCTAAACTACCGAGACTCCACCCATTGGTGAAATTCCGTGAAGAGCAAGGAGCCTTAGCTGTGGTGAGAATGGGCTAAGCCTCCATCGTTTCCCTTGTCCTAGCAGTTGCCCTCTTATGAACCCCTTTTAGGTCCACTACTAGTTTGAGTGGTAACAAGTTGTTCACAATTCCATTTGTCAATAACTCTTTGGTATGCCCACTTTTGGCATACTATAGCTCCAATATGAGAAGTCCAGGGCTATGGAGGCTTCCCTTCTTCCCACTGAATCAATCCTCTACAATATAGTGAACTAGGGCTAGTTGGTTGGCCCACTTGATTGTTACTTTAGTCCTTCAAAGTTTGCACATCCTTAGGCCCTATACACCTGCCCTTCTACCAATTTTGTTGTCCTTCACCAGAACAAGAGTCAGGGCTAGTCTTCTTTGACAGTAACCTAACAACCCTCCAACTGTACTTGGATTACCATCAATCTGCCCAACCACAGCCAATTCTTTTTACTGATCTAGGGCCCACAATATTGTCTTCATATAGGGCTCTTCAAATCTTCCACCTAGCACAAACCAACCATTAAGGCATGCAACATTCTTCTGAACCTTCACATGATGATCTTGCTCTTGGAGGATGATCATGACCTCCCTTTAGCAACCCTTACTCGACCCTCGTACTCGACCTAATTTAGGATTACATCTCTCTTCACCCCCTTGATGTGCCAGATAGTGGGAATACATGTCAAACATGCTAAGATGTGCCAAGTGATAAGGCATGCCAAGATGTGCAAGGGTGTGTCAATGCATGTCAAGGACTGTCAAGCCAACAGAAGGGAGAAAAAAGTTAAAATACAAGGAAATGAACACATAAGAGGGTTAATAAGTCATCAATTTACCTTTTCCAAGAGGGGCATGCTAGGCACACCAACACTGGGTGGCAATAGGTGCCAAGTGAAAAGTCTTAGTGCATTCTACGTGCCAAGTATTCCTTTTTTGCTTCTCATCTACTTTCCAACAATTGATCGTCACAAATAAATTTAATATTAAACCATGTCAAATCATACCAAGGCATCTCAATGTATTCCACACATGCTAAGGCTTTCCAAGCGCCAACACGTGCCAAGTGCCAATATGTGTTAGGGACTAGTGTTATGCATGTTATGAAGTGGACGGGAATGTTGAAGAGTGCTAAGGTGTGCTAGAGAGTGATAATGCATGTTGATGAGTGTTAAGGATTACTAGGAAAAAAACATTAAGGGAGCACTAGGTAAAAATTCATGGAAGCTAATGAATATGAGGAACATGTGCCAAAGACTAGTGTTAATGAGTGTTAGTTGTCATGCCAAGGAGGGAGTGACAAGGTATGCTAAGCATTGGTAAAGCATGCTAGGGAATATCAAGGCATGTCAAGAATTCCCAAAGTGTGCTTGGGAATTCCAGGCTGTGCTAATTATATCATGTGCCAATTAATAGTGCCAAGATATGCCAATACATGCTAGGTGCTAAGGATATTGTGGTGCAGGATGCCATGGTATGTCAATATGTGTCAAGGAAACAAAAGGAAGAACCAATATTAAGAGGGTTAATAAGTTAGGACTTTATCTTTTCGAAAAGGGGCATGCTAGGCACACTAATAATAGGTCCCAATACATGCCAAGTGGCATTGTGTACCAAGTGCTAATGTATGATAATGCATTCAACCAAGGTGTTCCAGGGCATGCAGCTAGGGACTATATGCAGCATGCCAACACATGCTATGAGAGCTCCATGTTGTGTTAGCGCATACCACCATGTTCTTGGGCGTCAGTGCCATCACAATATGTTCTAGGTACAAAGATGTTCCAAGACATGTTGGGTGCTAAGAAATGTTAGTGTGTGCCAAAGCATTAATTTAAGGTGTGCCCAGATTGTTGAGGATTGTTAGGTCTTTCTCATTAATAGAATTGTTAAAGCTTGATTATGTATTAAATAATATATTTCCTACACATAATAGTGGAACTTTATCTAAAGGGAATTTGCTAGATAATAAATTTAATAGATCAATCATGTGTTGACTTATAGGAAATATCTATTCGACTAGTCATTACTTGAGGGAAATGATACACACTAATTACTTCTAAAAAAATTGATTGACCCTAACCACTATGGCCTTGGAGATATTATAAAAAACACTCCACAATAATTGTATTAAATCATTATCTTTTGACAAAAAATATATTAACAGGCACATAGCGTAATCAAAAACTCATTGGATTGATCAATGATGACGGGCATTTTTTGACCATCACCAAAAGTAACAAAAAGAGCATTGGTGAGGGTCATTAAAAGTTCATCACTAGAAGTGTCACCAAAGAGAGAATTAGTGATGGGCCTTTAACGACCCTCACCAAAAGTGTCATTGAAAATGTCTTTGGTGACGGACCATAAAGGACCATCACTATTTACACTTACAATGACGAATTTTTAATGATCAATGATGACGAACATTTTTTGACCGTCACCAAAAGTAACAAAAAGAGCATTGGTGAGGGTCATTAAAAGTTCGTCACTAGAAGTGTCACCAAAGAGAGAATTAGTGATGGGCCTTTAACGACCCTCACCAAAAGTGTCATTGAAAACGTCTTTGGCGACGGACCATAAAGGACCATCACTATATACACTTACAGTGATGGTTTTTTAAGGACCGTCACCATACGTGACATTGGTGACGGACCTTAAAGGTCCGTCACAAGCATGACCCTCACCAATGTGCTTTTTTCTTGTAGTGTCCATGGTGCCATACATGCCTAGAATCTGGAGGGTCTTCCTCCTAATGAGCTACCAAAGGATTCTTCAAAGTGGAATCGACCTCATCTGATCCAAGTGGATATTGGTGGTCACCCGCCTATTCCACTTGGGGCCCCACCATTGTCTCTTTCAATTTTTCAGTTTCGGCACAACTTACTATTTTTAGCATTTTTTCGGTTCCTGAACTTCCGGAGCTGTTTTGAGGCCCTAAACGACGTTTTTTTGGAAAACGGGGAGCAACATTGGTCCATGGACCAATGAGCATGGACCAATGTTGCTCACTCGAAATTTGTAGTCCTTGGATAGATATTTCTGACGAGGTATGGTACACGTCAAACGGAGATCGTATGCCAAAGTTACGTCCCCGGGAAGTTGAAACACCAATTTACCCAAACGGGGCCCATAGTGTTTGGTCTCAATCTAGTCTCCTAAATTGAGCTCATTTATTGTCAACCAAGGTCAGTAAACTGCTGAAGTGTAGTGCACCATATGTGCCTAAGTAACCTCTTCCTACTTCGTTGTGTTTAGTGTTTTATAATGTTTTTGGTCTTTTGGTAGTTTTATGTTCACAAGGAAAAATGACTAGAAAGCTAATGGAAAGGAACTAATGATTAAAAACAAAGTGAAGCCTAATTGGTTGATGTCAAATGTCAAATGCAATTGCAAACACTAAAGCAGAATCAAATCTAAACTATGACTAAGCAAAAGCAAAGTTTGATAATGACTTTTAAACAAATGATTCAAAACATAAACTCAACTTGAGAAATGATCAACTAAATATGCAAATCCTCCTAACTAAACAGTTTAAACAAATAACTTATAATGATGCAACATTTCATCCTTGATTAGAGATTTGTTGAAGCAAATTTGGAATAAAACAGTTATACCATCATAAGATCTTCTATTCTAGGACTAGTTCCTAACTCTATTCTGCAATTTAATTGAATGTCACAAAACCTTACTCAAGAGTTATTGATTTCTTTTCAAAGTAGTCTTTTGAGGGAGGGCTCTGTTTATGAAGTGATAAGGAAATTGCAGAGGTACTTCAGGCCTTAAAATGATATTGTCTTCTGCTCATGTAGTTATGAAGCAATTATAGATTTTAGAACAAGAAGAGGTTTGTGAATAATGAAGGCTGTTTTGTTAAGTTTAACAACTGAAGTAATCTAATGTGCAGTGAATGACAGTCTGAATGTGAAGTGAAAATGCAATGAGTTGAACTAAAACTGAACTTAAAATGTCACTAATCTAAAACAGTGTTAAACTACAAGTCATTATCAAACTTAAAGCAAAACAACTGAACATGAATTAAGTGCAATTAAACTCCGGAGTATCCTAACTTATGTTATGCAAACAGAAAGACTGAAAGCAATTAAAAACTAAGATATCATGGCTATCTCCCACTCGTCATTATGATATTTTGGGCAAGCGTTTAAGAGCAAGGACAACTATGGTACTTAGTGCAAACACACAAATGAAGCGTTCAGGATCACAATCATGCTTAAAACATTATAAAGATTTCTTGGAAGAGTTTCTTCTTGTGGAAGAGTATTTAGCATAAGTATAACTGTGATATTGAACAAAAGAGATTACAATTAAATCCTACAATACTATAGCCAATTCCCATTCATCATTATAATCTTTTGGAAGAGCTTCTTCTTTTGGAAGAGTTTTTAGAATGAGTATAACTACAGTAGCTAATGAAATCAACTACGAACTCAACTTTAAAAACGTAAAGGCAGCTAGAATACTTATCTAAATTACGCAAATAAATCCGTGCAAGAGGCAGGGGCCCTCTACCACTGACGCAATCTAACTCTAAATCAAATCAACGTTTCAAAACAACACTTTCTGCTTCATTAAAAGAGAAATAACTTGAACAGAGCAATCTGCGTCTTCAGAAATGTAGCACAGAGTCTCAGCAAAATATAGAACAAAAATTTCTAGCCTAGCTCTCGGTTTCCCAAGTATTTATATAACAAATGTTCATAACAGAACTTGCAACAATTCAAGGATTATTGTCTTTCCTTATCGAAATCATACTAGGACTCTTAAAGTGGCTGCGTGAAAAGGAAATGGACATCTGGACTGAGACAGTCCTACTAGAAGTCTGCTTTCTTAAATATGTTCCCACGTATCAAAACCATACACAGAATTCGTTTCTTCCTTCATGGTGAGCAACGAACCATGTAGACATCACGTGGAATATGCCCATATGTGGTTTTTCTTGAGACGACACCTGTAACCCACTCAAACTGTAAAACAGCTGCGGAATTTGGGATCAGCTACGGAATGCGCGGTCAGCTACGGAATGCCTGTATTCTGTAGCTATTTTGCAGAAAATTGTTAAAATAGCAAAAATCATGAAAATACAATATGTTAATCAATTTCATGTAACCTTTAAACAATCCTAATCATTCTTCATTGATTTTAGGCTTATGAAGTGATAAAATAATGATGAAATGAAGTGAAGGTTTGTAAAAGAGAAGGCAATTCTAAGGCTCAACATACCCCCACTGCAAGACTATTGCATGTCCTCATGCAATTTCATCAAAACTTATTCCATGTGCTTTGAAACCTCTGTTAGAACATCCAACCTTATCCTTCTGCTTCTTTTGGCCCTAATCTATTTTCTAATCTCTGTTAACTTTTTAGAGATTAGTTCTTCATCTTCCTTTTGTAGTGGAGTGTCAAGTTTATTTTCAATATCCATGTCAGTTTCTCTTCTTCTGCTCCATCAAAAGATTTGACAAAATATTTTGTAATCTCCTTATGGAAGCCATCAAATTTCTCTATAAAATTTAGCCTCCCTTCTTATTGTAGTAGCTCCTTGACTTGTGGATATCCTTCCAAATACTTGACTTCAACTGATTGTGTCCTGAAAATTAGCCACATTCCTCCTTTGTGCAGATTATCTTCCTTTCAGAATTACTTTTCTATGCTTGAAGCTAGATTGACTACAGAGTATAATGCTTTATTTTGAAAATGTATCTCTATGTCTGAAGATGGATTAGTTGAAGAACGATGCTTCACCCTTAGAATTACCTTTCTGCACTTAGAGATGGATTGGCTACAAAGTGTAATGGAAGTGAATGGATGGAGGTAATTAAGCTATAAGGGAAAATGAAGTGGCTATGGATCTGATGGAGGGTGAAATAAGTGAATGATACAATCTTAAGGAGGTGTGGAGTAGTAGGTTGTAATGTTGGATAAGGGATATGGCCAAGATATGTTAATCAATTCGAATGATAGGTTGTTTTAGGAAACATATGATTATACACATTGTATCTATTTCATGTTTTAACTTTTTGCTATTAAAATAATTTTCACAATTTACCTCAGAATTTTGACCTTGTTAATTGATGTGCTTGATGCTGTTCCTTTGGTCCTCTTTTAGCTTGTTGGTCTTCAAAACAGAATCCTTCAATTTCCTGTAATCATCATCTCTTTGTAGGTTGTACAATTGAGTCAGAATTGCTGAATAAGATGTGGCTGCAACATGCAATCTGTAAAAAGAAATGATGTATGAATATGGAAGATGGATGTGAAATGTAATGGAGTGAAAGTGGAGTGGACTTGTGAAATGAAATGAAAATGGCGTGAGATGGAGTGAAAGTGGAATGGACTTGTGAAGTGAAATGAAAATGGCGTCAGATGGAGTGAAAATGGAGTGAGATGGAGTGGAATTGTAGAATGAAATGAATTTTGGAATTTCTCTCAAATAGTACATTAGACTTCCCTGAAATTTTCTGAGGTTGTCACCAATATTATTATGCATCTTCCGACGAAAAATCTCTGCCATTGGTTACACGGATCTCCCGGAAAATGAGAAATGGCTGTAGGTGAAAGTGGCCAATTTCTTGAAAAATACACACTGAAATTTTCTGAAATTTTCTGTGTTTATTCACCCTACCTCAATGCATTTACCATAAAAATTTCAGGACCAACGGATGCACAGTTTGAAAGCTATGATAAAATCAATTTCTGCCCTGTTTCACCCTTCATTCTGCCCAATGTTGCAACAAAAAAGTACGCCACGGACTCATTTTAAGGCCAAATTGAGTGGATTCCAAAGTGGAAACTATGTATTTTACCTTCTCTCACTACCACATGCTTCCATAGAATTTCATTTTGATGAAGAAAAGGTGTTTGCAGCAAAACACCTCAATCTGTCCTATTGGCATTCATAATGCTTAAAATTGAAAAATCGCACTCTAAAAACCCTTCTCGAAAATGCCCTTGAAAATGTTATTTTTTCCAAATTTTGTCCAGCATCTTATCTCAATTTATCTATGTTCTCAGGAAAAACGTAAGCTTACAAAATTTTCTATTTCTGTCCAATCTCTGCAATACTTGCGCCCAAAACCGCCTCTGAAAAGTTAAAAAACAAGAACAGTGCATGCTATGAAAGAATGGTCGGTAGAAACCGCCACTCTTCCGTAGTCTGTTATTGAATTGACAAGAAGATGAACATGCTGCTACAAGAAACTAATGAAATGTCATCGTCAAGTTGTTGTTGATTTCATAAAACCATTAGTCTTCATCAAAGCCAACATTCATGGTACAATTCTTACCTATGCGAATAGATGTGTCAAAGTCGCAGCATGGAAGAAATCATTAGATTACCGATCAATAATGAAAACATCATTAACCAATGCGAGACAACTCACTGCGATAATGTCATGGAGTGTCAAGGTACTCCTCAATGCATCTTGACGGGACGTAAGCTGAATGTGTCGAAGTCGAGTCGCTCGCAAGATTTGACAATCGAAGAGACATTGTTGTATTCCCCATTGTTATCAACGAGGAGGCTTTCCATCGATGAATGCAAGCTCCAAGGGCACTTCCAAATAATCTCTAATCTTGATCCCGGATAAAGATGTTGAGGTCGATGACAAGATCTGATGGAAGGTGGATCCCTAGGGAATTCCACATCATCCAACTCGAGCATAGAACCAAGAATGATTTGAAGAACTATGAAAGATTAAAACCATCATGAAATTGTCGTAATCTTATTGTAAACTCTTTCTCCCCACCTACTTTCGCTCAGTTTTCAAACAAAGTCTCATGTCCAGATTGAAAAGCAGCCAGCTGCGTTTTCACAATAGTGACCCTTATTTTTTCTCTTTACTCTCTCTCTCTTTTTTTTATGTCCTACTCTACTTGAAAAAGAAAAATTCTGTTCAAGTATATGAGTACTTCCAATGAAATCCATAAGTCTCAGTAACAAGATGATAGATAAAACTCATATGCAGGTTTGAAAGACACTTGATATGTGCACCGTATATGAGATGCCAACCGTCTTGATTTAGATGATGTCAAAAGATATTGAATAATTGAGCATTGGAATCCAATGATCGAATTGAACCAAGATTCAATGTAATCTTGTCTTCCTTTGCTCTTTCCTCTATCATAGAAATGCAAGTCTTCAGAGATATGATCTTCATTCATAGAATCTAGTGATAGGCATGCATGAGACTTTTCAATCTCCTAGCTCCCAATATCTCCTCTTTATCAATAGATATCCCCGATTCTTGGACCTTATCTCGAGTCTTCTCTCTTTCCTCGTTTGTTGTTCTTCAATGACAAACTGGAATCATTTTGCAGAATACTCTCGATTTATAATGTTGATAGGTGTTGTACTTTGTTGGGGGATATGAAAATGGTTGTGGAGGTAGTGTGTGGGAGTGGGGAATCTTTTGGGGTGTTTTGTGTGGATGGTAATGGAAAAGGTTGAATTGAGTGTAAAATGAGGGTGATATTGATGTTGTAGTGGAGGTAAATGGTATGGATAACATTGATCATGGTATCGAGGATAGAGAGGAGAAAAGATTGAGGATATGGTGGATTTCCTTTATAGGTGGGCCTTTGCCAACTTTCTTGTTGCCAAGATTGGTTTTGAGGTTGGGTATTAGAGATGGCCAAGGTGTCCATGGTTGGTTTTGAAGTTGGGATTGAGATGGAGAAAAGGTTTCCAAGGTTGGTTTTGAGGTTGGGATTGAGATGGGCCAGGGTTGCCAAGGCAAGGGTGTTCTCCAATTACCTTGAGGTTGCTGTGCATAACCTTGAAACCCTAGCATAAGAATATTGCATCATATTGGGTTGATAGAGGCTGCCATAGCCCTCTGAGCTACATGAAACGAACAGTTGCTTCCTGTGTCATTGATTTGCTCGATTATCCTTCCGTAAATTGCTCTTCAACCTCGGTATGATGGGCAATCTTCAAGTAGTATGTGATCCTCGCACAAATTTTACACATTTTAATGTTATCAAGTGACATTCATGCAAAGCATGTTTCTTTCTACATTTAGGGAAAAATATAAATGAAGAAACTTTTTGCTTGTTTTGCATTTCTTAGCATGTCGCTTTGTATCGATTTAAATTACCAAGAATGTTTTTAGCAAATTGTTAGGTTCACGCTTGACTTACCAATCTTGATGTTGACTTACTTACTCTTGTCATAAATGGACCTTGAAGGGATCTTACACACTTTGCTTTTTCCTCTTGATATCTTCTTGCATGTTCACAAATTTCTTGAAATGACAATCAATAGCACATCTCCTTTTCCCACAATATTAAGAAGATCAATCCATTCATCCTTTATAGCATTTAGTAGGAGAGTTTTTAATGCATCCAATCCCTAAATTATGCAATTCTAGATCTTTTAGATATTATAAGTAAATCTCTCCACTAAATCTTCTAGGCTTTACATCCTCTTTTTGGTTCATCTTAAAGACTTCATTTTCTAAGGTCATGGTGCAAGTGCAATAACCTTTATATTTCTCCAAAATACTCTTTTCATATCATCCTCATGTCCTTATGTAGAATTTGTTCCTAAAGTCATGAACCATCTAAGAGCTCTATCATTTAATGTTACTCGGAAACAAATTCAATTTTTGCATGTGCAATGTAGTAGCCAGTAAGATCTACAAATTAGTTTCAGTAAATTCAAAAGAAAGGTTTCCAGTCTCTTCGATCTCTATACCTTATGAAGTTAGTAAGTGCGTATGGATGGATGTTCTTCATTTGAATATTGATATCATTTTCTGTGAATTGGAAATCCAAAAGGATCTTCCTCATTGTCATCATCTCCATCCATTTCTTCAACTCCGCTTTTGTCACCTCTTCTTCTACCCGCAAAAATATGAATTCATGATGTGGATGTGTGGCTCTTACTACACCACATGATATAGTGGGTGTGGTAGGTGATTGAAGTTTTTGTTTTTGTGGAGTGTAGGAAATCTGAGATACCTAGTTACACTTCCTCGGCATGCTTCAAGCAAATGTTTGGTCTCAATCTAGTCTCCCTAAATTGAGCTCATTTATTGTCAACGAGCTTCGTTAGAACTCGTTGAAGTGTAGTAGCACCATAGTGTGCCTAAGTAACCTCTTCCCGTACTTTCGCTGTGTTTAGTGTTTTATAATGTTTTTTGGTCTTTTGTGATGATTTCTCGATGTTTTTGGTCTTTTGGTAGTTTTATGTTCATGCCAAGGAAAAATGACTAGAAAAGTTAATGGAAAGGAACTAATGTGATTAAAAACAAGTGTAGCCTCAATTGGTTGATTTTCAAATGTCAAATGCAATTGCAAACACTAAAGCAAGGTAATCCTAAATCTAAACTATGTGACTAAGCAAAAGAAAAGCTTGATAATGACTTTTAAACAAATGATTCAAAACATAAACTCAATCTTGAGAAATAATCAACTAAATATGCAAATCCTCCTAACTAAAATGTGCTTTAAAACAAAATAACTTATAATGATGCAACATTTTTCATCCTTGATTAGAGATTTGTTGAAGCAAATTTGGAATAAAACATTTATACCATCATAAGAGATATGTCTGTGTATTCTAGGACTAGTTCCTTAACTCTATTCTGCTAATTTAATCTGAATGTCACAAAACCTTACTCAAGAGTTATTGATTTCTTTCAAAGTAGTATTTTGAGGGAGGGCTCCTTGTTTATGAAGTGATAAGGAAATTGCGGAGGCACTTTCTCGTGCCTTAGAAATGATATTGTCTTCTCGTTCATGTAGTTATGAAATAAATTATAGATTTTAGAACACAGAAGAGGTTTGTGAATAATAGAAGAAAGCTGTTTTGTAGCTATTAACAACTCGTAATCTAATGTGCAAAGCAATGACAACGAATGTGAAGTGAAAATGCAATGAGTTGAACTAAAAACCGAACTTAAAATGTCACTAATCTAAAATAACGTTAAACTACAAGTCATTATCAAAACTTAGCAAAACAACTGAACATGAATTAAGTGCAATTGAAACTCCTGAGTATCCTAACTTATGCTATGCAAACGTAAAGACTGAAAGCAATTAAAAACTAAGATATCATGGCTATCTCCACTCATCATTATGATATGTTGGACAAGTGTTTAAGAGCAAGGACGCGCTATGGTGCACTTAGTAAACACACAAATGAAGCCTGCTCAGATCACAATCATGCGTTAGAACATTATAAAGATTTCTGGAAGAGTTTCTTCTTGTGGAAGAGTATTTAGCATAAGTATAACTGTGATATTGAACAAAAGAGATTACAATTAAATCCTACACATACTATAGCCAATTCCCCATTCATCATTATAATCTTTTTTTGGAAGAGCTTCTTCTTTTTGGAAGAGTTTTAGAATGAGTATAACCACAGAGTACTAATGAAAGAAAACTACGAACTCAACTTTTAAAAATGTAAAGGCAGACTAGAATACTTATCTAATTACGCAAATAAATCTGCAAGAGTGTGGGCCCTCTACCACCTCACGGAATCTAACTCCAAATCAAATCAACGCCTTCTTCAAAGCAAACATTGTCTCGTCTATTGCAAAGAGAAATAATCCTGAACAGAGCAACTTCGCATCTTCGAAATGTAGCACGCAGTCTCGTACCAAATCTAGAACAAAATCTCCAGTCTAGCTCTCGTTTCCCCACAGTGTTTATATAACAAATGTTCATAACGTAATCCCTGCAACAATTCAAGGATTATTGTCTTTCCCTTATCGAATCATACTTAGGACTCTTAAAGTATCATGCGTGAAAAGGGGAATGAACATCTCGGATCGAGACAATCCCTACTAGAAGTCTACTTTCTTAAATATGTTCCCACGTATCAAAACCATACATGCACTCGTTTCTTCCTTCATGGTGAGCAACGAACCATGTAGACATGACGTGGAATATGCCCATATGCGGTTTTTTCTGAGACGACACCGTAACTCCACTCAAATCAGAAACAAACTATGAATGCGGGATCAGCTCACGCGAATGCGCGATCACTCACGCGAATGCTCGTATTCTCGTAGCTATTTTACGTAAAATTGTCTACAAATAGCAAAAAATCATGAAAATACAATATGTTAATCTAATTTCATGTAACTCTTTTAAGCAATCCTAATCATTCTTCATTTATTTTAGGCTTATGAAGTGATAAAATAATGACGAAATGAAGTGAAGGTTTGTAAAAAGAGAAGGCAATTTTAGGTGCTCAACACATAGTTTTGGCGCTTCATCTCCTAGGGGTTAGGGTTTTGGTTTCTGCTTTAGGATTTTCTCCATTGTTTCTAAATAATAACAGGGCCCCTAGAACCCTCATTGTAACTCGACTAAAGACAGTAGCCGCCACATCTCTTTCTCGCAGATAGCTACCACCACGTCTAGCTAGTTTTATTTCCATTCTGTCCGTAAGCAAATTTCAGCTTTTTTGATATTAATGAAATGAAGTGTTATTTCTCGTTGCATCTCTATATTTAGGGTTAGATATGTGTTATTCTTTTGACGTTCCCCGAATAAATCCATATCGTTGGTATCGTAGCTGTCTCGATTTTTCTCGATTCTTCTTTGCATGTCCCCAACGAGTTAGGGCTCGATTTGGTGGAACCTTTGCAAGATCGGGCTACGTAAACCCCCGACGGATGCTCATGGGGATGAAAAGAAAGATGAGGGAGTAGGAGATCCTGTATCAAAATATTTCTCGAGGAGGCTCCTTGAAAAACAAAGGAACTCGATGATGGATAACTTTGCCCGGATCCTTCAATGGCTACCCACTCGGTCGGCGCATCCAAGCATCCGGGGCAGCCCATCTCGGGAGGTGCAACTCCTTTTAAGGTACAAGTAAATTTTGACATTCCCATATTTGAGGGTCAAATAGATGCAAATGCCGTAGATAGATGGTTGACTTTATTAAAAGGATATTTCCCGGTCCATGACTTTTTCTCGCGACAGGGAGAAGATTATTTTTTCACTCCTCAAAGCTACCCCCATGTCAAGGACCTGTGGGAAACCCATCGTGGAGAAAATGAAGAGACAGAACCCTCTGTCGTTCTCGGGTCGTACCCACTTGGAATTATTTCCAAGATGCCATCAAGGGAACAATACTATCCCATGGGGAGCTATGAGGACAAGTACATACAATGGACCACGCCGCGACAACAAAGGGATCAAGATAGCATGAGCTCGATCGACTGTTCCATACCCCGCACACCAAGTTGGGTATCAAAGATCTCGTGAGAAACATCTCGAGCTAAAGTATCTCAATTACTGCAATAGATAGCATTCAAAGGAGGGAAATGGAGTTCTTCGACATCTCCTCTTGGTAACGCATACCAGCGATGCTACCAAGATTGAGCAGAAATTCAAAACAGAAGAAGCGTAGACTTTGGATTTGGGAATCAAAAGAAAGTGGAAAGGTCCTCCCAAACCACGTGAACAAAGGACAAATCCAAGGCATGGCGCATTCAAAACAACCTCGTCGAAGCCACAAGCAAAGAACAACACCGCAAAGCCAAAGAAGGATCACTGAAAGTGGTGTGAGTTCCATAAGAGCTCCATTCATCAACACAAGTGAGTGCTCGGGCCAAGAAGTCAGCCATGCTGCTCGAGATGAAGGTTTCTGAGTCATATGCATGCTCGACTCTAAATCGGAACCCGATGAGGGGAATGACAAAGGGAACAGCAGTTATTGATGTGAGCCCAATGCCACTGCTGCCACTACGAAGATCCGTTGTGAAGGAGGAACCGTGAATATCGCAGGAGAGGAGAACGTCTCTTCCACTCCTGCATGTGGGTAAAGGCTCCCCAAAGAGCGTATCATTGTCAACAATGGGAGCCAAAAGAACCTCATTTCTACACTGCATGCCATGTGAAGCGATTTTGGCTTGCCGACCATAGCTCACCCACATCCATACACCATCGGGTGGCTTCACTCAAGGACGAGATATCCACGCAGCCTGCCAGTCGTCGCCTCCCATAGCATCAAGCCCTTCACGAATGAGGTATTATGTGACGTTGCTCCTATTGATGTTTCTGATGTATTATTAGGACAACCATACTTGTGGAAGCGCTCATGCTATGTATGAGTCTCAACCTCGCGTTGTTATTGTTACTTTGGGAAATAAGTTGTACAGATACCAAAGGTACCACCTCCGCGCTATCATCTTGGTTACTGTAAAACAATGTAGTAAGGTCATTTCCCAAACCAGAAATTCATTTTTCCCGATGATCCGCCCCTGGGGCAAGAAGAAGACTATGGCCACGAACTTGAAAACAGGCTCCTCTCGCACAATAACAACAAAATGGATAGGGTTGTGGAGGGAGTACGCAGGGACATCTTCACCCTCACCCACTGTGGCCTTCCTTCGACACCGTCAAAGGTCAAGCACCCCGATTGATCCGACCCCCAAGTGCGCTCGGCTACTCCAATGGACCAATCTATTTCAGCGCTCGTTTCAGAGAATGATGAAATCTGAGAGGCGTATTCAAAGAGTCTGCACGGAAGGTCACATCCGACCAAGTTCATCACCCCCTGTGGGAGCCCGACTGGCATGTTGGTACATACTGAAGGATGGGGACGTGGGAGACTCTCGTATTGACTATCGTATGTTGAACAAGATCAATGTTCGGGGAATAGGCGTACCCAATCCCACGGATTGATGACCTTCTGGGACCAAATCAAAGGTGAAAAATATTTTAGCAAGATTGACTTGAAGTCACGGGTATCACTGTGCACCACTGAACTCCTCCGATGTGTGGAACGACTTTGCCTGTGCAAAGCGAGGAAGCGCCTTTTCGAATGGCTGGTCATGTCTTTCGGGTTGACGATCGTTCTGCTAGCTCATCAGTGAGGATGATGGATGACATCTTAGTAGCCAATCACGAACTCATTTGTAGTGGTGTACTTGGATGACATTCTCGATCTTCGCCGTACTTGGGAGGGAGCACTCTCTCACCACATCTCGAGAAGTCCTCCAGAACACCGTGGCAACACAAGTTGTGTGCCAATTTGGAGAAGTGCACTTTGGCATGACCCGAAAGTTCACTATCTCGGGTACATTATTGATGAAAGGGGGGGGTGCATGTGGATCCAGGTAAGATCCAATTCATTCGGAATTAGCCAAATTTCCGACCACTATAACAAAGAGTTTCCTCGCATCTTTCTCGGGTCTTGCACTTTCTACCGTAGGTTCATGTTGGGATTCTCTCATATCACTCTGGCCCCTGATTCAAGTCACCAAGGGAGGAGCTGAGAGAAAATTCTTTTTGGTCGGAACCCTCAACAAGGCGTCTCACGTAATTGAAAATCTCCTCTATTCTCCGCTCCCTGCTCACATTACCAAACTTGGCATTGCACCATTTGAGATCGACACGAATGCCTCTAACTATGGTATCGGGGGCGCTCTAGCTCAACAAGGACATCCAAATGACATATCACAAAG
Source organism: Pinus albicaulis (assembly GCA_034641835.2). Classification (NCBI taxonomy): domain Eukaryota; kingdom Viridiplantae; phylum Streptophyta; class Pinopsida; order Pinales; family Pinaceae; genus Pinus; species Pinus albicaulis. The sequence goes on from CM076579.1 coordinate 1,586,314,438, forward strand.
GAGACATTGTCTCCACACAAGCCTCGAAAGTATCACACTTATGAGAAAAATAATGTATTCCAGTTAGTGCAACCTTTGTCGACAATGGAAGCATTACATTTTGGGGAAGGAAAACAATCATCCACACACGTGCACTAATCGGCGGCAGCTCATACAGACACAAGGGAAGCGTGCGAATGATCGCCATCGAAGTGGTCCACTCTATCTACAACGCTCCATTTGAACATCAAGTATAAGAAGGGTAGCACCAATAATGTTGTAGACCGCCTCAGCTCGACCACCAATCATGGCGCTCACCACCGTTCTCAACCTCTCTTGTGGGCACGAGACTTATGATTGGCCGCTTCTCTATGAGAGTGACCCAGAATTCAGCCACACACTTACAAGGCACTCTCTTTGGGTACGCAAGTCTCCAAAATTTTCACCTCCAAGATGCACTCCCTTTATGTCACCTGGGACACCTTTGTCTTCCTTCAAGCGAGAGTGCCAAGATGATATGGGATGCACACTACAGTCGAGTCAAGTTGGCTATTGGGTCGAAAAACAAAGACAAGACATGATGGTTATTTATATGGCCGAACTCTTCAAAAGGATGTCGGGAAGCACATTAGATCTTGCTGATCGCTTGTGCCATTTCCAAACTCGACCATCAAGAAGCAAGGTCTATATACTCCGCTACCTACCCCCTAGTCGACCTTGGGAATCCATCTCCATGGATTACATGTCGTAGTCTCCTTTCTACTAAGCATGGAAATAATCGTGTTTTCGTGGTCATACGATAGATTCTCGAAGATGGCCATTATGGCGGCCGGCAAGAAGAATATCGCAGTTATAAGCCACCGTTAAACTCTCCCTTTGAATGAGTGTGGGTGCACTTCGGGATCCCACATGTACTATCAGTATCGGATCAAGATAGTAGGTTCCTCAACACATTTTTGTCCAGCTCTCCGGTCAATGTTGGACACCAAGCTCACCAAGTCCAAGCCAACTTTCCATCCCCAAACAGTATGGCCGCATCGAGAGGTCGTCAGCAATGTAATGAGCTTGTACACATTTGTGCATGTACAATTCAAAGCATCCACGCACATGGGACAAGAGGCTCCCCCTATGTACAACATGTTATAACCAGGTCTCCCTTGCCAGCTCAATTTTTCCATAGCCCCTTCTCGTGTGGGCTTGGGATTCCAAACACTATAGTCCCATTGACGTAGCCATGCCATTTGCGGCTGACGCGCCGAGTCGACTCATGTCTAATCTGAAGTTGACAAAGTAAATAGCTTTCCACTTGAGCACATTCAACACATCCACCAACAGTATTCATGATATATTGGACAGAGCCAATGCCATGTACAACGCCATGATCAACACCGGCGTGCCACACAACTTCGAGGTGGGTGACAAAGTATGGCTACATTTTGACGTATAGAGCGCCACCGGACCCCACCACACAGCTTCACCTCGCTCCGATACAGAGCCGTACACCATCACCAAGCCAAGGTTGTAGGGAATAGTGCCTTCGAGCTTAGTATTCCACCATTCCTTGTCCGCACCCTGGCCAATGTGGATCGCCTTGTCCTTACTTCCCACCTCATCTGACACCCTCTCGACATTGGCAAGAACACAACTCACACCAATAGAGAGGGTAAACCCACGTCACATGGAATAGGCCACCACGTATTGTATCATATAATTCAAATCAAGTACACTCACCAACACCGCAAGATCCAATCCGTATCAGCTGTCGTCAAAGCTGACAACTCGCACTGCTGGAAAGTGGTTCACCAGTGGGACCAAGTTCGAACAAGAATTTCCTCATCTCATGGGAGGAACTTAACGCAATGGGGACCATTTGCTTCCTAAGGGGGAGGAATGATCCAAGTGGATGATTGGTGGTCACCCGCTCTATTCCACTCTGGGGCCCCACCATTGCCTCTCTTTCAGCTTTTTCTAGTTTCGGCACAACTTACTATTTTTAGCGCTTTGGGTCCCGAACTTCCGAAGTCAAGTTTGTTTGAGGCCCTACCAGATGTTTCTTGGAAAACTGGGGAGCAACTATGGGTCCATGGATCGATGTTACTCACTCGAAATTTGTATTCCTCTTGATAGATATTTCTAATCGAGGTATGGTACATGTCGAACGGGAGATCTTATGCCAAGGTTACGTCCCCTGGTTGAAACACTAATTTACCCAAACGGGCCCATAGTTTTGACGCTTCATCTCCCTAGGTTTATGGTTTTGGTCATGCTTAGGATTTCCCATTCTTTCTAAATAACATAGGCCCTCAAGCCTCATTATAACCCTCGCCCAAAGCGCCCGTAGCCGCCACATCTCTTCTCATAGATAGCTCTTACCGTGTTGCCCTAGCTAGTTTTATTTCCATTTTGTTCATAAGAAAATTTTAGTTCTTTGATATTAATGAAATGAAGTCTTATTTCCGTCTGCATCTCTCGTATTTATGGTTATATGTTTATTCCGTTGCATCTCAACAAATCTCAATCATCATCAAATCGGACCTCCCCTGCGTCGCTTATTTTGATGGGGCTCACCAGGTCGGATGCTAGCAAGGTGGGGAGGTTGGATTAAGCATCGACTGCATCGATAGTGAATTTCACTCGGGAATGGGGGGGGCCCGGAAAAATTCAAAGGCGTATGATGGCCTCACGTGACATGTTGTGGCTGGCATACAACTTGCAGATTAGGCATATTCAGGTATTTGTGATGCGAAGTCAATCGATTAATGGGGTCAAGGGTGTGGCATCTTTTTTTCCGCCTGCGTCCATGGAGGGGTGGCTCGTGTGGATCAAGGTTCTCATGGAGTGACTAGATGGACCACCTCGTGTTCATGTCTATCATGAGAATAACACAAGTGGTGGACAGTGCTATCAAAGAAAGGTCTTGGTGACCCTCGTGTTCCATTCACGTTTTGCAATACGTGGGAGTTGTCCCGATGAATAATTTCACTATCCTTGTGCTATGGCTGAGGGGAGAAATTTCCACTCGGACGCTATTTTCATGTGGCAATGGTTTATTTACATGTGATTTTTTTAATGATATTTTAAAGTACAGATGATCCCTTTCTTCTGAGGGACCGTGCAGTGAAAAATTTTGAATGTTTTTGAATGTATGTAGGTGTTATGAACGTGACATCCGAGATCCTCCTTTTTAGAAAAATGTTTTGGAAAATATGTATCGAATTTCATATCTAAAATGATATATGTAACTAATGTTATGTACCTTTTACATATTAATATAATGGGTATTTTTTTCAACTCGATAAATAAAATAAAAATAAAAAATATTAATTGTATTTTTAGATGCGTATAAATCTAGCCTCATAAAAAATTAAAACTCTTAGTACATTCAAATTCGAAAATTCAATAACTTAAAAGTATAATTTAAAAAAAAATTTAACCTAATTTTTTTATGAACCCTTAGCTAAAAATGAGATTGTTGAATCGAGCTTTAGTACATTCATGAACATTTAAAACTTTTTTCTTTAAACTTATTTACACCTCGATTTTATAAGCAACTTAATATATAATGAATCGCAAAACTTAATATGCGAAAGCAAAGCAAGTGATAAGAAGATTAAATACAATACATCAAAAAATAATCATCATGCACATAGACAACAGATATAAGTGGAAACCCATAAGGGAGAAAACCACATCTTGTTATTGTTGTGATGCAAAAGGCAAGCTCCAACTCCCTCTCACAATCGATCTTCGTAGGTTCTCCACCTATTCGATTCCTCATTCTTCAAGTTTCAAAGTTATTACATCAGTAAATAATCGATACAACACTCATGGAGTTTTGCCTTTATGCCTATGGAGACTTTCCTTTGCATCACAAACAATATAAAATAATCAATGAATTTACTGCTATACAACACAACAATATTTCAATTTAGCTCCTTTCAAATCTTTCTCTTTCTTTTTCTCTCGTTCATTTTTTCTTCTCTCATTGCCATCGTTATATTCCAATTGTGCAAAGATAACTTTATTTTTTTGTCTTACTGCTATGTTTTCAAAATAGTGCAGTATGACCATCCTATAATAGTCTAAAAATAGGGGAAAATAAGTAGTAATGGGAATATCTTATAATATTCCAAAAATGGATCACCCTACAATGAATGGTTCACAAAAAAATGCATTCGTAAAATGTATGCCATAAAAATGTAAACCATCACTTGGATTCATTAGATATGTCCTCTCACCATATAAATCCAAGAGGAGATCAAAATAATAATAATAATAATAATAAATAATAAATAATAAATAAAAACTAGGTGAGGTAAACGTACCTCCCACACCTAGTGTAGTTGGAAATCACTAAAACCCCAATACACTCGCACACACGTAAATATTACATGAAAGAGACTGCACATATGACTTATGAGGGTTTCAACTTAGAAATTAGAGAACAAGTAGATATACTCATATATTAATCAATAATGCTTAAGATCCGAGATCTAGTCTCCTCAGTATACAAAATACAAGAGAACTCATATAAGGGTTTCTTGTCATGTATCTCAAAATAGAATGGTGATCTTCTATAAATAAACATCGAATAATCCACTGCAACATGAGATACAAGAGTGTAGAATGCTGAAGATTAATAGATCTTATATATATCTCCCTACAAAGGTCTCCTCCCATGAAAGGATGGACCCCTCAATCATAAGGAAACAATGCAAAGAAACCCCAAGACCTCTCGCCGAAGCTTCGCTCTCCAAAATAATGCATTCCCTGAAGCTTAACAAAATGGGGAATGATGGGGAAAAGTGTGGCACTGATGCCATGCAGCATCTGAAATGAGCTCAAGATCTCTCCAAAATATCTCCTAAGAGAAGAAACCTGCTCTCCTATGAGAAATTAGCTCTGAAAGTAGATTCCTAATCCTCTCCATCAGCAGACCCCCGCAACACAACACAATAATTCCTATAGAACTGCGTGATGAAGTAAGTCGAAGCTTGGCTCTGAAAACTCAACATGGAAATGAGTACAATACTTTCCAAGTGGCTCCTCAAGGAAAGAGGTGATTCTGCTTTCTGGAACACAAGTGCTGAGGGTCAAAGTCAACACTGCATAAACATAGTAAGAGGAAGAAATAGTCTACAGAAATCAATATCAAATGATAAAACTCACATGCCTCCAAATGGTTGCCATCCCTCTTTCCTTAAAGTGAGTCTTGTTTGCCCTTTGCCCCACTCAATTAGGGTCATCTTCTCCATGAGATCCATCTTCCTCCAAATGCTGCGTTATTTCTTCATTAATTTCCACTCCTTCCCCAATCAAGCAAGTTGTTGACTTGGTCAAAGTTGATTGAACTGCAACATGATATATTCCCTATTCATACTTGGAGGTGTTTTATTAAGCTACATAAAGGGTCTCCTTTCACACTTAGAGTGTTTTTATTTATGCTTAGGAGACTCATGGGTGTTCCCACCCATTTATTCACCTACCTAGTAATAAACTCAACCATAATATTTCGTTTAGTTTAAGGCTAAATTTTTGGAATATTACATAACCGTCTTTGCCTAACTCGACTCCCACTCTTCCTATCATATAGTAACCGCAATGTTCAACCTTCTCTTCGGCTTAGATTTTTTCGGCTCGCACGTTGTGTGTCATGTCTCTCACCCCGAGTCTACTTGCCCGTGTTCAGAAACATTTCTTCTAATAACATACGTATCCGCATAACCTGACCCGACTCTGGTCTTTTAGAATTCCCGAACCCGAAGCGCATCGCGTACCGCTCACGCGCATCACATTTCGGAATTTTCTTTTTGTTTGCTCTCTATTATATATCGCTCTTTCCCCACTCTTCCTACGCGTTTTCTTAAAGAAAAACACATGGGTCCCCAGTACTTGTACAATACATTAGATTTTAAATCTTTTAGAACTATATCGCATTTTGGTCTCATATTGTGTTTCTGGGTGATCCTATGTATTATATGTTATAGACGCTTGTTTCTCCCGATGTGATTTCTTAAGGAAATACACCCAACATCGCTGTACTTTGAAATATATTAGAATTTACCTTTTCAAAACGCATTGCGTCCTCTGACATCGCATTTCGATGTTTCCTTTTGGTATGTTTATATACAGTTCTCTTGATTCCTCCGATGCAATTTCTTAACTAAATACACATAACCCGCACTCGAAATTTATTATGTAGAAATTTCCGAATAATGATATTTATCCACCGTGAGATTATCCTAATCACATATCAATTCGAATTCATATGCAACACATAATCTCTTCCACTCAGATCATCACACATGCGGAAATAAAACAAGCAAACATGCAATCAAAAGATCATCAAAAAATCACACACATTACAGACAAATGATATGGGGAAAAGCATTATAGACTGATCCCCTCAGCCTATTATGTATATTATAATGGATGCGAATATGTAACAAACTCATACACATACTCTCACAAGTACTCAGCACTAGTCTCTGAGTAGTTAAGCACACAAACTCAGCTTGGTTTTGGAACAAGTCACGTGTTCAAAACACATCCACTAGTTCGCCGTCATTGCACAATCATAGGCTGGTCTAATGAGAGATCCAAGGTTCGAATCTCCTTTATGGCTTGACAGACGCAATCATAATTGGAAATTTCCTCCAAGTGGTGCAAATCTTCATGCACAACCGATGTCACAACCGATAGCTATCTCAACCCTTTCATCTACCTCCTCTTTTCACTGTCTCTGCATCTGAACTGGTCCATGCATCCTAGTGAACCGATGTGTTCTTGAGTTGAATAATGAGTTACTAATTAGTGAATTAAATAATATTTAATTCACTCCACTCGATTACTAGTTGATTAGCTAGTTAAACTAATCTCAACTAGTTCAACTAAGTTAAACCGAACACAACTCCACCAACCGTCTCATCAACTCCACCAAACTTCTCGCCATCAAGTCCGTAACCGAATCCAACCATGCATGAGCTCACCAAAACCCCTAGTGAATAGCGTAATTCCTCCGTCGTATGCATGAGCCACTTCGTAGCCTCGAATCTGAAGTGCGTTCCAAGAGAGTAAACTAAAGTTTAGAGTCCGATATTATTAAGGGTGATAATATTTGACTTCCTATTTTTAGATAGGCGCTTTAAAAATAGACTTCGGGACTCTAAATGTCTAAAAATAGAGGTCCAACTATGTACCAACATGACCATCATACTCCAAGAATAACATATACGCTAAACCCCTCAGACCATGCTCCATATGTCTAAAAATAGACTTTGCGCCTGTATAGCCCATGGGCCCACTTAGTGAGCGGCGTTTACTCTATTTCTTCACTAAGCTCCATCATATTGCTTCATTTTCAACACTCCTCTTAGCAAGATAGTGGATAGATATCCGCAACCCTATCCCTACCTCTCGTGGAATTCGAACTTGCTCCCCGGTGAGCGCCTTCGTCAAGATGTCGCATCCGGCCCTCCGTGGGAACAGATATGAAAGCATCATGCATTTCTCCGCGAACACAATCTCTCGATATGATGGTACCCAATGTCGATGTAAGTTTGGATATATCATGAAATAATGGATTAGCCAAGAGTTTAATGCAACTCCGGGTTATCATGTAACTTACTTTAGGCTCCAAATGCAACCTTAAAATCAATCCAACGAGGATCTTCCTCATCCGAAATAGCTCTCACATGCGCCCAAGCCTGCTGCCATGTACTCACATATCACAAATCGAGTGCCACGGATCTATGCTTCCTCGTTGTACTGTGGAACATGCGACCCACATCGAAAACTCCTCCGTATGTGCTCTTTCGGTCCCATTGGGCTCCCCGCTCACCCGCATCTGGGCGAGCTCTGAAAGCTTCGCGCTCCATCTCTCCCCGTCTCGTACCTATAGATCATATCCCGATGTGCCACTAAGATAACGCAATACATGCTGTGCTCTGCATCTCCAGAAAGCTTTGGTAGGCTTAACCATAGCTTGCGAAAGTCGGTTAACGCATGTATGAGCATATATCCGGGTTGTGTACTTCGAACCGTGATACATGGCTTTAATTCCACCAACTCGTCGATAGCATGCGCGGGCATCCACTACCTCCGTCGAAGTAGCATCCTCCTTCTTCCTCCAACCACCGGAGAGAGGAGTGTCAAACAAAGCTTGCAGCCATGCATGTTGAACCTCCCATCTGCACTCAGCATACTTTCCCCGAGAAACAAATAGTCCCTCCACTGCGCCGCCAAATCTCCAATCCTAGGGAAATAATGAAGGAGTGCCCAAGTCCTTCATCTCAAACTCTCTAGCAAGGGTCCTCCTTAGCAGAAAGTATCAACGTGCTCATCACCCGTCAATATCGCATCATCTACATACAAGACAATGATCGCACGCCTTCCCTCCACCACAACTCCGTGCACGTTAGGATCAGTTCTCTCACTCTTGGAGAAAAATCCAAGCCTCGGTGAAATAACTGTCAATCCTGTGTACCAAGCATGAGGGTGTCAGTGTCACCGCACAATGCTCTCTTTGAGTCGGCACACATGCGACTCACTCAGCTCGAAGATCTTGAAACCTTTAGGTCGCTCTATGTACACCTCCTCAATCACTCCGTTGAGGAATGCAAAGATTCACATCCATCCGATGGATGTGCCATCCCATCTCGCACTCGCGTACGAGAGAGCCAAGGATCATCCTGAGAGGTATGGAAGAGTACCTTGCGACAGTGTGCTGTCTCCCTCATAATCGATCCCCTCGATCAGTGAGAAGCAACGGGTAGACAAATTCCGCCTTGTACTTCTCCACTCCCGTCACCATCTACTTCGACCGATGAGCATGTATCTGAGCTAGTCAAACGAATGTGATAGTATGCGTCACATGTTGTGACTAGCAAGGTGTTGAAAGAAAATAATTTAATTAAATTATTTGTTTAAATATGTGACCTGTTTATTTATTATTAGGAAAGTGTATAGGTACGTAGTGATCCTCCTTGTATGGGAGATCAGTGCCAAATAGTTGGATTTTATTTGGCTAGAATGAGAGTATGAGGGATTTTAAAAAGCTTTATTTTAGTAAGTTAGCTTAGAAAAGAGTGGGATTGAAGAGATTTTTTAGGAGAGGTTGAGAGATTTCAAGTTCAGTAATCAGTAATTGATTCATGAAACCATGTAAATACTGCAAATCAATCGTGTTTTCCTATAGACTAATTCGAGAGAGTGAGTGATAGAGAAAAAAAAGAGTGCGTGAAGTCGGCTTTTAGAAATTGAAGGGCCATCAAATGAAGATCCTGCCAAGGCGAGAGGAAGTTTGTAAGTGGTTTGCGTAATTAATGCAATGAATTGATTTTTTTGTCAAAATTTCATGTGAATTGTATGTATATATTCGTGGTTAAATTTCGTTTAAGATACGTTGGGATTTCACTGAAATAAGCATAAGAGGGGGTAATCGATCTTAGTTAAGACTCGATTTATACATTGAATGAACCGAATTCCATAAAGTATTGGGAATTGATTTGAGTAGTCGATGTTTTAAAACCATAATGCAGATCGCGTAAAACGTATTTAGAGAAGTTGTTTGAGACAATCCATTTAAAAGCCGCCTTATGAAGTTGTAAATACAGGACTTAAGAATTGATTGAAGAAATGGGATCGAATATGGATCCATGAAGACGCTAGGGAGCTTCCAGTTAAATTTGTGTGACAAGGTGTGAATAGTTCCAAACACAAATCAATTATAACAAGAAGTAGCACAAGCTGCATTCATCAGCTTTCTGGTTATCAATTTTAATTATGTTATACTTAAAATTTATGGCATTGTAGTCGCATTGAAGAAAAAAATGTTGTTTGTTAATTCTCAACGTTGTTGATAAAAATGTTGTTTGTTAGTTCTAAAGCATTGTTGGTCAAACTTGAGGGCGTATTATGAATTCCGGACGCTGAAGCATCGTAAATCGGTTTGAATGTAAATCGGATCCAGAAGAGTTCGATCGGAGTTGTGAAATCGAATCGAATCCAAGTCACCTAGTGAACGATCGATCTCCGATTCCGATTGTGTTCGATTGGAAACTTGGAGAGCGTATCGAAATTGCCGCATGGGCAATTCAAATTGAAATCGCAACAGATTCGTATGGATATGGACAATCGCGTGATCTCCGATGAAATTAATTTCGTCATCGGAATCCCTAAAGTTTGTGATAAATGATGATGGTAACAAATCCTAGCTCTTTCACCTCTCGATTGATTTTATATCAAGGTAGTTTCTCAGAGTTTGGAACGCTTTTTAGCACAAACAAGTGGAGTGATATCGGATCGAGCTGATAGAAGTGATTGGGTACCATATTGCAAATCATCAAATTGTGAATCAATTCAACTCATCGTATCAATTGATTTGGTGTTTTAAATGAAGGCTAGAAGTTTATGGAGCTAACTCCAAAGACTTCTGAGAGCTCGTAGTTTCTTTTAATTGCTAGGTTTGACTTGGATTCTTCATACCATCTCCAGCAACGTTGATGATAGAATCTAATTTGATAAGTTGGATTCAAATTGGGGATAGAATAGATGACACAGGCTATGTATGGCAGATGATGCAAATCGGGTTTAATGTTAACTTGGTTCTTAGTATTCGAGTGTATAGCTTTGAAATTGCAAACAGTATGAGTCGGCTTTGTTGAGATTTTTTTATTAAAAATTGGAGATTTGCAAAGGATCGATGTATGGATACGATCGAGTGGGAATGATCTATTGAAGAGCTGAATTCACGGCCTCGAATTTTAATCCGAAAAATAGTTGAGTAATGATTAAGCCTTGGGGCTTGATTAAGATTTGGGAGATTTTGTGAAAGTAAGATTTGGGATTTTTAATTAAAAGTCGAATGTTCGTAGTAGTGGAATGCTGTAAGTTTATGCAGAGTGATGGTTATTTTGTGACAAAGAGCTTCCGTAGCGTAATATTAGTGTATGAAATTGCCCTTTGAGATAGTTGAAGGACAAAAAGGGCAATTGATTTGAAACGCAATAAACAATGTTGTCATGGATTGTTTCGTGGGTAACCTTGCATCAATTTTTTTGGTATCGCAGTCGGTTAACGCCTCACAAAAAGATTGTTTTGAGAAACTCGAACTTTTTAAATTTAGCAGATGTATACCATTGCCGTGAAGTGCGTCTTTCCTCGATGAAGATATGATCGCATCGAGAAGGCAGAGAATGCCCTGAAAGATCTCGTAAGAATGTTTAAGTTGATTGCATGACTGATTTTATTGAATATTGTTTAAATATTGCTTGAAGTGCAATGATATCGATGATCGTAAAGAAAGCAGAGATTGGGTAGGCAATACAGCATTTTCTTACAAATAGGTTATCGAAGGAATTGATAGTATTTGAAAGATACTTTGATGTAGAAAAGATTGTGCAGGTCAAATGGAAGCAAAGGATTTTCTTCGAAAGATGGAATGAGATGTACCTCAAAGCATCATAGCATATGAGCTATGTAAAAAAAGATAGAGCAAGAAGAAATCCCGTATGTGTAAACGTGACAATACCCGAAAATAAACAAATTTACTGAATGAAGAAGGTAGTGAGCAATTGAAGATGCGGAGCCTAGCAACAAGAAGTATTCAAGAGGATATGAGAGCAACTTCCAATCGAGGTTGGGTAGAAGTTGATATAGGTGTACTTCCACAATTGTGATTGTGGATAGAGATAATAATTCTAGCAAGAAGAGTGCTGGGTAGAATTGTTAGTCGATGAAAGGTTCGAGGAAAGAACCAAGAAGTGCCAAAAGAAGCCAAACTCTGTGAAAGTTTGGTGAGGCATGAAGGAGATTTGGTATAGGCGTAAATGGAAAAGTGTTAGTTAGCAACTCACTAGTGAACAAGGAAGGTCTCACTCATGAGGAAGGAAAAGTAACCGACTACTAATGGTCATGACAAGGGTACAAAGGAAAGTCACGAACATAGGGAAAAGACAACCTGACAAAGGGCTTGGACCTCAAAGAATGAGTAAAGAAGAAAGGGTATAGAGTTGGTCGAGATGAAGGCAGTGACTGAACTGGCCATTTGGAGAGAAGTCGGTATTGAAAGGAATTAGAGAAAAATGGAAACAAGTGATTTTATGTGGGAAGAAGAGTTAAATGGCTCCGTCAGAGAATTGTTTGGTCGAGAAATTATTACTTCGAACAACCTGAGAATGAAGAAATAGAATACATTCGTGAAATCCGAGTAAAGGACCTCTCCTTGGGGACGAAGACAATGATGATGAAAGAGAGAAGAATTGATCTATGCACATCGTGGGAATGAGAGAAATGTGCTGACATCATCCGCACGTACTAAGAGGATCTCATATTTTGGATTAATTATTTCGTGAATGTAAAATTGCGGTATGCGCCTAAAGAATTTGAACTCGTCTATGAAAAAAGTGAAAGGAGCAAAGGAAAGACAAGCAAGAAAGGAGATGCATAAGGACTTTCAAGACTTCAATTGGTGGAGGAAATTAAAAGGTATGGCTGAATGGTTGTGTCTTCTTTTAGTAGAAACTTATTGATTATATTTTGAAGGAATTTTAGCATGGAAAAGAAGACCAATGAGAAATGGAAACAGAAAGGAAACAAATGCAATGCATATTTATGAAGTGATAGGGAAGGGAAGGCGACACACCGAGAATTTGATTTCAAGAAGGTAAGCCAAGGAAATCTTTGAACGATCAAAGTCTTATCAAAGAAGAGGAAGAGGCATTATTGTCTTATTTGGACAACTGAAAGTATGAAGAAATTGTGTAGAATAAGAATGTGTATTCTACAAACTTATGGTGAAGTTGCCAAGCATAGTCAAGAAGTTGCACTCAGGTTTTCTTTGATGAGGAAGAAGTCGTAGATGTTGAGGAAAAATTTCTTATCAACCCTAAAGTGAACTATCGTAATAGTCTGCGAGAGCATGAGGAGCTGATCATTGAGGCTTCGAATGAAGAGCCTTGCATTTTTTAAACTCGACATGTTGTGTATGTTCTTCGTGTTTGATAGGTGAGGAACAGACGATTGGACAATGTGCTTATGTGCATGTTGATGAAGAAGTGAGATTACCTGGAAGAAATGGCTTAAAACAGAAGATATTTTGAACATGTGATTTAATGATTTTGAGAATGATGGTATTAGGACAGAAATTGCCATGATTAAAGGAGTCAAGATAAACAAAGGAAGGAGGAGTCATATGCAAATGACATGTTTATCGAATATGAAGAAATTGACATTTTGCTGAAAAAGTTATTAGACAAATCGAGAACATAGTAGAGAAAGAATTATCTTTTTGATAGATAATGAAAGAGAGGTCAGAGAGTACAAACAAATCGAGTGTAATCGGAGACAAGGAAGATTTGGACAAAAAATTTTATAATTTATATGGAAAAGGAGAATGTACAAACAGCACATTTATGTCGAGGGAATTACGAAATAAAGAAAAATGGTAAGAAGGAAATTGAGAGATTGTGGAAGATGAAATGGTAGATGAGGAAGAGGTATAGCAACAAGGAGAAATTAGATCACATAAATTTATGATCAGTCAGTTACCGAAGGGCTGTGACAAGCAAATTAAGATTTGGGAACCCTGGAGGAATAGAAGTGACAGTATATAAGAATTGAATCAGCAACATAATGAAAGTGATGACCAAGCATAAAGTAAAGTTTGGGATGATCGAGATGGATAGCAGTAATGAAAACACATGATCAGAGGTCAGTGGAAACTTTCAATCCTTGAGAGTCTCTGATGCGTGAGCATTCTAAAGCTAGTCAGCAATGTGATAGTATGGTCACATGTTGCTGCACTAGCAAGGGGTTGAAAGAAAATAATTTAATTAAATTATTTGTTTAAATATGTGAGACCGTTTATTTATTAAGGAAAGGGTATAGGTGGCCGAGTGATCCTCCCTTGTAAGTGAGATCAAAAGCCAAATAGTTGGATTTATTTGGCTAGAATAGAGTATGAGGGATTTAAAAGTCTTTTATTTAGTGTTAGTTTAGAAAAGAGTGGGATTGAAGAGATTTTTTTATGAGAGGTTGAGAGATTTGTCGTTCAGAATCGTAATTGATTCATGAAACCATGTATTTGTATCAATCGTGTTTTCCTTTATATAATTCGAGAGAGTGAGGATAGAGAAAAAAAAGAGTGCGTGAGGCGCTTAGAAATGAAAGGTCATCTAAATTAGATAGATCTGGCCAAGGTGAGAGGAAGTTTGTAAGTGGTTTGCGTAATTAATGAAGATGATTGATTTTTGATGCTCAAAATTTCTATGTGAATTGTATGTATATATTCGTGTATAAATTATGTTTAAAGAACGTTGGGATTTCATGGAAATAAGAAAGTACAAGAGATAAATCGATCTTAGTTAAGATCGGATTTATACATTGAATGAACTCTAATTCCATAAAAGGTATTGGGAATTGATTTTGAGTAGTCGATGTTTTAAAACCATATGCAAACTCGGGTGAAACGTATTTAGAGGTTGCTGAGACAATCCATTTAAAAGCCGCCTTATTATTAAGTTAAATACGTAGACTTAAGAATTGATTGAAGAAATGGATCAATATGGATCCATGAAGACGCAGAGGAGCTGGTTAAATTTGTGTGACAGCTGTGTGAATAGTTCCGCACACAAATCAATTATAACAAGAAGAGCACAAGCGGCATTCACGCCTCGTTATCAATTTTGATTATGTTAATTAAAATTTGCTGGGTGCATTGTAGCTTCATTGAAGAAAATGTTGTTTGCGCTAATTCGAACGCGTGTTGATAAAAACGTTGTTTGTTAGTTCTCGAACATTGCTGGTCAAACTTGGAGGTGCGTATTTATGAATATCTAATGTGAAGCATGCATGGTAAATCAGTTTGAATGTAAATCGGATCCTGAAGAGTTCGAACGGAGTCTGTGAAATCGAAATCTGAATCCAAGTCACCTAGTGAACGCCAATCTCCGATTCCGATTTAGAATGGATTGGAAACTTGGAGAGGTATCGAAATTGCTGATGGGCAATTCAAATTGAAATCAGCACGTGATTCAGATGGATATGGATCGACCTGCAAGTCTTCCTGTGCTGCAATTAATTTCACATCGAACCCTGAAGTTTGTGATAAATGATGATGGTAACAAATCACTGTGCTCTTTCGACTCTCTCGATTGATTTTATATCAAGGTAAGCTGAGTTTGGACACTTTTAGCTTACGAAGTGGAGTGATATTGGATCGGAGCGTGATAGAAGTGATTGGGTACCATATTGCAAATCATCAAATTGTGAACTCAATTCAACTCATCGATCAATTGATTTGGTGTTTTTAAATGAAGCTGGCCATAGAAGTTTATGGAGCGCTACCAACACTTCGATGTCGTGGTTTCTTTTTAATTGCTAGGTTTGTCTTTAGATCGCTACCATCCAGGAGCAACGTAGATGACGCATCCGATTTGATAAGTTGGATTCAAATTGGGATAGAATAGATGACACACGGCGTATGTAATGATGAAATCAGGGTTTAATGTTAACTTGGTTCTTATATTCGAGTGTACCGTTGAAATTCGTATGATAGTCGCCTTTGTTGAGATTTGTTTATTAAAAAATTGGATATTTCGCAAAGGATCGATGTATGGATATGATCGAGTGGAATGCATCTATTGAAGAGATGACATTCACGTCTGATACCTTTTAATCCCAAAAATGTAAGTTGATAGTGGATTAAGCCTCTTGGGGCTTGGATTAAGATTGAGGATTTTGCGAAAGTAAGATTTGGGATTTTTTAATTAAAAGTCGAATGTTCAGTAGTGGGAATGCCAGAAGTTTATGCCATTGGTTATTTTGTGACAAAGAGCTTCCGTATGCAATATTAGTGTATGAAATTGCTCGGAGATGAAGGACAAAAAGGGCAATTTATTTGAAATGCACAATGTTGTCATGGATTGGGTTTTGCAGGGGTAACCTTGCATCATTCACTTTGTATATCCATCACGAACCTACCACACTCGATTTCCTGCGGTCTTGGGACAATCATGCATCATGTCCGACGACATCGAATCATATTCTTCGATCATGGCATCCACTCACAGCGTGGTTCCTCCACAAAGCTCTTCCTCAAAAGAGGATGGCTCCGTCACGACACATTGACTCACAAGAGCCATGTATCCAAGGCGTGTACCGATCCCGGTGACCGCTCTGTCCGTGCTCGTGGCCGTAGGTGGTCCCTACATACCTTCTCTCGCATCTTGAGCTGGCCGTTCAGCTTTCAAAGAGTGCGCTTGCGCCCTCTCGATGGTTGGCGCTTGCATGGGTGGTTTTTTTTCCACCTCCCTGGAACTTCCTCTTGTGGCTGATCCATCATCCGGAAGCTCCTCCCTAGGAACTAGCCACTCCCTCATTCCGCATGCGTGTAGCTCCCTCTGCAAGCGAACACCGCATGGCTTTCTCCTCCTAAGACTTGATATCCCTGTCGCACAACGCGCTCTGCGACTATCCCGACAACACAATCTCGATAGTTGTGAGGTGCATCGGTGATAGCCCCCACAAATATTCCGAACCTCTCATCAGCCGGGATTCCAGCCTTCTTTTCTGGCATCCTTGTCACATGGCTGTAGTATTTCAGGTGAGCCAAAATTCTCGTATGAGAAATATCAGCTTCTTGCTTCACAAGCCTCCTCCTGTACTCATGCCAAGAACCTTGTGAGGACAACGGTTCTACACATACACCGCTGTATTGCATGCCTCGCACCACAAGTGAAGGGGTAGGGGCCTCCCGGATCATGCAACATCGCTCGTGCAGCACCCATCGATCATTTTGTTCTTCCGCTCGCCACCCCGTTCGCCGTCGGGTTATGGGGGTGCGTGATGAGCTCTCTCCGAATCCCTTCGTACTCGCAAAAGTCTTGAATTCAACCTCGATATGAATTACCACCATTGTCGCTCCTAAGAGCTCTCCACATGCTTCCCATTCCTTCTCTACCTGCACTTGAATTACGGTAACTTAGAAAATGTCTCACTCTTCTTCACATGAAGAATATCCGAAAGACTGGAGAGAAATCATCAACAAAGATCACATAGGTACTTGTGCTTTTCACGTCAAAGCTACAAGAGAAAGGGACCACACACGTCTCATGTGAAATCTCTCAAGGATCGTCGTGCGCGTACTATCCCTTCTCGTGAAAGGTGGCTTTCACATACTTCCCCAAGGTACACCCCCTGCACCGATCCGATCGCGCAAGTAGGGCCCTTAGGAAGCCCAAGAGAAATCGTCGTATCTTCAAAGCTCGGTGTGAAAGGTGGCCCAATCTCCGTGCGACAGCTGCGCCTGCCTCATCATCCCTGGCCCACCACTTCTCCCGCTCGCATGCCATAGCCGCGCAAACTATCTACTTGCACCGATAAAGGTTCTTGACTCGGAACCCCATCTTCGGGTCTCACCGTATTCTACCTGCGCAGAAATCTTTTTCCTTCGTCGAAGACCACATCATACCCCTTGTCTTCCAACATCGCCACAAAGATCGTGTTCTTCATCAATCCTGGGAACATGCAAAACTTCCTTAAATATGAAAGGTTTACTAGACTCCCTCTCAAAGGAAAATGGTACCGATACCAGCCGCACCAGTATCTACCATCATCGCCCATCTCGATGTGCACTCCAAGATCCTTTTCCTCCGCAGATCTGAAAACAGATCTCGATCTCCTGTCATGTGAAATGACGCACCACTCGTCCAAGAACCAAACTGATCCCGCCACACTTGAAACCAAGCATGCGATCGTTGAAAAATCCAGTTCGAATTGAGAAGCCAATGCCTCTCCTTACCGTAGATCCCTATGAGCCTCTCTTATTTTTCTTCTTCTTCGGCACAATTCTGTGGCATAGTGTTCTCAGGCTGGGTGATAGTGAAAAACACTTCACCCTTGGACATGTCTTTGAGTTTCTTTTCACTTTTCGCACTGCATCGAGAAGCCTTCTTGCTCTTCCTCTTCTTTGCTTTGTGGCAAACAAAAGCAATTTTCTTCATCAAATACCTTTTGATGATGATCCGTCTCCGGTAGTCCTCCTTATCTCCTCCCCGCATGAGATCCGCCCAAAGGCGCTCCCATCCCCGGCAACTTCTCCCACCATTGACACTATTCTGATATGAATGCCAAGCCCTTCTGAAGACCAAGGAGAGCCAGGTCCACCATGTCCCTCATCTTCGACAGCCACCTCCACACTTCCCACTCATCTCCGCACTGAGTGAACTTCGTGAGGTATTTGGCGATACTGTCGCCTTTCTCCACTCCTGGATGTTTCTGAGCTCATCTTTGAGCACCCAGCCTCCTTTGGTCGTTCTTACTTCCTGAATAAATCCGTCGATATCTTTCCACATTAAATATGGAGAAGCTTTTCCATGCAGGCTGGATACAATATGAATCCTTGACGCCCTCCAACAGATCCTTCGACATTTCTGCCATCTTCTGCCAAGCTTCGACTTTCGCCAGGATCGTTGGGATTTTTGGACATCCGTATCTACGAACTCCTTCATTCCATTATCTTCTACATTCTGCTTCTCCATGCAACTTCCTTCCATGCAACATAATTCGAACCGCTCAAGAGCATATTCGGAAATGCGCAAACCGTTGAAAGACATTTTCAACTCCGGCATCCAGTAAAACAAACCGTCGCCAAAAATTTGAATTCCAAGCTTAAAGCTCAACCGCTCTTGATTCGTGGGAACAATTATTTCTATCACGAGACTTCGACCTAGAGAGGCATTTACTGTGGATGTATCACCTTTCAAAAGGAAAGGATGGATCCGTGAGAGGCTACCGTAAGCCTGCATGCGCACTGGGCTCCACCGAAATAAGTTTTGTAATCACTCGTATGATCAATCTCTGCTTTAATAGCTTCGATACCATGTAGAAATTTCGAATAATGATATTTATCCACCGATTTTATCCTCGATCACATATCAATTCGAATTCATATAGCAACACATAATCTCTTCCACTCGATCATCACACATGCAGAAATAAAACAAGCGGTATGCGCATCAAAAGATCATCAAAACATCATCAGGTATCATTACACAAAGACGTATGGGGGAAAGCTTATAGATGAAAACCCTCACATATTATGTATATTATAATGGAGAGAACATGTAACAAACTCAGTACAATACTCTCTACAAGTACTCGCACTTTATCTTCGTAGATAAGTGTACACACAAATCTAGCTTGGTGTTTGAACAAGTCAGCAGTTCAAAACACATCCACTAATTGCTCGCCTCTATTGCACAATCAAGGCTTGTCTAATGAGAGATCCAAGGTTCGAATCTCCTTGGCTTGACAGGTAATCATCATTGGAAATTTCCTCCAATTGTGGTGCAAATCTCATGCACAACTCGATGTCAGCAACCGAGTAGCCATCTCAACCCCTTTCATCTACCTCTTTTTCACTAGTCTCCACCGAACCCAGTCCCATGAACTTGTAGTGAACTGATGTGAATTTCTTGAGTTGAATAATGAGTTACTAATTAGTGAATTAAATGAATATTTTAATTCACTCCACTCATTACTAGTTGATTAGCTGGGAGTTAAACTAATCTCAACTAGTTCTAACTAAGTTAGAAACCCAACGACAACTCCACCAACCGTCTCATCAACTCCCACCAAACTTCGCCATCTGAAGTCCTAACTCGAGTCAACCATGTATGATGCTCACTCAAACCCCTAGGAATAGCTAATTCTCTCAGAGATGCATGAGCCACTTCAGTAGCTCGAACCGAAGTGCTCCAAGAGAGTAAACTGAAGTTTAGAGTCCAAATATTATTAAGGGTAAATAATATTTGACTTCCCTATTTTTTATTGATAAGCGCTTCTAAAAATAGACTTTCGACCTAAATGTCTAAAAATAGAGGTCCATCTATTTTTACCAACATGACCAATACTCCAAGAATAACATACTGCAACCCCTGGACCATGCTCCATATGTTTAAAAATAGACATAGTCTAAAAATAGACTTTGCGCCAAAAATAGCCTGCGGGCCCAATTAGTGAAGGCGACTTCATTTCACTAAGCTCCATCATCTTGCTGCATTTTCAACATATTAGAATTCAGTTCAGAGATACATAGTGCCCGACTGTGAATCACATATCGATGTATCAAATTAATTCATTGTGTTCTCAGCCCTCTGAACATGTGATTTGCGATATGCGAATGGGTCCCACCAACTTATCACAATTTCTATATCGCATTTCCCCATCGCTCTTTGATCCGATCCAAAGTTATCACCGCTTGCAAAATGCGATTTGCGATAAAGGGTTTGGGTCCCACCAGGGGTGCCCCATCACTTCCACGTCATCTGCCACGTCATCTGCCATGCCATCTCTTTGCATTTTTCTCTTCATATTTTTTTTACGACTTTGCGATTTTGCAATCTGTGATTTACGATTTTTCCTTTTGATGTGATTTTCAATATGCGATTTCTGCTGCAATTTGTGATATGTGATTTTTGCTGCAATTTGCAATATGCGATTTTCTTCATAAGTTGCACTAAGTTAAGAGGAATTCATCATATGTTCGGCTTCTTAACTACACTTTGATTCTTTGGTTGTGCCTGTTCATTTCTTCTTTGATGCACGTAGAACACCTTACTCGTTCATGATATTCTGAATGTAGAACCACTATTCTACACACGTTTTACAACCAACCTGATATGTCCCACTCATTCATTGCTTTTCTTAGCTGCACACATTCTGTATGCATACACTCGACTTGACCTTTGCTGCACACTTTTCCTTTGCATACTATTATGAACGTGTGTTAACACTGAAAAATCATACAAGCAAAGGCGGCATTATTTAATGTCAGGCAGAA
The DNA here is from genome assembly GCA_034641835.2 of Pinus albicaulis. Classification (NCBI taxonomy): domain Eukaryota; kingdom Viridiplantae; phylum Streptophyta; class Pinopsida; order Pinales; family Pinaceae; genus Pinus; species Pinus albicaulis. The sequence continues at coordinate 1,586,335,259 of CM076579.1, forward strand.
GGATTTACAAGACTGAGAGACATTAGAGAATTTGGAAAGTATCTAAAAATCTATAAGGTCTGAGGAAAAATCAAATTTGAGCAAGTCATAAATTCTTTTGCACGCAAAATCCTTTGATAAGAGCGTATTTGCACGCCTTTTGACCCGAAAAGCACGAAATCCCGAGAGTGGCAGAAGTCACTTTCTGGGACCACAAAAAGCACACTCCAGGACATTGATTCCACACTTGAAGCTGCCTAAGGACAGCCGCCAAAGCCTCCTTAGGACATCAAGGGAGCACACAATGGAATAAATGTGGCACACAATGGAATCATCCCCCCTCTTAGGTCACCATCCACAATGTACAAAGAGAGGGAAGGAGGATTTGCATTCTCCTATAAATGGTCACCAAGAGATGAACAACTTGAGATCACATTGTTATGCTGGCTAGAATTGCCCCAAGAAATAACAGCAATGTGTGATTCAGATCAGAGATAGAGGGGACTCATTTGTTGGCCATCCAACAACTTCAGTCCACCATAGTAGAGAGAGGGATACTTTGCGCTGAGGCAAGCTTGGAAGTAAAGACATCCTTGCATTGGGACTTAGGACCCCCAGTTCTAAGGGCCCCTTGGCAAGTGGGTTAAATTTTCATCCTCATTTCCTACCAGCACTCAATAAGAGGGGACATAAGCGTCACCGTTTGGATTATTGTAGTTATTTGACTCTATTTAGAGCTTTTGTCTTATTTTTTTTAGTTTTGGTTTAATTTTTATGTCTCAATATGCATGTTATTTCTCTCTCTAGTATGTTTATGTTCTAGCATGTTCCATTAACTTGCTTGACTCCATATCTTTTCCGCCTGTGACCAATAAATTAAGAGGGTAAACCACACCCCTTAAGTTCGTTTGATTTCGCACATGCATGCACCATACACACTAACAAAGAATTAGCGACTCCACTAATGTTTATTTCCAAGTTTATGTGGTTGTGCCTTTTTGCAGAGACCTCCGTCTGTGTTGTGGAGTTGGGATGAAATTGCCCCCTTTTTCTCCTTGAGTCCCTAAATCATCCCAAGTGACAGACTGAAGCAGAACAACTCCAAAAATTTCTTTTGTAGGAATTTTTGTGCTTTTCCCTCAGACAGGCGCACATTCAGAGCTGACTTGCGCGTAGACATCACGCCTGTTGCAGCCTTTCGCGTACAAAAGACAGAATGATAAATTTCTCCCATATTTCTATCTTTTGTTGCTTGTAAAGTTCCTATCAGCCCATAATACATCTGCCAGCCCTGGTTGAGGTACCTCGCAGCTTGCTAAATCTTGCTCTTAGCTGCTTTTGGTAGGCTTGGTGTCAGTTTTATTTCAAGTTGATTTTTGCAAAGTTCACACATAGGCTAAGTAGGGGGAAATTAACTTGCATTCCGAAAAAAAACTATTTTTTGCAAATTTAGGTACAAAAACACCTAGATGATTAGCCAAATTAAGTGGCCCAAGTCCACGCATGCTTAGATAGTTCCCTTTTTCTAGTGTAAAAGTAATTAGTTTAGTTCAATTTTTGCACTAGGATTTCGGGACCAGGATTGAATTGTCAATAGAAGAAAAAGTAATCTATGCTCCCTTTGCAGCCTTCAGTGATCCTAGGCAAGCAGATGAACACTCTATATTCACAACTCACCATCCCCCTATAGTTGATCACATAGATTAACTAAGAAAAATAGAAAGCGTACCATATCTGCACATGTTTTTCTTTTGAGCAAGGAACAATAGAACATAGTTTAATAGGGGATTTTGAAAAGGATCATCACATAACCACACGTTCAAACTATGTTATTGTTCACTTTTTTCTCACACATTTCCACACACTAAGAAAATCAAATAAACCTAAAACTTACTTAACAAACCTCACTAAATTCTCCCCACAGGGGCCACAAAATAATTTATAGTCCAAGTTAGGATCAAGGGGGAAGGAATCCAATAATCCGCCTTGATCATTATTCATCTTGAAACATAGAAGTTGACTATTTAGGGAGATTTTAAGTCTACCTATCATCCCATGGAAAAGAAAACCCGAGCACGGCAGAGACCCGTTTCAAAGGGGGTTAGGCTTAGGTGTAGTGCGGGTAGGTATCAATTGGGGCTACCTAACCCAACTGATACTCAGTATTGTTAGCTGAATTACCAAGAAGCCCAAGACTTGAATGCTCACGTGGGACTGTGGTACTTAGTGGCAAAAATTATGGCATCCTTTCCCTATAGGTGACGGTCCAAGCAAGCACTAAATCCTCTAGCCTTACCTTGGTGGATTTTCTTCGGCTGACTGGGGGCGTCGCCAACTCTTACAAGGCGTTGTGCCAACACTTGCAAGATATTTTCTCAAGGCCCAGCTACATTTGAGTGTGTGAGGATGATTAGGTCTTCTATGATTTGAGTATCATGCATAAACAAAAAAAAACTATATTTTTTATTCACTGGTCACATAGGATTAATTTAAAGGGGAAATTAATTTTATTTTCGCTTTGTTTTATGTATGTGATCGGAATTTTTCTTTGATCATAAACTCTACCCTCTCAAATATTTCCAAAGCCATACCTAGTCGGCACTAGAATGGACCCAACGGGACCTCGTTGATCTAGATGTCTTTTGGACCTCCCCCCGTTACCAGGAGGGGTTCCAAGTATTTCACCATTTAGGCATCAAATACGGAACACTACCACCATTATCGGTATGTCCTTTATTGGGGCATCCTTAGTTGGGAACCCTGGTCAGTCTCCCAACGCCACACCACATATCACTCCTCCCACAACCCCTATAGGTCAAAGGAGTACTACCCATTTGGGAAGCCAGTTGAATACACAGCAGGGTACGTCATAGATAAACCCTCTTCCTAACTAGAACTTTGTGTTTTCACAAGTTGCAATGGCTACATCCTCGCATTCAACCATTTTAGCTTCATTGAATCTACCAAATTTAACCAAGTTGACGAATGAACCCATTGCACACAACCATATATGGCCTCCCATGCCCACGAAGCTACCTTCGGACATTCCAAAGTTCGAGAGAAAGCAAGCGGAATACCCAAGAAATCATGTAATGACTTTCCACCTGTGGTGCTCGTCGAACATCATCATTTATGATACTATTCGACTGAGAATATTTGAACACACTCTGACAAGAGTAGCAACAAAATGGTATGTGGAGAAGCCCTCTGCTACACATGGAACCTTTATCACCCTCGCCACTGCGTTCCTAACATATTTTAAGCTACCCATCCACCATGATTCTGGAATGGAATTACTGACACACTTTAGGCAGACCCCCGCTATCCATATCTTAGACCATCTCCATGAATGGATGCGGCGTCGTAGTTTATGTAAAGCCAAAATCGATGATTAGGTACTATTAGACTTGTTCCTGAAAACTCTCACTACAGAGATTTCGAAGGATGTGAAGCAAAAAAGGCCCATATCCGAAGAGGACGCCATCAGAAAGGCTCAACAACTCGAGATGATTTATACACAATCAGGATATATTTACAATATCTTGCCGAACACCCCCTGCCTGTAAACTTATAAAGAATTTACAAGCACGTCGAATTCTGTAGATGGTTTAATTGGGTCATTGACCCAAAGTTACCTAGGCAGTAGCAGTCAAAAGCTCGATTACATGTATGATTCTACCCAGAACGTACCACAACCCAGTTTTCAAAGTCATCATATGCCTCCACAAAATTTCACCAATAGGGCGTCTTCGTATCACCATGGAGGACCCTATCCTCTGGCTCAAGGTACCTAGTACACATATAGACATAATGACAAAATATCTCCCCCCCCCAACAGCCTGTTGCAAACCAGGGACCACATTATGCTCAGTCCCCAGCACAAGACCCGTCTATGCAGAACAATGCACAGGTGAATTTTGTGCAGCCTTCCCAAAATTAACCACACCAATTATATAACCAAGAGAACTATCCTCCAAACTTGGTTAAGAAAAAAGGAAAAAACAAGCCCAAAGGGAATCCTGGACAATGGGACAACAACTAGCACCACCCCCCACGATCTCAGGCTCGAGGAAACTCCAACCGAAATCAAAACCATGAGCCAAGTAATTCCCAACGACAGAGAAAAAGGCCACCTCTTCGAACAAACCACTCTTGTTCGATCTGTGGTGAGTACGACCGTTACACTCACCATTGTCCTGATCTCCCTGAGCTGAAGAAGCTGCAGAGTAACCGAGGACAAGGATGATCTTCCCAGTAGACAGATGTGATGTAGGAACCTTTCCCCCATCAAGGAATAGTTATAAGTAAGCAACAAAATCTCGATGACTCCAAAAAAAATATCCATGAAATATACATGGCCGGCGAAGAGATGTTTTTTCAAACATGGAATCGAAATTAAGACACCCCACCATACACCAAAATGTTAGGTGCTAGTACCAGTGCATCAACTGCACCTTTTACCATTTCAAAGATGCCTATTAAACCATTTCCAAAGATGGCTAAGGGACCAAATAGGCGAGCAGGAAACTATTCCAAAGAAACTCATAATTATAGCATCGTGGGTGATTTAGCCCAATCTCCCGCTGCTATGTCAACATTGGAAGTATTGGAGTCATAACCAAAACAACAGAAAGCCTTGCTTTCTGCGTTAGGCACTGTCGACCCTACCGATACGCGCCTAATGGCTTTTGATTTAGACAAAGCCACCCCCAGGCTTCCTTTGATGGTCGCCTTTTAGATGCGAGTATTGGTACAAAATATCACCATTCACCGATGTGTGATTGACGAGGGTGCATCCACATGCATCATGTCAAAAAATATTTGGCATAAGTTAGGGTCTCCCGAACTAAAACCATCAGTCATCACGCTTAGAGCATACGATGGTTGTCCTTCAAACCCCATCGGTCTCTACCAAAACACCCTGGTCTGCTTAGCCGAAAAGACGGTCCTTATAGAAATTTAAGTCATGGACACTCACTTGGACTATAATATACTCCTTGGTCGGATTTATATGTACGCCATGTTAGCCATAGCCTCCTCCGTCTTCCGCATTATGATGTCCCCCCACAAGGACCACATCATTACTGTCGACCAATTGACGCATAGTGAGAAACAACCCCTAACAAACACCAATGTAATTCTAACCTATGTATATACATCCCCAGACACACTTTCACGGTACCAAGAATATGGCCCTGGCTAGTTTAATCCGTCGTCCGTCCTATGATCATTCCTAGGAGATCCCCTCATTATACCTGAGTCATCATCCGATGTCACAAGAGCTCCAATGTGAATGATGTCCACATCAAACTCTGAAGCTAGTCAGGACATGGACACAAGTAGTAATGACACTGAGGCCTCGGCCATAGCAGCCTCTCTAGCCTACGCAACTTCCCAAACCCCTTTCCTCTACTCCCCAACTAGTTTCATCTCCCAGTAGGTTTTGGCAACAGTGGTGTTACCAAACATATATTTTTCAATACCATTTTGGTATCTCATTCCCCCTACTGGGACAGGAGCCACACACATCACTGCTACAGGGTAAAAGTCCCTCAGTCCCGAGGAGGCCCCACCTGTTCAAGAAACGGTCGAAAATATCCCTGCAAAGGAAATTCCCATTGCAAAACTGATGATTATGGCTAAGAAAACTGAGAAGAGAGGAAAGAAGCTGGAAACTCCTGCCATACAACTAGAATAACCATTTTGGGCCATATGCGATGTAATAGGACACCCTACCCATATCTACCCAGAGTTGGATGAATTAAAACCACTCCTCAGCTCAGAGGCAGACATTGCGACACCGTGTTCCCGTAAAAAGGAACTTGTCACCAGAGGTAAAGGCGAATCATTGCATACCAATCACACATGCGCAATCTGCAGCAATTATGGGCACTATACCCATCATTGCCCAGAAATCCCGCAATATAGGGATGCCTTATACGCCATCAAGCGATCCTATTAAGAGGATCCCCCCATCTAGTCTGTTGGAGATGAACCTCGTATCATCTTGTACCTATAGGAGGAACGATGGGCACCAGAAAGGCTCCCCACTAGGCCCCCTCCCCCAATCGAAAGATGATTACTTTGTGTTGAGCTTAATCGTTTCATCATTGATTGCCTAGCTTTGGAAGTGTTCCAACGGTGGTATGCAGTTCATATAGTATATCGCGACAACATGAACATCCATTATTCATGTCAGATATGTGTTGACAACCACCTAGTGCACCATTGTCACTACATACTTATATTCTATGCAGCACTAGCCTATATGCGATCAACCATAGTCCACCTCTCCCAAGAAGATGACACAAACTCAGAATCCATGAATAGCTCGACAACCTAAGAAGATGTGACGAGCAGATCCATCTATTCTTTTCATTTGAAAAGTGACCAATCAGGGAACCCCTAGTTACCCCCAATCACTCTCTACAGAGAAGAACAACATGCGCATTATGTAAAACTCCCAATCATGTGGTCACCATTTTCCCTAATTTAGCAGCGTTACGACGCTAGTACCCTACCAGACCACAAATTGAGCATGACGGGACCCCCATATCTAGGCTATTTTTCCCTGTATGTCAGGGAAATCACTGTGGAAAATGTTTTACTTATATCCCATGAGTCCATCCCCTCCTTGATATGATTCATACAATAGAGAATAAACAGGATGATAACCTCAAGCAATTTAGAAAGTACATCACCCCTAGGCTAGAAACCCCACACCCACATCGGCATGACGGGAAAGTTGGGAAAGCGCACCAACCAAGTATGAACTAGGCCCAACCTAGGATAACATGTGGACTATGCGACTTGAATTACCACTGGGTCAATCAATGTAAAGAACTGGATCTCCTAGCAAACATTTTTCGCACAGTCTCCGCGCTCCCTCAGAGAATTCTCTCTAACCAAGAGAAGATCACGTGTACCTATTGTCGGATTTGTTCACACTTTCACCACGAAATTAAATGTGAGCATCTCCCCAAGCTAAGAGCGGCAAGAGAAACATTAATTATACACTCCCCTACAGATCTAGATGCACCTAAAACAATGACACGGAAATGGAAGCAGAAGACCTCATCTTCTACAACAGATCCTTTCCAAGCGTCCACATTTGGGACGAAGAGTAGTGTTGATTCCCACACAATCTAATCCGTTGGCACAATGGTACCATCCACTATTTTCACTGGCCAAAACCACAAACCAGAGGCATGCCTACTAATGGAAACATTCAGGCACCTCTGCAACAAGTACAATTTCCACCCACAGGAAATTGACCACCTTAGCAAGGAACCCACCCTTGTGCTTACGCAAACTCCCATCACGGAGATTCTCCCCCCACCAAATGCCAACAACACGATACACCACATACAATTTGTATTATCATATACCGGGAATAGGATTGCAGCTGCCCCCACATCCCAGAATTCCCACCTTCTTCCTGTAGCAAAAGGTCAAGGTGCCTTACGCTTTTGCTTTGATTTTTGTGAGATCCTAAATTTGCATGCCACTATCGAACTCCTCGATGATACTCAGCCTCTAGAACAGAGCCTAATACAACTAGAGCTCATCAACAAAATCCAAAAACTATCACTACAACACAACGAGGTCCATAAGAAACGGGTAAAGGCATCATTCGACTGCCACATCAACCCTCGCTCATTCACCAAGGGAGAACTAGACCTCCGCTATCATGTCGTAAAAGAAGCCCTAGGGCCAGGAAAGTTTGAAACCTTGTGGAAAGGACCCTACATCATAAAACATTGCCTCCGTTAGGGGGCATATATCTTGATGGAACCAGACGGAGCATGCCTCAGCAACCCCGTCAACGACCTTTACCTCAAGAAGTTCTACCCATGAGGGTCAAGCAGGCCCTGCCCTAGGGTTAACATACACAAACCCAGCCACTTTAAATTTTTGACCAAAATACTCATTAAAAAATGTGCTCGAGTGCTGCAATGGATTACCAACCCAAACCTTACTTCGGATTTGCTGATGGAGCATCATGATGGTCTCAAAGTTTAATAGCAGTTACCTGGGTCATTTATCACCCTGACCAATCACCAATATGCACCAACGGCGTGTGTATCGGTTCAGCAACAAAAAATCAGGCATAATATGACGTTTTCATCAGACTTATGTGTGACGCCCTCCATCAAGACATACGCCATATGATGTATACCTCGATTCCCATTTAGTAGTGTCGCTGTTAAACCAAAAGTTTGAGACAAGAGATTCACATCTATTTAGAAAATATTTACGTGAAAAAAGATTAAGCAGACAATTTGACTACATTACATTTACACATGTACCAAGGAGTCAAATCCAAATAGTTGATCGCATAGCTAACAATATTCTAAACTGGAATGCATCTCGAATAAACCATCATATATAAAAACCAAAATGTAGATATCCATTAGTATAACATCATCCAAAAACAAAAAACAGGGGGCAGAACATGTAGAGCCGCAAAAAATATCTCTCATATATATATATATATATATATATATATATAATAGTGTATATGTCTGAGTACAAAAAATAGTGTCGCTGACCCATCGACCAGCCCAAAAATACAAAAAAATGTCGTCAAAAATAGGGGAAGCATCCTCATAATGGGTGCTTCCCCGTGTACAAGTAAACTATAGGGCGGTGCTCCCCCAGACGGGGCATCTGGACCCATAACCACCCATGTTACCACTACTGGAGCCACCATCAAAACCGAGACTACCACTCGACATAAAATAGGTCAATAGTCCCTCTCCCGGGCCATCAGTGTCTCCAGCCAGACCTCCTCGAGATCATCCAAAAAGCCTCAAGAAGGAATCCCCTGGGTCAAGCGGTCCACTCAACTCCAGGCATCCTCCCGATTATACCTGAGTCATCACCCGATGTTACAAGAGCTCCAATGTGCATGATGTCCACATCAAACTCCAAAGCTAGTCAGGACATGGACACAAGCAGTAATGACACTGAGGCCTCGGCCACAACAGCCTCTCTAACCTATGCAACTTCCCAAACCCCTTTCCTCTACCCCCCAACTAGTTTCGTCTCCCAGTAGGTTTTGTCAACAGTGGTGTTACCAAACATATCTTTTTCAATACCAGTTTGGTATCTCATTCCCCCTACTGGGACAGGAGCCACACACATCACTGCTACAGGGTAAAAGTCCCTCAGTCCCAAGGAGGCCCCACCCGTTCAAGAAACGGTCAAAAATATCCCTGCAAAGGAAATTCCCATTGCAAAACTGATGATTACGGCTAAGAAAACTGAGAAGAGAGGAAAAAAGCTGGAAACTCCCGCCATACAACTAGAATCACCATTTTGCGCCATATGCGATGTAATAGGACACCCTACCCATATATACCCAGAGCTGGACGAATTAAAACCACTCCTCAGCTCAGAGGCAGACATCGTGACACTGTGTTCCCGTAAAAAGGAACCTGCCACTAGAGGTAAAGGCAAAGCATTGCGTACCAATCATGCATGCTCAATCTGCAGCAATTATGGGCACTATACCCATCATTGCCCAGAAATCCCGCAATATAGGGATGCCTTATATGCCATCAAGCGATCCTATCAAGAGGATCCCCCTATCCAGTCTGTTGGAGATGAACCTCGTATCATATTGTACCTATAGGAGGAACGACGGGCACTAGAAAGGCTCCCCACTAGCCCCCCTCACCCAATCAAAAGATGCTTACTTTTTGATGAGCTTGATCATTTCATCATTGATTACCCAACTTTGGAAATGTTCCAACGGTGGTATCCAGTTCATATAGTATATCGCAACAACATGAACGTCCATTATCCATGTCAGATATGTGTTGACAACCACCTAGTGTGCCATTGTCACTACATACTTAGATTCCGCGCAGCACTAGCCTGTATGCGATCAACCATAGTCCGCCTCTCCCAAGAAGATGACACAGACTCAGAATCCATGAACAGCTCGACAACCCAAGAAGATGTGACAAGCAGAACCATCCTATTCTTGTCATTTGAAAAGTGACCAATCAGGGAACCCCTAGTTACCCCCAATCGCTCTCTACAGAGAAGACCAACATGCGCATTATGTAAAACGCCCAATCATGTGGTCACCATTTTCCCTCAGCCTCTAGAACAGAGCTTAGTACAACTAGAGCTCGTCAACGAAAGCCAAAAACTATCGCTACAACACAACGAGACCCATAAGAAATGGGTAAAGGCATCATTTGACCGCCACATCAACCCTCGCTCTTTCACCAAGGGAGAACTAGTCCTCTACTATGATGTCGTAAAAGAAGCCCTAGGGCCAGGAAAGTTTGAAACCTTGTGGAAAGGACCCTACATCATAAAACATTGCCTTTGTTAGGGGGCATATATCTTGATGGAACCAGATGGAGCATGCCTCAGCAACCGCGTCAATGGCCTTTACCTCCTGAAGTTCTACCCATGAGGGTCGAGCAGGCCCTGCCCTAGAGTTAACATACACAAACCCAACCACTTTAAATTTTTTACCAAAATACTCATTAAAAAACGTGCTCGAGTGCCACAATGGATTACCAACCCAAACCTTACTTCGGATTTGCTGATGGAGCATCAAGATGGTCTCAAATTTTAACAGCAATTGCCTGTGTCATCTATCACCCTGACCAATCACCAATATGCACCAACGGCGTGTGTATTGGTTCAGCAACAAACAATCAGGCATAATATGACATTGTCATCAGACTTATGTGTGATGCCCTCCATCAGGGCATACGCCATATGCATGTCTACCTCGATTCCCATTTAGTAGTGTTGCAGTTAAACCAAAATTTTGAGACAAGAGATTCGCATCTATTTAGAAAATATTTGCGTGCAAAAAGATTAAGCAGACAATTTGACTACATTAAATTTACACATGTACCAAGGAGTCAAATCCAAACAGTTGATCGCATAGCTAACAATATTCTAAACTAGAATGCATCTCGAATAAACCATCATATATAAAAACCAAACGAGAGGAATCACTGTAGGCAAATATCATCCAAACTAAAAAATTAAAAGTAATATGTAGAGCCGCAAAAAATATCTTCTCATATATATATATATATATATATATATATATATATATATATATATATATATATATATATATATATATATATATATATATATATATAATAGTGTATATGTCTGAGTACAAAAAACGTCGTCGAAAATAGGGGAAGCATCCTCATAATGGGTGCTTCCCCGTGTACAAGTAAACTATAGGGCGGTGCTCCCCCAGGTGGGGCACCTGGACCCACAACCACCTGTGGTACCATTACTGGACCCACTGTCAAAACTGAGACTGCCACTCAACGTAAAATAGGTCGATAGTCCCTCTCCCGAGCCATCAGTGTCTCCGGCCAGACCTCCTTGAGATCATCTGTTACACAGCAATTTGTCACCGTCCCTGCCATTCCCCATCCCGCATATTGGAGGGCTCATTCCGTGACCTATGAGCAGAGACAAGACTTGAAAATGCTTTCATTGCATCCCTCTGAAGATGAGCTTTCATCGCCCTAAAGACATCTCCCTGCAAAAAACCCTAAAAATAGCTCTTTTTCCATTGGCGCGGTTCCACAGTTCAGCCCTCGCGCCAAGGGGGAAAATCCTCCAAAGAGGGCACACCAATTGGCGCTCTGTCATAGAGCCGCACTCGCGCCAACCATATTAAGAGGTGTTTTTTAAAAATAAATGGCGGAAGTTTCGTCCTAACAAATTCCTGGACTGATATCTATCTTGATTTGGGAGGTTTGGCTACGGATTTCCATAGAGAGGAAGTGGTTTTCCACCTCTCATGGAAGCTTCCTTGATGATAGGGCCAATCCCATAATTATAGGGATCCCAACTCCCCTTCCTCCATCTATAAAAGCTTGCTCATCTCCTTTGCAAGCTAGTTCCCAAGAGCTTTCACATCCTTATGCTGCAAGAGCCTTCTTGATTCCCTTAAGGAAAAATCCAAGCAAGGAGACTATTGTCAAGTATCCGGAGAGAGAGGCTTGTCCCATCCTTGACACGCTTTATCGAGACATGTTTTGTTGACGACCCGCCAAAGGAGAGTGCTCCGTCGAAGCTATGGTTGTATTCTTCTTTTTGAATCTTTAATGATAAGAAACTATTGGTTATGGTTCCACTCTTGTTCTTGATTATGTTCATGAGTTATGTCCTCTTCGACTGACATATAGTTGTATATACTGGATTTTATGCTCGTGTTTTTGTTGTTTCTTGCATGTGCAGGTGTCCGATCACGGAGATCGTGAGGATTGTGATCTGCCAGGGCGAAGGAACGGGAGCACCACCTCTTCTACAAATGATAGCGTTGGATTCCAGGTAAGCATTCATCGCAAGTCGGTTTATTTATGATTAGGAACCTGCACTATAGCGTGTTTGATTGTTGCTAGACCCGATCTGGGCTAGTAGGGATCACCTCTATCCGCAGAGGGGATTAACCTCTTCAACAATTTGGCGACTCCGCTGGGGATTCAGCTTGTTGTTTGATTTGTAAGCTATAGACGGAGCCTGAAGTACAGCCAAATAGCCTTCGAAACGCTTTTACTCTGCATTAGCGAAGTAGATCAACGCTGCTTCAGTCCATCTCTAGTTTAGTTTACGAGCTGAACAACTTGGAGTATTGTCTTCTCTTTTCGGTCAATTTCTTGTCCTTGCTTGCTTGGTCAGCTCTTTGGACTGGTTTTTTCTATTTTTTTGGCTTTTGTTTTAGCCTTGTCATCACTTGTTTGTGCTTGAGATTGCTTGTTTTTCATTTTCCCATAGTAAACTCGGCTGGCGCGCTTTTTAGTGTGACAGTTGTGCCCATTGGCGTAGGTTGCTTGTGTATCACCCGCACCATTGCCTTTCTGGCACTAATTTCAAGCTCACAGTCGCGCCAATCCTATGAGCTATTAGCGTTTGCTGTGTTTCATGCTTTCTGGGACTGACTTGTGATTTTGATCTTGTTTTTTCAGCTGTTTCAGTGCACTGGAGTCTAGTTTGACTGATTGTAACCTCCATCCTTTGGTTGTTTTCCTATTTCTTTCGATTTTGCATTTCGAGCCCTAGGGAATTTAGGTGCTTTTGTGAGTCGAGCCTCCCTTGGGAGTTTTTGGTTTTCGTTCGTTCATTCGACTTTGGGATTGCTTCCTTGCATTCATTTGACAGTTTTCTATCATCTTATTGCACTTTTTGAGTGACTGATTTCATTTTCATTCAAATTTCGCTTTGCTTCATTTTGGGCCTAGATTACACGGCTCATTAATGTCTTTGGGACTTTTCTTGGTTTTGGGAGACTTTTGGTCGATTTGAGATATGATTTTTTGTGCCATTGAGTAAAATCTTCTTGTTTTTTCTCTCTTATTATCATTTCTCAAATTTCTTCTCATTTGTTTTCTGTTTGTTTAGTGCATTTAGCTCTCAAACATTGAAAATAAAAAAATTCTCTTTTGTTTTTGATTGATTAGTGCAAATTAAAATATTTTCAGTGTTATTAGTGATTAGTGACTTTGAAAGAAAAGTTTTTAGTTTCATTAGCTGCATTAGAGATATCATTGGTTGTCTTCCGATCATTTTGTTTGTGTAAAACGCTCTTAACTCTTCTGTAACTAGCTTTCATCGAACAAAATGATATACTGTGGCATGTAGTTTTGCATTTACGAGATTTTTGAGACATCACATTCATTAGGGCCTGAAAACTGAAACGTAATTGAAGATAAAATTTAAAATTTACTCAATTTACACTAAGGCAGCATTGAAATCTAACGAAACAGATTTAGAGATCTAGGCTAGAGACGTGTTCCGGCGTCTTAAAACCTAGTAGTTGTCGTTCGCCTCTTGGATTTAGACAGCACTAGTACGGACTTGTTCTCCCCATACCATCGCGTATATAAAGGGAGACCCCACTAGGTTTCAATCCTTTATCCATAGGAAGCCGAGTCTGCCGCCCTATACCCGTGATACACTGGACACAGCATTCGGGGAGATTTCCTACACGTACAGAAAGTCCTTGGTTGATTTCTCTTTCATTATTGGAACCAAGGTGTATATTGCAGTTCACGTTTATTTGGTACACCCTTTGGCCTAGTATTCCTGAGTAGTCATTTGATCTTTTCTGACTCCCTAAATTTGAAAGGATCACCAAGCGCTTGTCCTTTCATGCTTGTGTCAAATCTGAAAGAGATAGAGTCACCTTTTCGACCGTTTCTCGACTCTTAAAACATGAAACGGTGAAGTTTCTTATTTTTCAATGTGGTAAAAATTAATCACCCACGATCACACGCCCTGTTAGATTATGCTTGTTGACCGTTTGATCATGTGTCTTGACTCTTTTTCAGCCCGTGTGTTTGTTTGATCTTTTTCTCTTGTCGTTTCTGCCACAGTGGCGGAACCCTCGGTTTCATCTACTGGTAGTCCTTATACGAACTATTCATCAGAGGTTTCCCAATCCTCTGCTGAACCACAACAGCCCATTGTTTCCGAGTTTCCTGACGGGGGACCGGTTCTTTCTGAGCAACCCTTTGGGGGACTAGTTGAGTTCAATTGGCCCTTTTCTGACCCTTTGTCTGAATTGAGATTAGGAGCTGATTTCCTTTCTCTTACATCGGGTTCGCCTTTCATAGCTGTTGTTTTTCCTCCTAGTCCTCGCTGTCTATTATGAGATCTAGCGGCAGGCTCAAACATGAGTGATTCTAGTGAGGAAATCCCAATGTCCGGTGAAGATTACCAGTTATTTCCTCGGAGACTATTTCCAGGAGACGACTCTGAACCTGCTGTTATGTCATCATCCGGTCTCTCATTGCCAACAGGGTATAGATCCTTGGGTCAGGTCATTTCCTCCGCAGCCTCTATGGGAGTGTCAGCTCCTTCTACGAGGTCAGTTGCTCCTTCATTGGGGGTGTCTCCTCGGACACCCGTCACTTCTGTACCCTCTCGGCCCACTGTCTGTGTGGCCGCCTCTGCACCCGTTGTCACGACACCCTCCGCGAGGGCTATGCCGCCTCCTGAAGACGTTTATTTAGCGACTGCTATACCAGAGAACATCTCTCTAGAGGAGTATCGATTATCCCTACAACAGCTGAACCCCGAGGTTGGACCATCCTCCCAAGATCCCAACCGCTCTTATTTTTCACACTATGCACAGGATGGTACACCCGTGTATGCTTTTCCAGATCAGTACGATGAGCACGGGGAAATTTTACATTTACCCGCTCCTGAGGCTCACCTCCATGCTCAAGGTTTACCTTATAACCAGGCATATAACCCGCAAGGGCAACCTTTCCAAGGCCAACCTTCGGGCCAACCTGGCTATCCTTATGACCCACAGGGGCAGCCTGTGCAAGGTTATCCTGCAGGCCAGCAAGGGCCATCGTACGGTCCGCAAGGACAGTATTACAACCCTTCCGGTCAACCTGTGCAGCCTCAGCCGGGGTACCAACCGGGACCAGTCTATGGTCCTGGGGGGCAAATCTAGCCTTCTCCACCTATGCAACCGCAGTATACTGTTGTTTCCAATGTTGCATATCAGCTGGGACCATCCTATGATCCTGCTCCAGGTCAAACCGGTTACCAGCAACCACCTAGCTCTATTCCTCCACCAGGCCAACCAACCCATCCGGTACAACCTGGTGTTCTGCCTATAGGCCAACCGGCCCATCTGGTACAACCTGGTGTTCCGCCTCCAGGCCAACCGGCCCATCCGGCACAACCTGGGGCTCCTTTACAGCCGGTTCAACCTGCGCAACCGGTGCAGCCTGTCTATCCGAGTCAACCTGTTCACTCAGGGCAGCCCGCTCAGATGGGTCAACCTATTCACTCAAGGCAGCCCACTCATTCCATTAACCCTACCCAGCAGCCGATTTATTCGATGCCGCAGCCAAATCAACAGCTGCGCCCTAGTTATCAGGCTCCGCAGGGTTCCACTTATCAACAGCCGACTCATCCTCAGGGCGGTTATTATCCTCATGGTCAATATCAACCGAATTATAACTAGCCCCGAGGTTCTCAGTATTATCCTCATCAACCCGGTTCTACCTATACTCAGCAGCCAAATCCAAATGCTGCTTACACTGGGCCGACATATAATCAAGGTCCATACTCTGGTTATCAAGCCCCACACACTGGTTCCCAGCAGCCAAATCAGTCTGGTTATACGACCTACACCCCCTACAGTTAGAATCCTACAGGACAGAACCCATGGGGGCAAGGATATTCCCAACCAGCGTGGAGTACAGGTACCAGTCCTCATCCTGGGCCTGGCATGCCGGACAATCCGCCATTATTGTTCCTGGCCACCTTGGAGTTGTCGGATGTTTCAAAATTGACCAATGATCCGATTTTTCATAATCCTTATTGGCCTCCGATTCCTACCAAGATACCAGGTGATTTCCCCAAGTTTGAGGGTAAAGCTGGGGAGGACCACCAAGCGCATGTGATGACGTATCATCTTTGGTGTTCGTCTAACTCTTGGGTCGATGATTCAATTCGTCTGCGCCTCTTCCAGCGCACTTTGACTGGAGCTACTGCTAAGTGGTACATCGAGTTATCCCGTGGCATCTTCCAAGATTTCAATTCCTTAGCCATGGCTTTTATGACACACTTTCAGTTACCGGTTCGTTATGAAGTCGAGACGCACCTCCTGACTTCTTTGAAGCAGGACAAAGCCACTCACATTTTTTATCACATTCATGAGTGGCGGCGCCATCGTAGACTGATCAAGTTTCATATACCTGATCAGATACTAACTCACTGGTTCACCACCTCCTTCGTGAACAAAATCGCCCAAGATATTGCGATGGGAGCGTGTGTGACGGAAGAACAAGCCATTGCGCGTGCCCAATATCTGGATCTTGTATATTCTCAGTCCGGCACGCTTTATGATATCTTGCCTGATGCTCCACGGTCCGGAACCTCTAAGGCTCCACCTACTGCTGCCGTGGACGGTGTCATCGGTTCCGTATCTCAAAATTCGAAGAAATCTTCGAATGGGAAGCAGAAGTCCAACTCATCCAATAATTCTGCTCCTCCCGCCCCTACCGATTCTGGCAAAACTGCGGAGGTGAACGTCGTTCAGGCCAATCCTATGGAGAAGGCCTCCAAAGGGAAAAAAAAGGCAAAGGTAAATCTAAATCCGACGCCCCAAAGCCAGAATCCAAACCTCGCACTGAGGATGGTTCTCAGCGTAAACCGAAGTATCCCTACCTCATTTGTGAAGGAGACCATTATACCAAAGATTGTCCACGATGATCTGAAGTTAGTCAGCTTCTCAAAGGCTCTAAAGGGACTCCGGCAGTTCTTAAAGAACCATTCCCATCTTAGAAGACCCAGATGGTTGAACAACCTTCACCATCTGCACCATTTGGGTCCCAAGTTCTTATGATGAATGGTGCTGCACCTATCTCTGTTGCCACATGTTCGAAGGGTTACAACGAATCATGGCAGGCACCTGGGAAGGTGGTTGCGGATGGACCACCTCCCCCACCTGTCTCCGGTTCGTTGGAAATCGAGAAGCCTACTCCTGAAGCTGTTGTGAAGCCACCTTCTAAAGGTGTTTTACGAAGATCTTCTTATAATCCGAATGCCCGTGCCGCTCAGCACTACAGTATTGTTGAGGATTTGGCACAGGCGCCTTCTGCTATGTCTACACTATAAGTTCTTCAAATTTTTCCTTCGCAACGGAAGGCTTTACTGTCTGCAATCGGTGGCATTGATCCTGCCGATTTGAGTCTTCTCACCTTCGACTTAGAGAATTTCACCCCCCAACTTCCACATCAGATCACTCTTGTTATTCAAGTCAGGATCAACGATCTTAACATCCATAGGGCTATTGTGGATGAAGGTGACTCTACCTACGTCATGTCATCCGCTTGCTGGAAGGCCATTGGCTCTCCGGCCCTTTCATCATCTCCCAATGCCCTAGAGGCATTTGATGGTCGGGAATCCAAACCCCTGGGTGTTCTCGAGAGTTTAGCGATCACTTTACAGGGGAAGACTGTCAACGTAGAAGTAGAAGTAGTGGATGCCAGGCTCAACTACAATATACTTCTCGGCCACAGCTGGACTCATGATATGCTATGCATGCCATCCACCGTCTTTCGACTTCTTAAGTTCCCTCACGAGGGAAAAATCGTTACGGTAGATCAGTTTTCCTTCTTCACCTCCACCTCCGAGAACAACGTGCCATACGTGGATCAGATCCCAAATCCCCCTGATAGTGTAGGGCCCGGTCTCTTCAAAGACCCCGTCCTCATGGGTATTTTTCCTGCACCGCCACCACACACCGCTCAAGTTAACATGATTTCCAGATCTGATGACCCCTGGCTCATCCCTACGCCTGAGCAGGTGTTTGAGTTTGGAGAATCAATGCCCTTGACTCTAGTAGAGATTAACTACTGTGAAATTGTTGCTGCATCTGATCCTCCACCTCCTCAGCATGCTCCTTTGAGCATGGATCTAGATGTCTACTCTCAATCCCCCTGGCTTGGTCAGGCCGATTCACCTGATCCTCTCAAAGAGACTTTTCCTTCCGATGAAGCCATTGTTGAAACAATGTCTCTTGAGGAGCTTCCTTGGGGCGATGGAAATCATCGTTCCTCTTTCATGCCTAGCTTGGGGGCAATGTCAGATTGTCTAGAGCGTTATGCATCTCAGGTTCCTACTCCTCCTCTCCAAATGCCCATTTTGATGCATGAGGTTCTTTCGGAGGGAAACCTGAGTAATATCACTCAAACCACCCCGATCAACATCTCCGTTAAACCGGAGATCGTTGAGAACATACATGATCATCTCCCTCCTGAGCCTCCTCCTTGGAGCTCGTCGGAACACAGTTCTTCCTCTTGTGCCGAGCTCCTAAAACAATGAAGCAAGATGCTACGAGGATAGTTCTTTTAAGTGTGTCAACCTCGTTAAAATAATGAAACACGAGCATGTTCAATTCAAGTTTTGATAGATTTAGTTCAAATCTCTTTTGTTTTCAACCTTCACTCCATTTCCTATGGACTGAAGCTTGGGGGGCATGCACCTCGAATTGAGACACCATGCTGGGGGGCATGCCCGTCTTTAGTGTACGTAAGTGTGTATCTTCCATTTGTGTGCATGTGTGGTGTGGTTTGCGATGTAAACATCTTTCTGCTGATCGGGTCTTCCTGATTGTGCAGATGTCCATCAATCCATTTGTTGGTTTCGCGGATGGTGCCTCCCGCAGTACCAGGAATCTGTCTTCGGCGGCCTAGGTAATCTACGATCCTGCTGGCGAGTTGGTCAACCTGCAAGGTGTGTGTCTGGGACGTACTACAAATAACATCGCGGAATATAGTGCTGTGTTAGAATTATTAACCGAGGCTGTAAACCTTGGTATCCGTGAATTACTTGTGTATCTAGACTCGCAACTTGTAGTATCACAACTGAACGGACACTATTCAGTAAGAAACCCATCCATTTTACGTCTGTATCTGCATATTCGTTTACTGGAAAGAAATTTTGACTATATTACATATCAACATATACCCAGGCATATGAATACATTAACTGATGTAGTAGCTAATTTGGTTCTAGATAGACATTTGCGCAATTTGTAAATCATCATCACATGTAAAAGGAAAATCCATCCAGAAATAGATATGTATATATATAGATATCGAATGTTTGCATAGTGTGCATCACATTAAATAAAAAATATACATGTTCATCTTAATACATCTGGAGACGACATGTCTCTCAAAAAATATGCATGATAAAAGCCTTAGGAGTCTAATCCGCATGGTGCTCATGATAACAAGTGACTGCACACACTAAGTGTCTCAGAAGTCGGTGGAGGTGACTAGGTACTCCCACCGTATGTCTCTGGTACGCCATTGGTACATCTGCCAGCCGGGCATAGTCTGGGATCCCTCGGGCAATACCCTCGAGATTCTGGATCAACTCCCCCCCCCCTCTGCACCCTCTGCCTGAGGATCAGGTGCGGGAAGAGTCCTCCGCACAATAGGAGACATACCGGTTGGTCTCTCTGGGCCCACATCTGCATGCATATAAAATGTGTCAGGAAGAACATGTATTACCAAAAAAAAAAAAAATCATAAAATATAAAAATAAAAAAGAGAAGAGGTCATACCCAACTCCTCGTCCCAATCATCTCCCTCCGGCAGTGGGAGATCTGGGTCTCTAGTGAAATCGGTTCCTACATATGGCCAGTCTTCCACTACAATCAACTAACGCCGCAACCACCCAAAAAACTCCAGCCTCCAGGACATCCATTGGCCTCCTCCAGCTCTAGACATCAGTGCTGCCTAGCGAGCCATTCTTGGCTCTCATGGAATCGGCTCAGCTACTATGGCCCCTTGGCCCTGGAAGATTGGTAATCGTTCCAGAATGAACGATACCAAGATAGAACCATAGCAAAACTATTTCAGTTTGGCCTGTTTACACTTCGTGAGTTGTCTCTTTATGTTTATTGTCACTACTGTAGCCCAGTCGAATAATAGGGGACTTATGCACTCTGAGGCCAGTAAGAGTTGGGCCTTTGTTGCCTCGTGCAGTGCCTGCGATCCTGTGGCCCGCGTGATGGTATGAAGCACTACCCCAAGTGCTAGATCAGGAATAGTATGGATGTCTACCTTTCCACTTCCTGATCCCAGTCGTGCCCCTCGGCACACTCGTGCCATCACTTGCTCCATATTCTCACTAGACAGTCTGCTCCCTGTCAATATGGGCACCGGACCTCTGCACGATAATCCGGTTATGAAGTATACATCAGAAACCTCCAGTTCTAATACTTGGTCCCGCAACTTGAACACTTGTTCATGTTCGTCCCATATACTGATCAGGTACTGTATGAGCTCAGGCTAAGCTCATAAGCAAGGTGTCAGGAAGAACTTCTTAAGCCCACAATTCTTGAGGGCATTCATGCAAGTTTCATTCTCCATGGCCTATTCATCCTCTTCCCCGTGCTCCCTCTCTTTCCACTCAATGAGCATTTTGATTAGTTGCCTGCATTCACATGGTCAAACAACTTCAATTAGACCTCTGCTATCCTTAAAAATTCGTGCAATTCATTCATTGTGTGGAAATTTCAAATGGAAAATTGGATTGCGCCGCTGGCGCGACTGTTTTCCTAACAGTCGCGACAGTTGGCGTGGGCCCTTTGGAAATAAAATTCCAATGGCGTGGTTCCGTGAGGTAAATAGTGAAAAGTAATTTTATTTTTACCATTTGACATATTTATAACTTTTTGAACTCAAAATAGATTTTGAAAGTTATTTTTCTGGATATTTTAATATATTTTGTCAAAAATGGGTTTTACACTTGCTTTTTGTGCAGCAACAGGTCTTTTATGCGACTTAAATGGTGAAACGAGTTGTATTTAATACTTTTTCGGACTCGGTAAATACACGAAAAAGTCACTCTGGAGTCATCTTTCAGCTCTTTTCTGACTCTCTAAACATGAAAATATTGCCGAGGCCCTTGTCGTTTCGATCTCGTTAAAGTGGACACGAATCGACATCTACCTCGTATACGTTTACCCCTTTTTCGGGCTGGGATGGATTATTTACGAAAAAGGAATACCCTAGCCTATCGCGACTAGGAGGTTTTCTCGTATATTTTTTTCTACCTTTTCGGGTCCAAGGAACTATCTACAAAAAGGGACCGCTGGAGTTTAATTTTATGTTGTCTTTTAAAACTCTCTAAATATGAAAAGACACTGAGTTCTTCCATTGTCAGACTCGTTAAACCCTGATGACATTGGATTTATTCAAAATGACGTTCTCCGAGTTTCTCCTTCCTAGTGCTCGTTAAATGCACTAGGATGGATTCGCCCGAAGGGCGGACTTACATTACAAGCATATGCTATCCCCTTCAAGCTTGTTATAAAAAATAATTGGGGTACTCGCCAGAAATGGTGGGGGAAAAATGGAACCAACATCATTGTCGTGTCGACAGTATGTCACTCTTGAACATGGCACTTGTCTGCATTCGTGTCGGGTTGGGGACATCTCATCTCATTCTTCACTTGCCTCCATGGGTTTGGATAATCCCTTTTGACCTCTCATCTTCTCGTTGCCTCTTCACCATGACCTCTGATCTGTTGATGTCAAATACTGCCAAATCCACTATTGTGCCGTTATATGTTCAAGAGAAGTTGACCTCTGCGAAGTATCAATCTTCCGCTGATTCTCATATGATTCTGATTCACAAAAAAAATCATGTTCCTCTGTCTCGTGTCGATGATGTGGGAAACATTATGGCCCACCTTCGATCAAGGTCACTTCCTATCGACTTCAGCTCATTATCCAGGAAGCTGATCTAGAGACTCCCTTATGGTACCTTGGAGCCTGCATGCCTCAATGGCAGGTTCGTCGCATTTGACATGAGTTTTTCATCATTGGCCTCTGATCAAGTGATTCTACGAGTGTTTGATGCCAGCTCATTGATTCACATGCCGTAGATTGTACCTGTAGTACCTTGAGGGCCATTGTCATTATTGGTGGTACCTCTCACATCTGTTAACAGCTTTCATCATTGGCTGGTAATCAGACAATGTTCTTGCATGTTCGACTTCAGCTCACATATTCACATGCTTGAACTTGTACTTTGTTCGGGTCGAGATGGAGTGCAAGACCCTGGATTGTGTCTGTTGTAATCCAGGCTGCGATTTTGTGGATTATTATGATTATTTACAGGACTCACTGATTGGATGGCTGCGACCATACCTGAGTCTATTTATCGATCCTCTTTGGATGGCTGCGTCCATGCCCTGGATCTCGATTATTGTATACTCTGTTATGGATGGATGCGCCCATACCACGCATATATATCATGTATCTATGACATCAGTTGTACTTCGCTCCGCAGGTTTTCTGATGGCAGTGTTTTCAGTCAGCATGTTCTCGTAAAGCATTTCACCCCTCTCTCTCTCGGGCCTCATGCTTTAGGGGGCATCTGTTACACAGGAATTTTTCACCGTCCCTACCATTCCCCATCCCACATATTGGAGGGCTCATTCCATGACCTGTGAGCAGAGACAAGACTTGAAAATACTTTCATTGCATCCCTCAGAAGATGAGCTTTCATCGCCCCGAAGACATCTCCCTGCAAAAAACCCTAAAAATAGCTCTTTTTTCCATTGGCGCGGTTCCACAGTTCAACCCTCGTGCCAAGGGGGAAAATCCTCCAAAGAGGGCGCGCCAATTGGCGCTCTATCATAGAGCCGCACCCGCGCCAACCATATTAAGAGGTGTTTTTAAAAATAAATGGCAGAAGTTTCTTCCTAACAAATTCCTGGACTGATATCTATCTTGAGTTGGGAGGTTTGGCTACGGATTTCCATAGAGAGGAAGTGGTTTGCCACCTCTCATGGAAGCTTCCTTGATGATAGGGCCAATCCCATAATTATAAGGATCCCAACTCCCCTTCCTCCATCTATAAAAGCTTGCTCATCTCCTTTGCAAGCTAGTTCCCAAGAGCTTTCACATCCTTATGCTGCAAGAGCCTTCTTGATTCCCTTAAGGCAAAATCCAAGCAAGGAGACTATTGTCAAGTATCCGGAGAGAGAGGCTTGTCCCATCCTTGACAGGATTTATCGAGACATGTTTTGTTGACGACCTGCCAAAGGAGAGTGCTGCGTCGAAGCTATGGTTGTATTCTTCTTTTTGAATCTTTAATGATAAGCAACTATTGGTTATGGTTCCACTCTTGTTCTTGATTATGTTCATGAGTTATGTCCTCTTCGACTGACATATAGTTGTATATACTGGATTTTATGCTCGCGATTCTGTTGTTTCTTGCATGTGCAGGTGTCTGATCACGGAGATCGTGAGGATTGTGATCTGCCAGGGCGAAGGAATGAGAGCACCACCTCTTCTACAAACGACAGCGTTGGATTCCAGGTAAGCCTTCATCGCAAGTCGGTTTATTTATGATTAGGAACCTACACTGTAGCATGTTTGATTGTTGCTAGACCCGATCTGGGCTAGTGGGGATCGCCTCTGTCCGCAGAGGGGATTAACCTCTTCAACATCATCGAAAAAGCCTCAAGAAGGCATCCCCTGGGTCAAGAGGTCCACTCAACTCCAGGCATCCTCCAGAACTGACACCCGAGTAGTCAGCTCAGCAATGTGAGCCTCCGTTGCATCAGCATGTGGCACCTTTGCATCAGCACGATCTCTCTCTGATGTTTCCCTCTCCCGAAAGGCCAACACCACCACCAGGTCCACCACCCTGATTCTGTGCAACATCCCCTCCCAACCCCCCACGACTGCCCCGAGGTCTTCAAAGAGTACCATGGCCAACCAATCAAGCCATGGGGCGACCTACCTCGCCAACATCTGCAAGAGTAACCAAAACTATGTCAGTGTTACCATAAAACATATATACTCAAATAAATGCAGAAAACATAAAAACGTACCTGCTAGCCCCCAAGCGTAACCAGGAGGGAGACTCATCTTTGGATCCCCCGGAATTCCATCCCTACATATGGGAATGGCAGAAACATCTAGGGGTTGACCTCAAACCAGGCCTCCATCGTGGCATTCCAGTAACACCCCACCATACCCCCACCCCCTCGCGGCATCACAGGAGCCCACCTCATCATGCGTGGCTCCTGTGGCCCCCTAGAAGGCACCACCACCACTGGTCTCAAAAACACTACCCTCTCGTACATGATGCTACATAGAATACTAGCATACACAAACAACTTTGAAGCACTTCGAACCTTGTTAAGCTGCGTCACCATCTCGTCATAGCAGAATTGGGAAAAATCGAAAAAATTCCTAACCCTCAGCCGGCGCAAGACTCCAACTTGTGGGATCGATGCCCAATGTGGAGCTGAAGACCCTGTGAGTCGCACAATATCTACCAGAGCGCACCTCTCGGCCAAGTCTGTCACCGAGGTAATGTTGATGCACCCCTCCGTAAGGGGCGCCCCACCACAATGATGTGCCCAAAAACTCTCCAAATCCACCCTCCCAGAAGGAAGTGGATACCGTAATGCCTCACCATAAGGAGGTAGCCCGGTCACAAAGTATAAATCTGTCTTAGGACGGATGGCAAGGTTATTACCACGTAACACAAACATGTTGCACCTCCTGTGCCAATGCTGGATCAAGTAACGCAGTAGTCGGTCCTGTGACAGAAGAAGCTCGTTCTCCACGAACTTCAGGAGCTCCCATCGCGCCAACTGTTGGTGCACCTGAACATTGGCAGCTAATGCAGTACGGAGCTCGGGCTAATCCTACTCCCTCCACAAAAACATGTCATCCAAACAGGAACCCATCAACAATAGAAAAAACATCAAAAAGCAGGCAAAAAATCCAAAAATTGCCTCTACATTTTTCATGTTTGTCCCTTAGTCATGCGCACTGAAGGCACACCTGTATTTCTCATAGGCGCGCATAAGGCATGCCAAAATATGGGAACAGAGTGATTAAATCGCGCAAAACCCCAGAAAACACACACAAAGGGTGCACTCTTACCCTAACCACCCACACAATCTAGGGCAAAAAGTTACTCAGAATCCATACAAACCAATTTTGTACGGATCCCGACACCCTCAAATTGAAAAAATTAAAGTGCAGGACATCATGGAGGTTGCCTGGGTATGATATCACTAATCCCTGGTGCTCAGGCTGACCGCAACGGTAAGAACTACTCTGCAGAAGCCTTTGACCTCTCAAAAACTCAACAAATACAAATGAATTGAATTAGGCAATATTCACATATACATCGCCCTTTTCAAAAACTTTGGAGTCCCATAACAAGAGATCAAAAGGTTCGTCCTCCGAATCGAAAGCATCACTACGATGAGCACTCCATAACGAACAGAGGTGATGCCACACATTCACACTCCCGAAAAAATAAATTTTCAGCGCTGGCAGGTATGCCCTCTCTCATCTTCTTAAAAAAAAAAAAGCTCGTTACTTTCAATAATATTTGATAAAGAAGATGCTTTTACTTGAGGTAGTTGTTTTTGCAGGAAAGCTCACAAACCATCCACAACTCAATCCACTAAAATTTACAGAGTAGGTATCCTTCTACCCCGAGCATGATAGAGTCCCAACAAACTCTGCATATCTTGAAATAATTTCTCCATCAGAAATCAACCATAGGTTCCACATATTCGACCCTATTTATCATCACCTCACCTTGCACATGATAAACATCCTCGATGGTTGGTAGAGCCTTCCCTCCATGGCGCTCGTCACCCATATTAGACCGTATATCACAACAAAAGTGATGCCATGGCCATACCACTTTAGTCCGGGAAGCACCTCATGCCCATCCATCCACCATGCATAAGGTCAAGTTTTACCATACGAGATAAAACCCCTTTCCCGGACGGTCAAGTTGTATAAGCAAATCAAAAGCGCACTACCACACCTAGCATTTGGCCCACCATACCTCCATCAGCATAATCCCATCTACGATACTTTTTCATCCGCTTCATCAACCTCACACATGAGACCAACCAATGGGGCCCTCACCCTCAACAAAACACCTTCCTCACAGCATGAAGTGAGCGAACACTTTCATGTTTTGGGGCACCCGTCTCTGTCTTTTGTACAAACCAAACCCCATTATTTTATTCTTTTGGTAAGTGTACAAAGATCAAAAACGGCGCACTATGCCCACCACCCACTCATTCATTTTTTATCCCATGTTAGTAGTCCCTGGTCACCCTTGGTTGGAGTATCACACCCTCGCGCAATAGCCACCATGACATTCATAACCAGTTTATACACACCCTGGAAGTACTACCGACTCCAGGGATTTCCCCACCAGAAATAGTTATGACTGCAGCCAAGCTGATTTTTATACTCCAACCTTGGGCCAATGAATATCCATAATTATTTTTCAATCACCCCTTGCCACCATACCCATGTTAAACTAGTGCAGGGGTTACCCCGCTTCACCCACATTCCCAGTTCTTTTCAAAATTTCACCTAAACTGTGTGTACAATTGCATCCATTTTTTTTCATGCCAAATCAACTCTCCAATCCGACAATCACTCTTTGCTCTATTTTCTTGGTTTGGCACTTAGATAATAATCAATTAATCTAACTACATACGTGAGTCACAATGCGTATGGACCCCACTTCACAATTCGCACGCTATGATATATCAATGTGTATATTTCGGCCTTTCCAAAGTCATTTTAAGAATTAACCAACCAACGGCACCGGACATGATTATATTAAAATCCCGCAAACCTTAGTTAAAAGGTTCCAATTTATATAATTTAGAACTGAGCCCAGCGCTGACGAGCCCCCCACATCCGACGGCTGGTATTACTTCAATCATTCAAGGATTACGCTTCAGGAAATTTTGTTGTTCTTATGCAGGGTGCACACAGTCGCTCATTCATAGAGAGTATGGTTCACTATATTCTGAGAGGAACAGGAACTCGCACAGAACCGATCCCACAAGTTCTTTATCGCATAATTGCCACACTACCAATTCGAGGTATGATGTCAACTGTATTAACACCGGTTTTTCTAACTACACACAGGCACAATTAATCTCAAATTGAAAAGTACATATTTGCGCATTATTAAACACTCTCCTCCCTGAATACACAGGCAGACTCTTAGCTTGATTTACAAAGTCCGGCTCCTATAGGAACTTAAAGCAATTTCACGCAGGAATTTCACTAATGAATGCACAATTACAAAGGTACTCTCCACAAAGAGTTAAACAACAGACGCACGGTTGCACTGAGATGATTTCCTCAGATGATTGACCAAGAAGATATACAATCACATATGGAATTTATACACAATTCTTCATAAACAGATATATGTATATATACAGGCGATAGATCACAAAAGCAAACTCTTACAATTTCATGGCAGGCCAGATATTCAATTCAGTGGCCATTACTCTCCTATTTTGTTGCTGAAGAAGTTCTCTACCTCTCTCCAACTCTCTCTCTCTCTCTCTCGGTCTGGTCTTCATCTAACCTCTTTAGGGTTACATTTATAAAAACCGTCCAGCAACTCTTAGCATTCCAATTCCTAAATCTAGACTCAATAACTGAATTAATCCTAACTGACTCTTCGTGTTCCTATCTCCACCAACTTCCCATGTCCTCAAAGTGACTTGAGGATAATTACAATTCCCTACCAAAATACTCAAAGTATTAATATACACAAGAATATATAAGAACATGGGACCCCCTATGTCTACTTATGTACAAAGAAACTTTTGAGCCTAATGCCCCTGCATCAGACTCCCAAGCTTCAAAATTTTCATGGTCTCCTGATCATGTGCTCTTCATCTCTGCCTCCAAGATCCCATACTTGGTTTTGCTGCTGTCCATCAGCTGCATCATTCTTCAGCTAACCTTCTCCAGGATTCCAGACCTTGTTCTGTAAGTCACCTCCAACTACACTTTCACAATCTTCCATTGTCTTTCTCCTGCTAAAACTCTCCTTCTTTCCTGTTGTTGTCTGCTGCTCCTGAGCCACTCTCATCATCAGGCTTCTGATGTACTCAATCTCCATGTCCAGCTTGTCCTCTGGCTGGAAACTATCTTGCCCTCTGCTGCTGCCTCCAATCTCTGTTGCTGCCAATATTGTTGCTCTTGCAGTCTCACATGCTATTAACATGTTTATTTCTTCTTCAGGTGCCATCCTCCAAGTTGCATCTGCTGCCACCATGGGTGTTGCTGCTGCCAATGTTGCCTCCACGCAACCAACCCGAATATCCTTTAGGATATTTCCCTCTGCAGCACCTTTCTTTTGTCCATCATCTGCAAATTCACTTTCAGGGAACAATTCACTGCTTGATTTCCCACCAGCAGTGACATAATTCTCCAGCATACTAGTAAACAAAATTAGATTCTGCAATATAGTATCTAATCCTTTCTTCTTCACAGCCTTAGGCATCCTTGCTCCAGGGTCTGCAACCCCTTTCTCTTCTTCAATTTCTCTCAGCAAACAACTCAGCCAATTCTCCTGTGTTTGTTTTATATCTTCAACATGCTGGAAGTTAGACTCAACATTTTTTTCTTCTTTGTGGGAAATCTTCAGTAACTGCCTCTCATCCTCTTGATGGATCCTGGAAATCCAATCAAGTTCTAGGAGTTTTTCTTTCTCATATCCTGTCAGCATGGAATGTCGATTCCTCCTTACTTCAGCATCTTTTAAAATCTGCTCTTCAGGCTGGCTTTGGCCCAACCAACTAGCCAACTTTTTTCTGTCAATGAAAATTCCCTGCATGGTTGTCTCATCCTCCTTCAGCAACAATTTTTCTTTTCGCAAGACAATTTCAAAGGATGAATTGTCTTCTGCATCACCTGTACACATAAACAAACTGTCAGTGTTAAAACCATGAGACCCAATGCCCCCAATTGATGACCTAGTCACCAATTCTTCTCCCGGCATTTCTAAGTCTGGTTCATGGCTCAGAAATTTTTCATCATCCTTTTCTTCAGCTGTGAGAGTCATCTCCGTTGCTCCAATCACCATGCCAAAATGATGATCCTTCACTATGTTTTCAGTCAACATAGCTTCCTCCTTATTCACTTCTCTGAAAACTTTCAACTGTTGCTCTTCCTCTTTCTCTGTATGATTAACACATGAATCATCAGCAGTAAAGTTCCAATGCTTCAATGCCTTCTTTTTCTCTGACAACACATCAGTATGTTGTGCAGAACTCTCTTCCAAACCTTCTGTCAGCACCTCAGCATGCTGATCTACATCCTCCATGAGACTGTCAGCTAGCCTCACTTTTCTTCCATCATCTGCTTCATGAACTCCATCCATGAAGATCTTCCTGCCTTTCTTTCCCAGCAACCCATCCAGTGCATAGGTCCTCTGCTTTTCCAATTCTCTTCTCTGAGAATCCAACCTCCTATATAACTCAAAAACTTCCATAAGAGTAGACTCCGGGAACCTTACACAACCTTTTATGCCTCTGCTTATTCTTGACCAATCATCTGTTGGCCCTTCTCCCTCAACTTCACCATCCTGTTGGATATCTTCAATTGGCCCTTCTGTCTTCATCTCTTCCTGAGATCTCACTATCTCAGAATTGATCTGAACAGATTTCAGATTCAATGTCTTCTTCTCACCAACAAACTCTGAAGCTTGTTCATCTTCTAGGGGTGTACCTGCAAACACACACAACTTTTCAGTTTTCAAATCACAAGACTCTTCACTCTTGGCTGCTCCCTCAAGAACTTCTTCTTGAACAGGTCTGCACATGGAATCTTCAATTTCCATCCTTGCCTCAAGAACTCTGGGTTCTTCTTCCTCTGTGGAGTCTGTCATCACTTCACATTTGTCAGACTCAAGGACACAAGTCTTCACATCATCTGGACTTGTCCAATAACTTAGGAATTCCTCAATGATTTCCTCCTCAACAAGACAAGATACTTGTTGCATCAAGTCTTCACTATATCCTACAAGACCTCTTGCAAATCTCCACTCTTCATCTGTGCTCTGTTCTGCTTCACAAGCATAAATTTCTTCTTTCAACTTAGCTGCTCTGAGTTCTTTTCTCAACAGGGAAATCTTCTTTTGCCTCAACCTCTTATGTAATGGTTTCCATTTCACTCTTTTCTTCATGAGCCAACCAACTCTCTGCCTTTCTTCTATCCTTCTCTTCAGTTCATTGAGCTCTTCCCTGATCTTAGCAACTTCCTTCCAATATTCTTCATCTGTGATTCTCTTCCTCATGCCATTTGCTTTGGCATCTTCATGCACTCTTTTGTCGTGGTCTCTCTCAGAACCCCTGAAATCTCTGCAGTCTTTGCTATGGCTCTCAGTAGCCATTCTCTTCTCTAGGAGTTCTTCACTTACAAGCTGCACTAAGCCTCTGCAACAGCAAGCTCTCTTGCTGCAACTTACCTCACCAAGCTTCTCTCTGAGCTCCGGCTTTTGGCAAGTACTGGTCCCTTTCTCTGTAGGAACCTTCTAGGCTTCATGATCCAGGTGGATATCGGTGGCCGCCCACTTATTCCATTTGGACCTGCAGCATCAATTCTTTCAGTTTTTCAGCTTCAGCACAACTTACTATTTATAGCAGGGTTTCGGGTCCTGCACACCCGAAGCCGTTTTGGGGCATTAATAATCCAGGTGGATATTGGTGGCCACCCACCGAGTCCATTTGAACCCCCACCATCAGTTATTTCAGTTTGTAAGTTTCCAAGACAACTACTATTTTTAGCAGTTTTTCGGGTCCTGAACTTCCGGAGCCGTTTTGAGGCCCTAAACGACGTTTTTTGGGTATGAAAGCGCCAGCGAATTTGCTGATCAAATTCGTCCCGACAGCTATAGTCCTCGGATAGATCTTTCTAACGAGCTATCGAGCGCGTGAAACGGAGATCGGATGCCAAAGTTACGTCCCCGGGAAGTTGAACCACCAATTTACCCAAACGGGGCCCACAGTTTTGGCGCTTCATCTCCTACGGTTAGGGTTTTGGACGTTTCGGATTCTACATTCTTTCTCAACAATAAATAGGCCCTCGAGCCTCATTTCAACACAGTTTAGGGGGCTGGGAGCCGATACATCTCTTCTCAGAGATAAGCGCTACCAGTGCCCTAGCTCGCCCCATCTCCATCATGTCTGCATTGTAACACAGTTCAAGGGCTGGTAGCCGCCACATCTCTTCTCAGGGATACACTGCCAGTACCATAGCTCTTTTATTTCCATTATGTCTGTAATAGGCCTGCGAGCCTCAATGTAACACAGTTCAGAGGCCTCCGTATGCCACATCTCTTCTCAGAGATACGCTACCAGCGCCCTAGCTTGTTTCCATTATGTTTGTAAGCTTATTTCAGTCATTCGTTGATTAATAAATTGAAGCATTATTTTCGCTGCATCTCTGTATCTATGGTTATATCTGTATTCTGTTGCGTTCCTGCATAAATCCGGATCAGTGGCATCAGAGCGGGTATGCTCTTTCTCTGTTTTTCTCTTCATGTCCCCAACGCAGCCAGGGTATAAGGACTTCAACCTCGCAAACCCGATGACCCCCCATGGCGGAAGGAAAGAAAGACGAGGGAGCAGGAGATCCTATCAAAATATTGCTCGAGGATGCCCTCGAGAAATAGAGGAACGCGATGATAGACAATTTTTTTTTTTTTAAATCCTTCAATGGCTGCCCACCAGTGGCACATCTAAATCCAACACCAAGTTCAGCAAAATTCCCCCCCCCCCAGGGAGGAACTTAACGCAATGGAGACCATTGCTTCTTAAGGAGGGAGGAATGATCCAGGTGGATATCGGTGGCCTCCCACCTATTCCATTTGGACCCGCAGCATCAATTCTTTCAGTTTTTCAGCTTCAACACAGCTTACTATTTATAGCAGGTTTTCGAGTCCTGCACACCCGGAGCCGTTTTGGGGCATTAATAATCCAGGTGGATATTGGTGGCCACCCACCGAGTCCATTTGAACCCCCACCATCAGTTATTTCAGTTTGTAAGTTTCGGCACAACTTACTATTTTTAGCAGTTTTTCGGGTCCTGAACTTCCAGAGCCGTTTTGAGGCCCTAAACGACGTTTTTTGGGAAAACGGAGAGCAACTTGGGTCCATGGACCGATGTTGCTCCTTCAAAAATTGTACTCCTCGGACAGATCTTTCTAACGAGCTATTGAGCGCGTCAAACGGAGATCGGATGCCAAAGTTACGTCCCCGGGAAGTTGAACCACCAATTTACCCAAACGGGGCCCACAGTTTTGGCGCTTCATCTCCTACGGTTAGGGTTTTGGACGTTTCGGATTCTACATCGTTTCTAAACAATAAATAGGCCCTCGAGCCTCATTTCAACACAGTTCAGGGGGCTGGGAGCCGATACATCTCTTCTCAGAGATAAGCGCTACCAGTGCCCTAGCTCACCCCATCTCCATCATGTCTGCATTGTAACACAGTTCAAGGGCTGGTAGCCGCCACATCTCTTCTCAGGGATACACTGCCAGTACCATAGCTCTTTTATTTCCATTATGTTTGTAATAGGCCTGCGAGCCTCAATGTAACACAGTTCAGAGGCCTGCGTATGCCACATCTCTTCTCAGAGATACGCTACCAGCGCCCTAGCTTGTTTCCATTATGTTTGTAAGCTTATTTCAGTCATTCGTTTATTAATAAATTGAAGCATTATTTCCGCTGCATCTCTGTATCTATGGTTATATCTGTATTCTATTGCGTTCCTGCATAAATCCGGATCAGTGGTATCAGAGCGGGTATGCTCTTTCTCTGTTTTTCTCTTCATGTCCCCAACGCGACCAGGGTATAAGGACTTCAACCTCGCAACCCCGATGACCCCCCATGGCGGAAGGAAAGAAAGACGAGGGAGCAGGAGATCCTATCAAAATCTTGCTCGAGGATGCCCTCGAGAAACAAAGGAACGCGATGATGGACAATTTTTTTTTCAGATCCTTCAATGGCTGCCCACTGGTGGCACATCTAAATCCAACACCAAGTTCAGCAAAATTTCCCCCCTGTGGAGGAGCTTAACGCAATGGAGACCATTGCTTCCTAAGGAGGGAGGAATGATCCAGGTGGATATCGGTGGCCTCCCACCTATTCCATTTGGACCCGCAGCATCAATTCTTTCAGTTTTTCAGCTTCAGCACAGCTTACTATTTATAGCAGGTTTTCGGGTCCTGCACACCCGGAGCCGCTTTGGGGCATTAATAATCCAGGTGGATATTGGTGGCCACCCATCGAGTCCATTTGAACCCCCACCATCAGTTATTTCAGTTTGTAAGTTTCGGCACAACTTACTATTTTTAGCAGTTTTTCGGGTCTTAAACTTCCGGAGCCGTTTTGAGGCCCTAAACGACTTTTTTGGGAAAATGGAGAGCAACATGGGTCGATGGACCATGTTGCTCGTTCAAAAGTTGTACTCCTCGAACAGATCTTTCTAACGAGCTATTGAGCGCGTCAAATGGAGATCGGATGCCAAAGTTACGTCCTCGGGAAGTTGAACCACCAATTTACCCAAACGGGGCCCACAGTTTTGGCACTTCATCTCCTACGGTTAGGGTTTTGGACGTTTCGGATTCTACATTGTTTCTCAACAATAAATAGGCCCTCGAGCCTCATTGTAAGACAGTTCAGGGGGTTGGGAGCCGATACATCTCTTCTCAGAGATAAGCGCTACCAGTGCCCTAGCTCGTCGCATATCCATCATGTCTGCATTGTAACACAGTTCAAGGGCTGGTAGCCGCCACATCTCTTCTCAGGGATACGCTGCCAGTACCATAGCTCTTTTATTTCCATTATGTCTGTAATAGGCCCGCGAGCCTCAATGTAACACAGTTCAGAGGCCTGCGTACGCTACATCTCTTCTCAGAGATACGCTACCAGCGCCCTAGCTTATTTCCATTATGTTTGTAAGCTTATTGCAGTCATTCTTTTATTAATAAATTGAAGCATTATTTCCGCTGCATCTCTGTATCTATGGTTATATCTGTATTCTGTTGCGTTCCTGCATAAAATCCGGATCAGTGGTATCAGAGCGGGTATGCTCTTTCTCTGTTTTTCTCTTCATGTCCCCAATGCGGCCAGGGTATAAGGAGTTCAACCTCGCAACCCCGACGACCCCCCATGGCGGAAGGAAAGAAGAGCGAGGGGCCGGGGAAGTCCTATCAAAATCTTGCTCGAGGATGCTCGAGAAACGGAGAAGACGCGATGATAGACAATTTTTTGAATCATGTCATTTTGCTTATGGTGGCACATCTAAATCCAGCAAGTTCGGCAAAATTTCACCCCCATGGAGGAACTTAATGCAATGGAGACCATTGCTTCCTAAGGAGGGAGGAATGATCCAGGTGGATATCGGTGGCCTCCCACCTATTCCATTTGGACCCGCAGCATCAATTCTTTCAATTTTTCAGCTTCAGCACAGCTTACTATTTATAGCAGGTTTTCGGGTCCTGCACACCCGGAGCCGTTTTGGGGCATTAATAATCCAGGTGGATATTGGTGGCCACCCCTCAAGTCCATTTGAACCCCCACCAGCAGTTATTTCAGTTTGTAAGTTTCGGCACAACTTACTATTTTTTAACGATTTCGGGTCACCGACGCTCCCGGAGCGCGTTTTGAGGGGGAGCGAATCAAGAGAAACGGAGAGCAACATGGGTCCATGGACCGATGTTGCTCGTTCAAAAAGTGTACTCCTTGGATAGATCTTTAACGACTCAGACAGATCTTTAACGAGCTATTGAGCACGTCAAACGGAGATCGGGTGCCAAAGTTACGTCCCCGGGAAGTTGAACCACCAATTTACCCAAACGGGGCCCACAGTTTTGGCGCTTCATCTCCTACAGTTAGGGTTTTGGACGTTTCGGATTCTACATTGTTTCTCAACAATAAATAGGCCCTCGAGCCTCATTGTAATACAGTTCAGGGGGCTGGGAGCCGATAAATCTCTTCTCAGAGATAAGCGCTACCAGTGCCCTAGCTCGCCACATCTCCATCATGTCTACATTGTAACACAGTTTAAGGGTTGGTAGCCGCCACATCTCTTCTCAGGGATATGCTGCCAGTACCATAGCTCTTTTATTTCCATTATGTCTGTAATAGGCCTGCGAGCCTCAATGTAACACAGTTCAGAGGCCTGCGTACGCCACATCTCTTCTCAGAGATACGCTACCAGCGCCATAGCTTGTTGCCATTATGTTTGTAAGCTTATTTCAGTCATTCGTTTATTAATAAATTGAAGCATTATTTCCGCTGCATCTCTGTATCTATGGTTATATCTGTATTCTATTGCGTTCCTGCATAAATCTGGATCAGTGGTATCAGAGGGGGTCTGCTCTTTCTCTGTTTTTCTCTTCATGTCCCCAACACGGCCAGGGTATAAGGAGTTCAACCTCGTAACCCCGACGACCCCCCATGGCTAAAGGAAAGAAAGATGAGGGAGTAGGAGATCCTATCAAAATCTTGCTCGAGGATGCCCTCGAGAAACAGAGGAACGTGATGATGGACAATTTTTTTTTCAGATCCTTCAATGGCTACCCACCGGTGGCACATCTAAATCCAACACCAAGTTCAACAAAATTTCCCCCCCCATGGAGGAACTTAACGCAATGGAGACCATTGCTTCCTAAGGAGGGAGGAATGATCCAGGTGGATATCGGTGGCCTCCCACCTATTCCATTTGGACCCGCAGCATCAATTCTTTCGGTTTTTCAGCTTCAGCACAGCTTACTATTTATAGCAGGTTTTCGGGTCCTGCACACCCGGAGCCGTTTTGGGGCATTAATAATCCAGGTGGATATTGGTGGCCACCCATCGAGTCCATTTGAACCCCCACCATTAGTTATTTCAGTTTGTAAGTTTCGGCACAACTTACTATTTTTAGCAGTTTTTCGGGTCTTAAACTTCCGGAGCCGTTTTGAGGCCCTAAACGACGCTTTTTGGGAAAACGGAGAGCAACATGGGTCCATGGACCGATGTTGCTCATTCAAAAATTGTACTCCTCGGACAGATCTTTCTAACGAGCTATTGAGCGCTTCAAATAGAGATCGGATGCCAAAGTTACGTCCCCGGGAAGTTGAACCACCAATTTACCCAAACGGGGCCCACAGTTTTGGCGCTTCATCTCCTACGGTTAGGGTTTTGGACGTTTCGGATTCTACATTGTTTCTCAACAATAAATAGGCCCTCGAGCCTCATTGTAAGACAGTTCAGGGGGCTAGGAGCCGATACATCTCTTCTCAGAGATAAGCGCTACCAGTGCCCTAGCTCGCCACATCTCCATCATGTTTGCATTGTAACACAGTTCAAGGGCTAGTAGCCGCCACATCTCTTCTCAGGGATACGCTGCCAGTACCATAGCTCTTTTATTTCCATTATGTCTATAATAGGCCTGTGAGCCTCAATTTAACACAGTTCAGAGGTCTGCGTATGCCACATCTCTTCTCAGAGATACGCTACCAGCGCCCTAGCTTGTTTCCATTATGTTTGTAAGCTTATTTCAGTCATTCGTTTATTAATAAATTGAAGCATTATTTCTGCTGCATCTCTGTATCTATGGTTATATCTGTATTCTGTTGCGTTCCTGCATAAATCCGGATCAGTGGTATCAGAGCGGGTCTGCTCTTTCTCTGTTTTTCTCTTCATGTCCCCAACGCGGCCAGGGTATAAGGAGTTCAACCTCGCAACCCCGACGACCCCCCATGGTGGAAGGAAAGAAAGACGAGGGAGCAGGAGATCCTGTCAAAATCTTGCTCGAGGATGCCCTCGAGAAATAGAGGAATGCGATGATGGACAATTTTTTTTTTCAGATCCTTCAATGGCTGCCTAGCGGTGGCACATCTACATCAACACCAAGTTCGGCAAATTTCCCCCCCCCCCCCCCATGGAGGAACTTAACGCAATGGGGGCATTGCTGCCTAAGGAGGGAGGAATGATCGGTGGATATCGGTGGCATTTACACTTATTCCATTTGGACTGCCGGCATCAATTCTTTCGGTTTTCAGCTTCGACCGGCTTACTATTTATAGCGGGGTTTCGGGTCTGCACACCGAAGCGTTTTTGGGAATTAATAATCCGGGTGGATATTGGTGGCCACCCCCCCAGAGTCCATTTGAACCCCCATCTTCAGTTCTTTCAATTTTCAAGTTGCAACAAAACTTACTATTTTTAGCAGTTTTTCAGGTCCTGAACTTCCGGAGCCGTTTTGAGGCCCTAAACGACATTTTTTGGGAAAACGGAGAGCAACATGGGTCCATGGATTGATGTTGCTCGTTCAAAAATTGAAGTCCTCGGATAGATCTTTCTAACGAGCTATTGAACGCGTCAAACGGAGATCGGGTGCCAAAGTTATGCCCCGGGGAAGTTGAACCACCAATTTACCCAAACGGGCGCCCACAGTTTTGGCGCCTCATCTCCTACGGTTAGGTTTTTGGACGTTTCAAATTCTACATTGTTTCTCAACAATAAATAGGCCCTCGAGCCTCATTTCAACACGGTGCGGGGGGTGCAGGAGCCTGTTCAGAGTGCACTCGAGAGATAAGCGCTACCGAGTGCCCTAGCTCGCCCCATCTCTCCATCATGTATACGCTTTGTAACACGAGTTCAGAGTGCAGTAGGCGCCACATCTCTTCTCGAGGATACTGCTTTGCCCGATCACCATAGCTCTTTTATTTCCATTGTAATACGTAATGGGGCTGTGACACCGATGTAACACAGTTCAGAGGCCTGCGTATGCCACATCTCTTCTCAGAGATACGCTACCAGCGCCCTAGCTTGTTTCCATTATGTTTGTAAGCTTATTTCAGTCATTCGTTGATTAATAAATTGAAGCATTATTTCCGCTGCATCTCTGTATCTATGGTTATATCTGTATTCTATTGCGTTCCTGCATAAATCCGGATCAGTGGTATCAGAGCGGGTATGCTCTTTCTCTGTTTTTCTCTTCATGTCCCCAACGCGACCAGGGTATAAGGACTTCAACCTCGCAACCCCGATGACCCCCCATGGCGGAAGGAAAGAAAGACGAGGGAGCAGGAGATCCTATCAAAATCTTGCTCGAGGATGCCCTCGAGAAACAGAGGAACGCGATGATAGACAATTTTTTTTTTTTAGATCCTTCAATGGTACACTTAGGTGGCATCTATCCCAACACCAGGATTCTGCATTAAATGCACCCATGGAGGAACTTAACGCAATGGAGACCATTGCTTCCTAGGAGAATGATCCGGAGGTGGATATCGGTGGCCTCCCACCTATTCGATTTGGACCTGCGGCATCAATTCTTTCAGTTTTTCAGCTTCAGCACAGCTTACTATTTATAGCAGGTTTTCGGGTCCTGCACACCCGGAGCCGTTTTGGGGCATTAATAATCCAGGTGGATATTGGTGGCCACCCATCAAGTCCATTTGAACCCCCACCATCGGTTATTTCAGTTTGTAAGTTTCGGCACAACTTACTATTTTTAGCAGTTTTTCAGGTCTTAAACTTCCGGAGCCGTTTTGAGGCCCTAAACGACGTTTTTTGGGAAAACGGAGAGCAACATGGGTCCATGGACCGATGTTGCTCCTTCAAAAATTGTACTCCTCAGACAGATATTTCTAACGAGCTATTGAGCGCGTCAAACGGAGATCGGATGCCAAAGTTACGTCCCCGGGAAGTTGAACCACCAATTTACCCAAACGGGGCCCACGGTTTTGGCGCTTCATCTCCTACGGTTAGGGTTTTGGACGTTTCGGATTCTACATTGTTTCTCAACAATAAATAGGCCCTCGAGCCTCATTTCCAACCACAGTTCAGAATGAGCGCATACATCTCTTCTGGAATGGCGTGCCGGTGCCTAGCTTCGCCCATCTCCATCATATGCCACATTGCCAACACGGTTCAGAGTGGTAGCCGCCACATCTCTTCTGAGGATACCTTGCCGGTGCCATAGCTCTTTTTATTTCCGTATGTACGCCAACAGAGCTGCGAGCCTCAATGTAACACGGTTCGAGAGGCCTCCGTGTGCCACATCTCTTCTCAGAGATACGCTACCAGCGCCCTAGCTTGTTTCCATTATGTTTGTAAGCTTATTTCAGTCATTCGTTGATTAATAAATTGAAGCATTATTTCCGCTGCATCTCTGTATCTATGGTTATATCTGTATTCTGTTGCGTTCCTGCATAAATCCAGATCAGTGGTATCAGAGCAGGTATGCTATTTCTCTGTTTTTCTCTTCATGTCCCCAACGCGGCCAGGGTATAAGGACTTCAACCTCGCAACCCCGATGACCCCCCATGGCGGAAGGAAAGAAAGATGAGGGAGCAGGAGATCCTATCAAAATCTTGCTCGAGGATGCCCTCGAGAAACAGAGGAACACGATGATAGACAATTTTTTTTTTTTTAGATCCTTCAATGGCTGCCCACTGGTGGCACATCTAAATCCAACACCAAGTTCAGCAAAATTTTTCCCCCCATGGAGGAACTTAACGCAATGGAGACCATTGCTTCCTAAGGAGGGAGGAATGATCCAGGTGGATATCGGTGGCCGCCCACTTATTCCATTTGGACCTGCAGCATCAATTCTTTCAGTTTTTCAGCTTCAGCACAGCTTACTATTTATAGCAGGGTTTCGGGTCCTGCACACCCGAAGCCGTTTTGGGGCATTAATAATCCAGGTGGATATTGGTGGCCACCCACCTATTCCATTTGAACCCCACCATTAGTTCGTTTAGTTTTTAAGCTGCAGCACAACTTACTATTTTTAGCAGTTTTTCAGGTCCTGAACTTTCGGAGCTGTTTTGAAGCCCTAAACGACGTTTTTGGGGAAAATCGAGAGCAACATGGGTCCATGGACCAGACCGATGTTTCTCGTTCAAAAATGTACTCCTTGGACGAGATCTTTCCTAACGAGCTATTGAGCGCGTCAAACGGAGATCAGATGCCAAAGTTACGTCCCCGGGAAGTTGAACCACCAATTTACCCAAACGGGGCCCACAGTTTTGGCGCTTCATCTCCTACGGTTAGGGTTTTGGACGTTTCGGATTCTACATTCTTTCTCAACAATAAATAGGCCCTCGAGCCTCATTTCAACACAGTTTAGGGGGCTGGGAGCCGATACATCTCTTCTCAGAGATAAGCGCTACCAGTGCCCTAGCTCGCCCCATCTCCATCATGTCTGCATTGTAACACAGTTCAAGGGCTGGTAGCCGCCACATCTCTTCTCAGGGATACACTGCCAGTACCATAGCTCTTTTATTTCCGTATGTACGTAATAGTCTGCCGAGCCTCAATGTAACACAGTTCAGAGGCCTGCGTATGCCACATCTCTTCTCAGAGATACGCTACCAGCGCCCTAGCTTGTTTCCATTATGTTTGTAAGCTTATTTCAGTCATTCGTTGATTAATAAATTGAAGCATTATTTCTGTTGCATCTCTGTATCTGTGGTTATATCTGTATTCTGTTGCGTTCCTACATAAATCCGGATCACTTCACTCTGCAACTTCTCTCAAAAACATCTCTTCTCTCTGCTCATCCAACCTCTGTTGGGAATCTTCCGGGTTCTGCCACACTCTTTCTGCACTCATAATCCCTTGCTAGATTCTTCTATCACTGCTCTCAAAGTTGTGATCTACTTCTGCTGAGATGTCTTCAATTGTCTGCACTCTGACTTCTGCAAACAATCCTTCGACTAGATTTAAATATTGCTCATCTTCTCCTAAGAACACTGAAATTGTCCTCTTTATCTAGCCTCTAGCTGAATACCAGGCTCACTACCTTCACTATCAAACTCTGTCTTCAATTTTCTGCAACCATAATTCTGCAATTACAATTTCAAATCAGATAAAAGTTAATTACCTGCAAGATCATGATCCTGTCCTTCACTCACTCCACAATCCTATTCACTTCAAATATGTGTGCTGCATGTCAGGCTTCCAAATCTGCAGTCTTCTGTCAAACAGATTTAAACTTCAACTTCTTTCCTATTTAGTGCGTGTGTATTTCCAAAACAAATTTTCAGCGAGCTAACTAAATTCTAGCTCTGATACCACTTTAGTGCAGGGATTACCCCGCTTCACCCACATTCCCAGTTCTTTTCAAAATTTCACCTAAACTGTGTGTACAATTGCATCCATTTTTTTTCATGCCAAATCAACTCTCCAATCCGACAATCACTCTTTGCTCTATTTTTTTGGTTTGGCACTTAGATAATAATCAATTAATCTAACTACATACCTGAGTCACAATGCGTATGGCCCCCACTTCACAAGTCGCACGCTATGATATATCAATGTGTATATTTAGGCCTTTCCAAATTCATTGTAAGAATTAACCAACCAACGGCACTGGACATGATTATATTAAAATCCCGCAAACCTTAGTTAAAAGGTTCCAATTTATATAATTTAGAATTGAGCCAAGCACTGACGAGCCTCCCACATCCGACGGCTGGTATTACATTTCCCAATCCAACGGATATCGCATGGGCTACTTGCGCGAACAATAATGCACAATGGCACTCCATACCTTAGTTAACCTCTGGGCTCTTTCATTAAACTTCGGGAAAGTTCAACGTGCGATCACCGTCCGATGGCCCCTTCCCAGATCGATGGTTCTCGTCGATATCGCTCAGCGTCCTGGTACGATTGATAACGTGCGATGGCGCAGGTTAACCGTTGCTTTTACAATTCATTCAGGGATGCATGTCAACAATCCTATGGAATCGCTGCCCATTCCTCTAATACTGCTTTCCGTATAAGAGTGGTGCGATGCAAACCAGAAACCGCTTTTACTGTGCACTGGTCATGGTTCCAATTCTCCCTACGCTCCAGGTTCTGTCATATAGTTCTCTGTCCTCAGGTTTCCATTCCTTCTTACAGGCTCTGGTTCAACACTTCAACGTACAACGCTAACTCGTACCTGCTTAATAAACCAATTTCGTTACTTCAATCAGTCAGGGATTACGCTTCAGGCAATTTCGTTGTTCTTATGCAAGGCGCACACAGTCGCTCATTCACAGAGAGTATGGTTCATTGTATTCTGAGGGGAACAGGAACTCGTACAGAACCGATCCCACAGGTTCTTTACCGCATAATTTCCACACTACCAATTCGAGGTACGATGTCGACTGTATTAACACCGGTTTTTCTAACTACACACAGGCACAATTAATCTCAAATTGCAGAGTACATATTTGCGCATTATTAAACACTCTCCTCCCTGAATACACAGGTAGACTCTTAGCTTGATTTATAGAGTCTGGCTCCTATAGCAACTTAAAGCAATTTCACGCAGGAATTTCACTAATGAATGCACAATTACAAAGGTACTCTCCACACAGAGTTAAACAACAAACGCACGGTTACACTAAGATGATTTCCTCAGATGATTGACCAAGAAGATATACAATCACATATGGAATTTATACACAATTCTTCATAAATAGATATATGTATATATACAGGTGATAGATCACAAAAGCAAACTCTTACAATTTCATGGCAGGCCAGATATTCAATTCAGTGGCCATTACTCTCCTATTTTGTTGCTGAAGAGGTTCTCTACCTCTCTCCAGCTCTCTCTCTCTCTCTCAGTCTGGTCTTCATCTAACCTCTTCAGGGTTACATTTATACAAACAGTCCAGCAACTCTTAGCATTCCAATTCCTAAATCTAGACTCAATAACTGAATTAATCCTAACTAACTCTTCGTATTCCTATCTCCACCAACTTCCCATGTCCTCAAAGTGACTTGAGGATAATTACAATTCCCTACCAAAATACTCAAAGTACTAATATATACAAGAATATATAAGAACATGGGACCCCCTATGTCTACTTATGTACAAAGAAACTTTTGAGCCTAATGCTCCTGCATCATAAACCCATCCCATCCAGGATCCTAATCCTTTATATCAGCGACCCCCTCGTTCGGTTGAAGCTTCCTTTTTCGTCGACTCCAACAATGATTTTCCAAAAAGGAAGTGGTACTTTGGATCATCCCTCTCCATGAAAGGGGCATCCTCAGGTGGCATTGTGGGAGACATCATTTCCCACAGATGTCATCGATCCTCCTTACAGTCAACTACAACACAAGCTTTCATGTCAAGACGGTATCATACCTTACAACCATTGCACTTTGATCAAATTCATCAAAGACTCGTGCCTTGATAAGCATCTTTTTCAACAATGCTTGAATGGGAAGGTCCTAGCCAAAACCTATACGTACAATGTGCAATTATATGCCATACCAAGTTTATGCATACGGGCACCACATTCCACTATTGTCAAAGAAAAAATTCCCCCGAGGGCGTTAGCAGTCGTCGTCATCAACCAATAGATCACTACCATATTAGTGACGCAAACAAAACATTTATTTGTTAAATAGATTTGTTTAACTAGCCACAGCATTATGAGCATGGGACATGCCTGCCTCGTAGAAAATTTGTATATATTGTATTATATTTCCTTACAGGGGTCCCATAGGACATGTTCGTTCTTCGAACCGGTGCAGGGTGTCTCCAATTCTGACCTACACACAGGTCTCTCTCTCTCTACGCACAGTATACAGAAAAGAAACTATAATGTATTTCGGCTATAAATTTATTCCTAGACCTCACACATTAGGGGGCAACTGTTAACACTGAAAAATTGTACAATAAAGGATGACATTATTTAATGTCAGGCAGAAGGATTTAAAGGGCTGAGAGACATTAGAGAATCTGGAAAGTATCTAAAAATCTCTAAGGCCAAAGGAAAAATCAAATTTGAGCAAGTCATAAATGCTTTTGCATGCAAAATCCTTCGATAAGAGCACCTTTGTGTGCCTTTTGACCCGAAAAGCACGCAATCCTGGGAGTGGTGGAAGTCACTTTCCGTGACCACAAATAGAACACTCCAGGACATTGATTCCACACTTGAAGCCGCCTAAGGATATACGCCAAAGCCTCCTTAGGACATCAAGGGAGCACACAATGGAATAAATGTGGCACACAATGCAATCATCCCCCCCTCTTGGGTCACCATTCGCAATGTGCCAAGAGAGGGAAGGAGGATTTGAATTATCCTATAAAAGGCCACCAAGAGATGAAAAACTTGAGAGCACATTGTTATGCTAGCCAGAATTTCCCCAAGCAATACCAGCAGTGTGTGATCCGGAGCAGAGATATAGGGGGCTCATTTGTTGGCCATCCAACAACTTTAGTCCACCATAGTAGAGAGAGGGAGACTTTGCACCGAGACAATCTTGGAAG
This sequence comes from Pinus albicaulis, assembly GCA_034641835.2. Taxonomy (NCBI): domain Eukaryota; kingdom Viridiplantae; phylum Streptophyta; class Pinopsida; order Pinales; family Pinaceae; genus Pinus; species Pinus albicaulis. The sequence continues at coordinate 1,586,379,889 of CM076579.1, forward strand.
TAAAGACATCCTTGCATCGGGACTTAGAACCCCTAGTTCTAAGGGCCCCTTGGCAAGTGGGTTAAAGTTTCATCCTCATTTCCTACCATCACTCAATAAGAGGGGACGTAAGCACCACCATTTGGATTATTGTAGTTGTTTGACTCTATTTAGAGCTTTTGTATTATTTTTTTTAGTTTTAGTTTATTTTTTATGTTTGAATATGCATGATATTTCTTTATCTAGTATGTTTATGTTCTATCATGTTCCATTGACTTGCTTGACTCCATATCTTTTCTGCCTATGACTAATAACTTAAGAGGGTAAACCACACCCCTTAAGTTGGTATGATTTCGTACATGCGTGCACCAAACACACTAACACAACGTGAATAGCTTGACTTGACCCTACACTGCACAATTTTCTTCTTTGTTGCATAATGCTGCTCTTTTGCCTCTTTTTCCACTCCTTGCTTCTTTGCTGCTCATTTGCATTAAGTAATGATTCTAATGCTTCTCCTTGCCTCTTTGTTGCTCCTCTCTACTCCTTTTCCTTAGATAATTATTCTACTACTACTCATTGCCTCTTTGGTGCTCCTCTTTCTCTTTTATTCTCCTCCAATGTACTTTTTTCTTTCTTTTCCTTATTTCTTCGTTATAATCCAACTAATCCTGATCTGCTCCTTTGTCCTCAATGAAAATTCTGGTGTTGCTTCTTTCTGATCCTTTTCCATTAATGACAATATTTCCAACAGTCTCCCCCTTTGGCATTGACGGTAACATTTCCTCCCCCTTTCATTCTGAGAAGTGTCTATCTTCCTCTTCTTTCTTTTCCTCCTCCTTTGACATCAATGGAAAAGGGTTACACCTTTTTCCATTGTATTTTCCATCATTGCCTTACTAGAGTTCTGCATAAGCATTCTTCATTATGTCCACATACCTAGCCGGGACTCCTACTCCATTTGGTGTATAAGCATTGTTGGGAGGACACTTTGAGAATCATTGAGATTTCATGAATATACATAACAAAATGATGCCATCACAACTCATGAGAATGTTGGAAGGTATGTCACCATAGAATGTTCTGTTTTTTTTTTCACTTGTTGCTTGATGAACCTATGTGCACTGGTGAAATATCAACAATTCCTTTCTTTCCATGCTTTGATAATGCAACTCAACATTTTCCCTGATGTATTTCTGCCATACCAACATCATGATGTATGCTATAATACTTCGATACTGGGGAACCATTCCAGAACACAACTCCAAAAATAATATTTGGTATTCTACTGATAGGAACACTGCTCCAAATATCAATTGATGAATATTTGTAATGATATATTGATAATAACTTTTTTCTTATTCATCATTCTTAAAAGAATGTCGTTACATTATTAACACTTGCCGAGAGACACATAGTTTAATCATCCTCTGTAGATATTTACCAGCTCCATAGCTCGAGCTCTTCTTGACAACTTTTATGGGTTATTCTCCCCCTGATAAGTTGCTTCTTGTCTAACCCTGGCTGGATGTCTATTCCTGATATTGTAGCCTTTGCTGGTGCAATTTTTTTTTATCATATTAGAGATTATCATCTGCATACATTATCCTCAGTTTGTCTCTTAGATATTCGAAAGTTTATCTAGCAACAGGTTTTGTAAATATGTCTGTTGTCTTTTCTTTTGTTTGGACATATTCCATTTTACTATTATCTATGCTACTTGTTCTCTGAGGAAGTGGTACTTCATTGGGATGTGCTTGGTTTTTGAATGAAGCACAAGATTTTTTTATATGCTTATTGCACTTGTATTGTCACATTTGATAGAAATAGGTTTAGTGATGCTTACTTTCATGTCTTGAAGAGTTTCTTTCATCTACATCACTTGTGTGCAACAAGCTGCTGCTGCTATGTATTCCGCTTCTGCAGTAGATAGAGAGACATATGTTTTCTTCTTGCTTAACCATACCACCAGAATTTCTCCCAAATAGAATGCACCTCCACTTGTGCTTTTCCTGTCATCCATGCAGCTGGCCCAATCTGCATATGTATATGCTGTCAATGTTAAATCTTTGTCTTTCGGATACCATAGGCCATAATGTGCAGTTCCTTGCAGGTATCTAAATATCCTATTGATTGCTAGCAAGTGATTTTGTTTTGGCATTGCTTGATATCTTGCCACAAGTCCTACTGCCAACATAATGTCTGGTCTAGAGGCTGTTAGGTATAACAAACTTCCTATCATAGATCTGTAAACTCTTTTATCTACATCTATGGATCCATCATCAGCAAATAACTTGCATCCAGTGATCATTGGAGTTGACACAGGTTTGCAATCTTCCATTTGGAATCTTTTTAACATGTCTCTTAAGTATTTTTCTTGTGAAATGAATATGCCTTTGTTATTCTGTAGAATTTGAAGTCCTAGGTAGAAGGTAAGCTCTCCAAATATACACATCTCAAATTTTGACTTCATCTCTTCTGCAAATCCTTTTACTAACTCATCCCTGTTGCTACCAAACATGATGTCATCTACATATACTACTACAATTAAGAGTTCATTTTCATCGGCCTTTATATACAAATTGTTGTCTACTCCTCCCTTCTTGAAACCTTGTTTTGTAAAGTACCTGTCCAGCCTATAATACCATGCACGTGGTGCTTGTTTGAGACCATATAGCCCTTTCTTTAATCTGCAAACATAGTTTTGTTTATCTTCTAAGGAAAATCCTTCAGGTTGTTCCATGTAGACTTCTTCCTCTAGATCTACATTTAAGAAGGCAGACTTCACATCCATTTGATATACCTTGAAATAATGATAGCATGAAAAAACCAGAAACATTCTAATTGCTTCCATTCTTGCTAGAGGGGAAAAATTTTCATCATAGTCAAGTCCTTCGATTTGAGAGTATCCCTTACATACAAGTCTGGCTTTATTTCTAATTACCTGACCTTGTTCATTCGTATTATTCTTGAATATCCACTTTGTACCAATGAAAATTTTCCCAATAGGTCTTGGTATTAACTCCTAGGTCTTTTTCTTCTCAATCTAGTCTAATTCTTCGTTCATAGAATTTATCCAATTTTTGTCTTTGTTGGCTTCATAGAAATTCTTCGGTTCTAACTATGACAACATTACTAGATACACTTCCTCGGTCTGTTCAGCTAGTTGTCTTCTAGTTTGGACTCCTACACTCTTGTCTCCAATGATTTGATCTTCTGGATGGTTCTTCTAAGTGTGTCTCGAGGGTCCTTTTGAGGTTATTTTTGTATCTTATGTTGTCTCATTTTGTTCTTTATTTTCTTGATTCTCATCTTGATGATCATTCTGAAGATTGACACGGTCTTTATTTCTAGTTTTGTCTGGTAGTTCCTCATCGAATCTCACATCAATGCTTTCCACATTTTTATACAATATTTTATTGTAGCACCTGTAACCCTTACTCTTTGATGCATATCCCAAAAATATTTCTTCATCAGCTCTTGCATCATACTTCCCCAGTTTTTCATCATTATTATTTATGAAACATTTTCTACAAATACTCTAAAGTGCTTAATTGATGTCAGTTTCCCATGTCACAATTCATATGGAGTCTTGTCACAATTTGGTCTGAGATGAGATTTGTTAAGAATATGAACAACTGTGTACTGCTTCTGCCCAGTAGGTTTCGGCAAACCTGTTTTGCCTCTCTGCCACTCCATTATGTTGAGGTGAATTTGCAACTGTAAATTGTTGCTTTATCCCGCAATCATTGCACGGGTTTGTAAACTCATCACCTATTAATTCACCTCCTCTGTCTGATCTGATGCATTTTAGTTTACATCCAATTTGATTTTCTTCCAATGCCTTGAATATCTTAAATTTCTCAAACACTTCGGATTTGCATCTGAGAAATGCCACCCATGTTAATCTGGAAAAATCATCGATTATCAGAATGAAATATGATTCTCCACATGGCGCATTTATTCTTGAAGGACCGCACAGGTCCATGTGTACAAGCTGAAGAGTCTTACTTGTATATAGTTGGTCTTTAGCTCTAAACAATGTGTGAGTTTGTTTTCCCAGTTGGCAGGACTTACATATGGTATTTGGTGGCTTCTTTATTGCAGGAAAATCTCTGACAGCTTTCTTGTTGCTCAGTTTGATGATGTGGTCAAAGTTTAGATGTCCCAATCTTCTATGCCATAGCCAAGATTCATCAAGTTTGCTGATGTGGCATGTTTCATTCTCCTCTTCCACTATATAAACATTACTCTCTATTCGAACACCTTTTACCAAGGTCTTTCATGTGGTGATTTACCTTACTTCACAATCTTGGGCTCTGAAAAGGACCTCACAGCTTTTATCACACATTTGACTAACACTTAGCAGATTGGCTTATAGACCATCTACAAACAGCACATCTTGAGCTTCTCCTCTTCCATTATTCAGGCTTATTGTTCCTTTTCCCTCGATTTTACCTGCTCTATCATTACTAAATGTTACATTCCCAGATTTATTTTCATCAAAAGTTACAAACTTGCTTCGGTCTCCAGTCATATGTTTTGAGCACCCACTGTCCACATACCATTGATTGCTATGATATTGAGCAATTAGAACTAGATCACATTTATTTAGCTTCCTTTTCCATTCCATGCAACTTTTTGCTCTATAAATTTTCTAAGGAGATGGATCACAGTCTTTGAGAGGACATTCGTTAGACTTGTGCCCTTTTTTATGGCAGCAAAAACATTTTATTGTATTTCGGAATCCACCATTTTTCTTAATTCCCTTTGAGTTTCCATACTCTAGTCTCTTTATATACGCTCTTCACTCCATGGCTTTATGACCAAACCTTTTACAGCAAAAGCAGTACCCATGGAAATAGTATCTGTATCTGGTAGAGAAGGTTGTTTGGGGGTATAACCATTTGTTCATATGAAAATTTTGTCTTTGGAAGCCATTTAATATGTGCTGGAATGTTGCTTGGTTGTTTACTCCTTTTGTTTCCAGGGCTTTCCTTGTGGTGGATTTTTTATGCAGCTCATGAAGATTTGAAGGGTTTCCCACAATTTTGTTCTCAAATTGATGGGAGTCGATGTTTTCTTTTAGGATAGCTTTCACAAATGTAATAGCTTTCTTATCCTCTGCCTTCGACTTGCTGGATTATCCTTCATATCCTATCCCAATATTTACAAGAGGATATATTTGTGAATTTAATATCTGGTCCAATTTTTCAGCACCTTTTAACTGCTGAATGTTCATTGTTAAATCAGTTTGAGCCTTTTCCAATTTCTTCCTTAGACTCACCACCTCTTCTTCCAATCTTCCACATTCCTGACTTTTCTCTCTTATTTTCTGCAGCAGAATGTCTTCTACTTTCCTTGCTTCTTCTAGTTCAATTTTCAACTTGATAAAATATTCAGAGTTTGCTTCTTCCTTTACATGTTTAAGAAGGATTGCCTTCTGTTTTCTAATATTTTTCTTGATTCTATCTATTTCCTTTAGGGAACTCACCAACTCCCACTGAAGATCTACCTCACCTTCTTCTTCAAATTCCAGGAGATCTTTCTCAAGCTCTTCCTTGGCCATCAAAATGAATTTTGATGTTCCTTCTTCATTGGGGGAATCATCTGAGCTCTCAGATGCATTGTTGTCTTGTTGAGCATAGAATGTTCTTCTATTAAATCTATTCCCTTTCTTCCTATTTCTAAAATTTCCTTTCTCTTTTCCTTTTGATTGATTCTCTATTTTCTTATGAGGACATTTTGAAGCATAGTGCCCCACTCTTCCACAATTAAAGCACTTAAATGGAAGTTTACCTTTATACTTACCTGTGCCTTTATCCAATCTTCTGACAAATTTGGCTTCTTCTTCATCTACCTTCCTTTTCTTCTATGCACTTGTATGCCTTAAAGGCAGCCTCCCTCGTGTTTTACTTCACTTTAGGAAGTTTCATCTCATATGTTGTTAGGTTCCCAAGTAATTGGTTTCTGGTTAACGTTTCCCAATTTGTTGTTTATTCTATGGCAGAAACCTTAGGATTAAACCTGGGTGGCAGAGATCTCAATAATTTTTGTATTACAACACTTTCTTTAATTTCTTCTCCTGGGCCTATCATGATATTCACAACTTCTGCAACTCTTAAGAAGAATGCAGCTATATCTTCATCTTCATTCATTTTTAAGTTTTCAAACTGAGTTCTATGTGCTTGTAGTTTGGCCATCTTCACCGTTGTATCTCCCTCATGAATGTATCCTAAAGTATCCCAGATAACTTTGGCAGTTTTACTGTGCATTACTTTGATAAATTCTATCTCACTTAGACCGCTCAAGAGTGCATTCCTTGCTTTTTCATTAGCTCTAAAGTTTTGTTTGGCTTCTTTCTCAGTGTTTGTATCCTTTGGTGTATATTTTTCTTCCACATCAGCCCAAACTTCTATTCCTAGAGACATTATGTATGTCCTCATTTTTATTTTCCAGAAAGCATAGTTTGTGCCAGTAAACAATGGGGCTTTATTTGTTGAGCATCCTTCTAGGCTAGCCATTTTGGGGACCTAGGACCTCCTTCCAGTTGTTAAACTGTTACTGAAGGAACCCGCTCTGATACCAATTGATGAACCCTTAGCTAAATTAAAAGGGGAGGGGGGTGGATTGAATCAATTTAACACATTCATGGACATTTAAAACTTTTTCTTTAAACTTATTTACACCTCCATTTCATAAGCAACTTAATATATAATGAATCAGCAAACTTAATATGTGAGCAACAAGTGATAAGAAGATTAAATACAATACATCAACACATAATCATCATGCAAATATGTGAGCAACAAGTGATAAGAAGATTAAATACAATACATCAACACATAATCATCATGCACATACACAATGGATATAAGTGGAAACCCATAAGGGAAAAAAACACATCTTATTATTGTTGTGATGCAAAGGCAAGCTGCAACTCCCTCTCACAACTGATTTTCTATAGGCTCCAACCTACAGGAGGCTGCTACCTCAATTTCTGTGAGCTACAACTTTCACGAAAGCTCCAACTCCCATCTATTTTCTACAGGCTACAACCCACAGGAGGCTTCTACCTCAACCAACTACAACTGGACATCTATCAAGCTACAACTTGATATGGAAGCTCCAACTCCCATCTATTTTCTGTAGGCTACAACCCACAGGAGGCTTCTACCTCAACCAGCTACAACTAGACATCTATCAAGCTACAACTTGATATGGAAGCTCCAACTCCCTCACACTACAATAAAATCAAATGTTGGTTTACTTGGATATTAGCTCTTTTTTACTCCTTCTTCACTGCTACCTTTTTAACCTTCATATTTGCTTCATATCAGCTCTGGATGTGCACAACATCTCTATCTGCTCACTCTCATTCTTCCACTCTCTAACTATTTTCTACACACTGTTATTACATCTCTTGTACAGATAACTCCCTGACTGTTTGCATTCTACAGGGAATACGAAGTGAACAGGCCTGACCCTATGCCTTCCACCCATTTGATTCCTCATTCTTCAGTTCAGGTTATTACATCAGAAATAATCATTACAACACTCATGGAGTTTTTCCTATGCCTATGGAGACTTGTCTTTGCATCACAAACAATATAAAATAATCAATGAATTTAAATTTACAGTCACAACAATATTTCAATTCAGCCCTTTCAGCTTCTTACTTTTCTGTTCATTAGGTCTTCTCTGCCCACTGTCCCTTTGTCTTCTCTGCGTGCTATTATAATTCCAACTATGGAGCATAACTGTCTTTTCTGTCTTGCTTTTATGTTTCAAGAAAGTGCAACATAACCGTCTTTGCCCGACTCGACCCACTATGCCTATTATATAGTAACTACAACGTTCAACCTTCTATGCCTGGAGTTTTGCTTCTCTGCACGCTGTGTTGGGTCTCTCACCCGAGTCTACCTACCCGCTTTCATACTTTCTTCTAATAACAGACGTATCCACATAACCTGGACCTGACTTGGCTTTAGAATTTACTTATGAACTGCATCGTGTCCGCTTCACAAATTGCATTTTGGCATTTCCTTTGTTCTCTGTTATATATCACTCTTCCACTCTTCCTACACATTTTATTAAAGAAAAACACATAGCCCTGGACTTGAAATACATTAGATTTTAACTTCGAACTGTATCACGTCCGGTCTCATATCGCATTTCAGAAATCCTATGTATCATATGTTATAGTCATATTTCGTTCTCCCGATGCGATTTCTTAAGGAAATACACCTAACCCCGGACCTGAAATATATTAGAATTTACCTTTGAAAATGCATCGCATCCTTTCTCATATGACATTTCGGTGTTTCCTTTGGTATGTGTTATATACAACTTCCAATCCTTCAATGCGATTTCTTAACTAAATACACATAACCCCAGACTTGAAATTTATTAGAATTTAGTTCAGAGATACATCACGTCTGATTGTGAATCGCATATTGGCGTATCAAAGTAATTCATTGTGTTCTCACCCCTCCGAACTTGCGATTTGCGATATGCGAATGGGTCCCACCAACTTATCACAATTTCTATATCGCATTTCCCAATCGCTCTTTGCTCCAATACAAAGTTATCACTGCTTGCGAAGTGTGATTTGTGATACAAGGTTTGGGTCTTATTGGGGGTGCCACATCACTGCCACGTTACCTGTCATGTCATCTCTTCGCATTTTTCTCTTCACATTTGTTTTGCGACTTTGCGATTTTGCGATCTGCAATTTATGCGATTTGCAATTTGCAATTTTTCCTTTTGATGTGATTTGCAATATGCAAATTCTGCTGCAATTTGTGATATGCGATTTTTGCTGCAATTTGCGATATGTGATTTTCTTCGTAAGTTGCACTAAGTTAAGGTAAATTCATCATTTGTTTTGCTTCTTCACTGCACTTTGCTTCTTTGGTTGCGCCCGTTCATTTCTTCTTTGCCGCATGTAGAACACCCGACTCGTTCACGATCTTCCGAATGCAGAACCACTGTGCTACATGCGTTTTACAACCAGCCCGATCTGGCCCTCTCATTCATTGTTTTTTTTAGATGCACACATTCTGTACGCATACACCTGACTTGACCTTTGCTGCACACTTTTCCTTTGCTTACTGTTCTGAACGTGAATAGCCTGACTTGACCCTGCACTGCACATTTTTCTTCTTTGCTGCATAACGCTACTCTTTTGCCTCTTTTTCCGCTCCTTGCTTCTTCGCTTCTCCTTTGCATTAAGTAATGATTCTAATGCTACTCCTTGCCTCTTTGGTGCTCCTCTCTACTCCTTTGCCTTATATAATGATTCCACTGCTTCTCCTTGCCTCTTTGTTGTTCCTCTTCTTTTCTTCTTCTCCACTGTACTTTTGTCTTCTTTTCCTTATTTCTCCTTTATACTGCAGCTGATCTTGATCTCCTCCTTTATCCTCAATGATAATTCTGGTGCTACTCTTTTTTGCTCCTTTGCCATCAATAACAATATTTCCAACAGGATAACAAGATATCTTGATATCCTTTGCTCTGTAAGTGTTGATAAGAAAATATCTGAGGATTCTCCCTTTTGAAAAATGTTTTGAAAATATGTATCAGCCATATCTGAATGATCTATGTCACTAATGTTATGTACCTTTTATATATTAATATAATGGGTGTTTTTTCGGCTAAAAAAAAGATTTAAATTGTATTTTTAGATGCAGAAGTAAATCTAGCCTCATAAAAAAATTAAAACTTCTAGTACATTCAAATTCTGAAATTTTAATAACTTAAAAGTATAATTCAAATTCTGAAATTTCGATAACTTAAAAGTATAACTTTTAAAATTTTTAACCTAATTTTAATAAACTTGAGAAGGAAATTTGCCTAAGGGAAAAAGGGCAAAAAAATTTCGCTCGTTAGACTACTGCTTTTGAACAACTTAGCACAGGTGAGTGAGGTGAATGCTTTGACTGTGCACTGCCCGAATGGTTGTTGAGTATTGACTTCATTATTTAAGCGTTTGCATAGAATCAATGCATTTTGATTAATCATGCCACACAACTATGGGGTGGTTCCTGACTATTGACTTCACCGTATACTCTACGTTTTTTCATACAATCACAGTACGCGTAAATGACGTGAGCGTTCAAAAGTCTCATACACTGCGTTTTCATGGATGCGTGCATAGACTTTTCAACGATGAAAATGCTGTGTATGAGACATTTCAACGATGAAGTCAATAGTCGGCAACGACTCACGCTGTGCACATGCAATCATTCACCTCATTAACAATTGCATCGATTGTATGAAAATGTAGATTACGAGAATTTTAAACGATGAAGTGCATGGTCAATAATTATTCCCGCCGCCCACATGAAAGCGTTCACATCGTTGACGCCATGTATGTGACTTAGAAGTCAATGGTCACCAATACTTCCCTCGGTGCAGAGTCCAGACGCAAGCATCGACCTCATTAACGTCCCTACTAAGTTGTCTGATATCATTTAATCAAAATGCATTGATTCTATGAAAATGTAGTGTCTGATCTTCCAAAAAACGAAGTCAATAGTCAATCGACCATTCACGCGGTGCTTATGCAAGCTATCACCTCAATCACCGTGCCAAGTTGTGGTAGAGCAATTTGAAATAGTTGTTGTGAATATGATCAATGTCCAAATCCTAGTAATCTAGTTCCTCTTTTACATGGGATAGTTGTGACTTGTGGCTAGGTCATCTTTGTTATGTGTTCTAATACATGTACTCAAAATTTGTGCCTTGTTTGATGGTATTCTAACGTAATTTAGGGTTAAGGGTTAAGCTTTTTCAAGCTTTTGATTATTAAGATGGGTTCCAACATTTTAACGTTTCTCCGCATTAAAAATGTTAATACTATATGTCTCTCATATTTGGAAATAGAAATCATATATCCATAGGATATAATGTTTCTCTACACACACATATTTAATTATTTTTTTTATTAATATTTTTCAAAAGGTTATATCTCTTTAAATATATATATATATATATATATTCTCCATCTTAAATATTAAAGGAATTACAAATCTAGCTCATGCCTTGAATTACAAAGCACCTCTTATTATAATAAGAAAACTCTCTCTCTCTCATGCTTTAATATTCCCTTTCTTGAACTGGTCAAAATGGACAAAAATTGTCCATGATATTTACCGTGGTATTTTCCCATGGTATTTGCTTTCAGTTTTCGAGAGAAAATAATAAAATAAGGTCTCTAGAGAGTCCATCAAACCTATAAAAGGGGATAGAAGTTAGGCATTGGGGATCATTCGGGTTTATCTATCCCATTGTGTTTTTCTTGAGAACTTGGTGTGGCCAAGTTTGTTCCCAAGGACGAAAACCCAGTGGGTGTTATTTTGTCTGGTGGATCCACCTAGGTTCCACGATTGTGCTTTAGTCTTTTGTTTTCTCTTTTAATGAGCAGTCGAACATGCCACTATAGGGGCTTCGATATTTTTGTATCAGCATGTACTTGTTTCTTTAGTTAATAATATAAATAAAGCCTTGCATTTCTAGATTTTGTTGTGTTCGGTGTCTTGTTGAAAATATTTTTATGGGAGCATCTAAATGTGCCAAATTTGTTGATTATTTCGTTGTTTGGGATCTTATAGTGGTATCAGAGTTGCGCATCTTGCCAACCTGAGGGTTCTTAAAAATTCTTGTTGTAACTTCAATGGGGATTCCTTTCACCCTAGCCGGCAATTTCCATCTTCAGTGGTACTCGATATCACCCTAGTTGGCCTAGTTATTTATTTTACTACAACCAATGTAAGGGTTTATTATCTTTCTTGTAGGAATTATTAGATTGGATCTACCCAACATTTGTAGACAATGATCAAGCTAACTAGATCTATATACATGAGGGAATTAAGATCATTTCTTTTTCCATTTTGAGAACTCGGCCGAATTTTCAAGTGGGGGTTTTCAGGGTTGGTTGTACCAGATTGGAAAAAGGAACGAGGGTGATGCACTGAACAATGCCTACTAGTGAATCCATCAGGAAGACCTATCACACAAGGATAGGAAGAGGGAGAGAGTAGCCTCGTTTGTGCTCGATTGTGGTGGTTTTTGGGTCAAGGGTCGAACATTGAGAGCTCTCGCACATAGATTAGAACCTCGAGTCATGACCTCCTTTACCAGCCAGGGTGACATGTTGTTGTAGCAGTCCACTGGGCATTGGAGGGAGATTGAGCCCCATCATTGGTGAGGTCCACCACCTCCCATTGACCACAGTCGCAGCGCAGTGAGGAATGGAATTGACCAGGAACCAAACGACCCTGTGTGCAGTGTAGTGAGGACAAGAGATCGAGCCCCATCATTGATGAGGTTCACCACCCCCCATTGACCACAGTTGCAATGCAGTGAGGAAGGCGGATTTGCTGGGGTACCAAACAACCCTTTTTGCAGCGTAGTGAGGACAGTTAACCAACAACAGGCACATACCCTGTGCAGCGCAAGGAAGGAATCTCTTACGTGAGATTAGGCGTGTAGATTGTAGGGGCTGAGAGATCAACAGTTTCCCTTACGTGCAGCATATCCACTGAGTTGTAGTTGTGAAACATTTTGTATGATGAATGATCCAGGTGGATATTGGTGGCCACTCGCCTATTCCACTTGGGTCCCCACCATTGTCTCTTTTAGTTTTTTTTCACAAATTACTATTTTTAGTATTTTTTTGGGTCCTGAACTTTTGGAGCCGTTTTGAGGCCCCAAAAGGAGATAGTATGCCAAAGTTACGTCATCGGGAAGTTGAAACACCAATTTACCCAAACGGGGCCCATAGTTTTGGCGCTTCATCTCCTAGGGTTAGGTTTTTGGACGTTTAGAGTTCTCCATTGTTTCTCCATAATAAATAGGCCCTCAAGCCTCATTGTAACAAAGTTCAGAGGTCTGTAGTCGCCACATCTCTTCTCAGAGATTCGCTACCAGCACCCTAGCTATTTTATTTCCATCATGTTTGTAAGCATATTTCTATGATTTGATATTAATGAAATGAAGCCTTATTTCCGCTGTATTTCCATGTTTATGGTTATTTCTGTATTCTGTTGCGTTCCTGCATAAATTCGGATCAGTGGTATTAGAGCGGTATGTTCTTTCTCGATCCTTCTTTGCATGTCCCCAATGAGGTCAGGGTATAAGGAGTTAGGGCTCGATCTGGTGGAACCTTTGCAAGATCAACCTTGCAAACCTCAACGAATGCCCATGGGAGACGAAAAGAAAGATGAAAGAGCAGGATATCCTATCAAAATATTGCTCGAGGAGGCCCTCGAAAAACAAAGGAACGCGATAATGGATAACTTTGCCCAGATCCTTCAACAACTGCCCACCGACAGCGCATCTGCATCTAGCAACCACTCTGGAGGCGCGACTCCCTTTAAGGTACAAGTAAACTTTGACATTCCCATATTTTAGCATCAAATAGATGCAGATGCCATAGATAGATGGTTGAATCTATTAGAAGGATATTTCTCGGTTCATGACTTTTCCGACCAAGAGAAGATTATTTTTGCACTCCTCAAAGCTACCCCCCTTGTCAAGGACTGGTGGGAAACCTACTATGTCTCTCATATTTGGAAATAGAAATCATATATCCATAGGATATAATGTTTTTCTACACACACATCTAATTATTTTTTTTATTAATATTTTTCAAAAGGTTACATCTCTCTTTATATATATATTCTCCATCTTAAATATTAAAGGAATTACACATCTAGCTCATGCCTTGAATTACAAAGCACCTCTTATTAGAATAAGAAAACTCTCTCTCTCTCTCTCATGCTTTAATATTCCCTTTCTTGAGCTGGTCAAAATGGACAAGAATTGTCCATGATATTTACCGTGGTATTTTCCCATGGTATTTGCCTTCAGTTTTTGAGGGAAAATAATAAAATAAAGTCTCTAGAGAGTCCATCAAACCTATGAAAGGGGATAGAAGTTAGGAATTGGGGATCATTCGAGTTTATCTATCCCATTGTGTTTTTCTTAAGAACTTGGTGTGGCCAAGTTTGTTCCCAGGAACGAAAACCCAATGGGTGTTATTTTGTCTGGTGGATCCATCTAGGTTCCACGATTGTGCTTTAGTCTTTTGTTTTCTCTTTTAATGAGCAGTCGGACATGCCACTATAGGGGCTCCAATATTTCTATATCAACATGTACTTGTTTCTTTAGTTAATAATATAAATAAAGCCTTGCATTTCTAGATCCCGTTGTGTTCGGTGTCTTGTTGAAAATATTTTAATGGGAGCATCTAAATGTGCCAAATTTGTTGATTATTTCGTTGTTTGGGATCTTATAGTGGTATCAGAGCTGCGCATCCTGCCAGCCTGAGGGTTCTTAAAAATTCTTGTTGTAACTTCAATGGGGATTCCTTTCACCCTAGCCAGCAATTTCCATCTTCAGTGGTACTCGATATCACCCTAGTTGGCCTAGTTATTTATTTCACTACAACCAATGTAAGGGTTTATTATCTTTCTTGCATGCATTATTAGATTGGATCTACCCAAAATTTGTAGATAGTGATCAAGCTAACTAGATCTATATACATGAGGGAATTATAATCGTTTCTTTTTCCATTTTGAGAACTCGACGGAATTTTCAAGTGAGGGTTTTCAGGGTTGGTTGTACCAGATTGGAAAAAGGAATGAGGGTGATGCACTGAACAACGCCCAACAGTGAATCTGTCAGGAAGACCTATCATGCAAGGATAGGAAGAGGGAGAGAGTAGCCTCATTTGTGCTCGATTGTGGTGGTTTTTGGGTCAAGGGTCGAACATTGAGAGCTCTCGCACATAGATTAGAACCTCGAGTCATGACCTCCTTTACCAGCCAAGGTGACATGTTGTTGTAGCAGTCCACTGGGCATTGGAGCGAGATTGAGCCCCATCATTGGTGAGGTCCGCCATCTCCCATTGACCATAGTCACAGTGCAGTGAGGAAGGGAATTGACCAAGAACCAGACGACCCTGTGTGCAATGTAGTGAGGACAAGAGATCGAGCCCCATCATTGATGAGGTTCACCACCTCCCATTGACCACAGTCGCAATGCAGTGAGGAAGGCAGATTTACTGGGGTACCAAACAAACCTTTGTGCAGCGTAGTGAGGACAGTCGACCAACAATAGGCACGTACCCTGTGCAACGCAAGGAAGGAGTCTCTTACGTGAGACTAGGCGTGCAGATCATAGGGGATGAGAGATCGACGGTTTCCCTTACGTGCATCATATCCACCGAGTTGTAGTTGTGAAACATTTTGTATGATGAATGATCCAGGTGGATATTGGTGGCCACCCGCCTATTCCACTTGGGGCCCCACCATTGTCTCTTTCAGTTTTTTTTCACAACTTACTATTTTTAGTAGTTTTTCGGGTCCTGAACTTCCGGAGCCATTTTGAGGCCCCAAATGGAGATAATATGCCGAAGTTACGTCCCCAGGAAGTTGAAACACCAATTTACCCAAACGGGGCCCATAGTTTTGACGCTTCATCTCCTACGGTTAGGTTTTTGGATGTTTAGAGTTATCCATTATTTCTACATAATAAATAGGCCCTCAAGCCTTATTATAACACAGTTCAGAGGTCTATAGTCGCCACATCTCTTCTCAGAGATTCGCTACCAGCGCCCTAGCTATTTTATTTCCATCTTGTTTGTAAGCATATTTCTGTGATTTGATATTAATGAAATGAAGCCTTATTTCCGTTGTATTTCCATGTTTATGGTTATTTCTTTATTCTGTTGCGTTCCTGAATAAATCCGAATCAGTGATATCAGAGCTGTCTGCCTTTTCTCGATCCTTCTTTGCATGTCCCGAACGAGGTCGGGGTATAAGGAGTTAGGGCTCGATTTGGTTGAACCTTTGCAAGATCAGCCTCGCAAACCCTGACGGACACCCATGGGGGACGAAAAGAAAGATGAGGGAGCAGGAGATCCTATCAAAATATTGCTCGAGGAGGCCCTCGAAAAACAAAGGAACGCAATGATGGATAAATTTGCCCAGATCCTTCAACAACTGCCCACCGGTAGTGCATCTGCATCCAAAAGCCACTCTAGAGGTGCGACTCCCTTTAAGGTACAAGTAAACTTTGACATTCCCATATTTTAGGGTCAAATAGATGCAAATGTCGTAGATAGATGGTTGAATCTATTAGAAGGATATTTCTTGATTCATGACTTTTCCTACCGAGAGAAGATTATTTTTGCACTCCTCAAAGCTACACCCCATGTCAACGACTGGTGGGAAACCTACTGTGAGAAAAAGGATGAGACAGAACCCTCTATGTTCTCAGCCATACCCACTTGGGATTATTTTTGAGATTCCATCAAGACACAATAATATCTCGTGGGGAGCTATGAGGACAAGTACATACAATGGACCACACTGCAGAAACAAAGGGATCAAGATGTGCATGATCTAACGAATCTGTTCCATACCTTGTGCACAAAGTTGGGTATCAAATATTCAGAGAAACATTTGGTGCTAAAGTATCGCGACTGTCTACACAGATACATTCAGGAGGAAATGGAGTTTCTCAACATCTCCTCGCTTGGTATGACATACCGGTATGCTACCAAGATTGAGTAGAAATTCAAACAAAAGAAGCGAGACTTTGGATATGCGAATCAAAAGCAAGGGAAAGGTGCCCCCAAACCATAGAACAAAGGAAAAAGCCAAGGCATGGTGGCCCAAGACAACCCACCAAAGACATAAGCAAGGAACAACACCGCGAAACCAAAGAAGGACATGGGAAAGTGGTGTGAGTTCCATAAGAGCTCCACTCACAACACAAGTAAGTGTCGGGCCAAGCAGTTGCTGGTGGCCAAGATGATGGTGTCTGAATCAGATGCATGCTCCGACTCTGAATCAAAACCTAATAAGGGGAATGAAAAAGGGAAGCAAATTATTGATGTGGAGCTCAACGCCACTGTTGCCACTACAAAGATCTAGAAGGAGGAACCAGAAGATTCAGAGGGGGCAGAGCGTTTCTTCCACTCCCAGATGTGGGTAAAAGTTCCTCGCTATGGTTCATTGTTGACAATGGGAGCCAGAAGAACCTCATTTCAACAGATTTCGTGAAGCGGTTGGGCTTGCCGACCACAGCACACCCACAACCATACACCATCGGGTGGCTTCACCAAGGACGGGATCTCCGCATCAGCCAGAAGTGTCGCCTTCCCTATAGCATCA
Source organism: Pinus albicaulis (assembly GCA_034641835.2). NCBI lineage: Eukaryota > Viridiplantae > Streptophyta > Pinopsida > Pinales > Pinaceae > Pinus > Pinus albicaulis. Next base: position 1,586,397,054 of record CM076579.1, read on the forward strand.
AGCCCTTCACGGATGAGGTATTGTGTGACATTGCTCCTATTAATGTTTCTAATGTATTATTGGGCCAACCATACTTGTGGAAGCGACATGCTATGTATGAGTCTCGACCTCACATTGTTATTGTTACTTCGGGAAATAAATTGTACAGAATACCAGAGGTATCACCGCCTCCCACTATCTCTTTGGTTACTACAAAACAATGCAGTAAGCTCATTTACCAAACCAGGAAATCTATTTTCCTGATGATCCGCCCCCAGGGTAAGAAGAAGACTATGGCCAATACCTCCAGACATGGCTCCTCTGCATGACAAGAACAAATGGACAAGGTTGTGGATGAGTACGGGGACATCTTCACCTCTCCCACAGGGGTGCCTTTACACTGTCAGGTCAAGCACCCCATTAACCTGACCCCAGGTGTGTTTCTACCCAATGGACCGATCTATAGGCGCTCTGTTCTAGAGAATGATGAAATCAAGAGGCAGATTCAAGAGTTGCTGCAGAAAGGTCACATCCGGCCAAGTTCATCGCCCTATGGGAGCTCGATCGTGTTAGTACAGAAGAAGGATGGGACTTGGAGACTCTGTATTGACTATCGGGCGTTGAACAAGATCACTGTGCGGAATAGGTACCTGATCCCATGGATTGATGACCTTCTGGACCAACTCAAAGGGAAAAATATTTTAGCAAGATTGACTTGAATTCTGGGTATCACCAGGTACCAATCGAACCCTCTGATGTGTGGAAGACTGCCTTCAAAGCCAAGGAGGGCCTTTTCGAATGGCTTGTCATGCCTTTCAGATTGACAAATGCTCCCGCAACCTTCATGAGGCTGATGGATGACATCTTGCATCCATTCACCAACTCATTTGTAGTGGTATACTTGGATGACATTTTTATCTTTAGCCAGACTTGGGAAGAGCACCTCCACCACATCCGAGAAGTCCTCCAAACACTGCAACAACACAAGTTGTGTGCAAATTTGGAGAAGTGCACTTTTAGCATGACCCAGGTTCAATATCTGGGATACATTATTGATGAAAGGGGGGTGCATGTGGATCCAGCCAAGATCCAAGTCATTCAGGATTGGCCAGCCCCAACCACCCTAATAGAGCTTTGCAACTTTCTGGGTCTTGCTAATTTCTACCGCAAGTTCGTGTTGGGATTCTCTCATATCACTTGGCCCCTGAGTCAAGTCACCAAAGAAGGAGTGAAAGAAAAATTTTGTTGGTTGGAATCTGATCTAAAATGTGTGAACAAAATATTTCTTATACAGAGATAGACAGTAGGGGCTTTTACTGGTTATTTCACCTTTACTAGAAAGGATGAAACCAGAAGCTTCTAGCCCTCTTACTGGCTCTGCCTAAAGAAATGTAAGGTAAACACTAAATTGACCTGTCAATGAAAATATTTTTTTATGTTGCAAATTATTCTTTAACCAAATTTTATGTGTGAATAAGCAAGTTCAAGTATTCTGCAATGGAAGTAATGTGGTTTGAAGTGAAACTAATGATTTTTTATCACTGTATAAGTCTCATTGGGAAAAGTGGACTTATTAAAAATTACTGTTTAATGTAGTAAAATCTGGAATATAGCAGAAAAAATGCATAGCATAACAGTAAGAATTTGTTTAAGCAGTTCACCCCTCTCTTGGGCTACCTCTACTAGGTCCAAAAGCCTCCAAATAGGATTTTCCCTCTTTCATTATAAGTATTACACTGTGAATAAAGCCTCAAAAGCCTAAAATAGCTGCAAATTTAGAAACAAAGGACTGGAAACAGTAAAAATTGACTATTCATTCACCTCAAATGGATGAGTATAGTCCAATACAGCTGATCTTTCACCAAGCCCTAGTGGTTCCACAAGAAAATTCGCTGATAAAATCACTAACAGAGTGCCTTGATGGCTCTGCAACCTATCCTAACAGCTCCAGAATGCTTCAATACCCCAAAATAAAAAAAAAAATCACTTCAATTGGACTTCCCTAGCCAAAGTTATGACTAACTGAAGTTTGCCCAGTGTTTCCTAGAAAAACTCCACTAAATGTGGAGCAACTCCAGATAAGTCCGCCAAAACTGGAGACAGGTGTTAAATTTGGGCGCTCCACCATTTAATCCGCCAAGTCATGGTGCTAAGAAGTTAAGGCCTTATCCATAAGACCGAGAACTGGGCGTTGTTGGTTGCGTAAACGTTGGCACATCATAGTTTTAAACTTTAATATATAACTATTTTATAACTTAACTCCGCACCACGTGACCATAACTCCAACAATGTAGCATGCCAATAGAAATAGGCTGTGGGTTCCCGGGCCTGGGTTATATGAAGAGGGGGTTGGCCCCCTTTCGGGCCCCGCCCAAACCAAAAACAAAATTCAAATAAAACGTTGTGCTGATGGTTTAACAAGTATTGCCCATGGCCTAATGGTTGGGCTGCTCGGATGTTACTGCCTCGACTCGGGGTCGATTCCTGCCGCGACACAAACAAAAAAAATTTGAACCATATTTCGTTGTAACTTGGGGCCACGTGGGGATCATACTTGAGCGAGATCGAGAAGCGGACGGAGCGAAAAGAAACCCTAGACGAAATGTTCTCAGCCTTCGCCCCCTCGGCCCTGTTGAGCCATGCCGCCACCAACACCTCAGCAGGGATTGTAGGCTTTGAGGGACTCATCGCCGCAGATCCATGGGGCCTCTCCTGTCTAATTACGCATAGAATGCAGCCTCAGTTAAACGCAGAACTTAAAGCAATTGTGGACGCGGATTCTGGAGTAGGGATAAATGCATGCGCCGCTGCCTCCCTCTGCCAACGAATGGAGAAACAGAGCAGTTGGGAAAGGGGGTTTCGACTGGCCTCTGCAACCCTTGTCAACTGCACGACCTTCCGCGATAAAGAGGGGATAAACTTGAGGGCAACGCACATCAGAGTCCAACTCGGGTCACCAGAGCCTTGCCTCTTTGGGGCCGCCTTCTACTCGGCGAGTTTGGCTATCACGTGCCCTGCACCAAAACTTTCAACCGCAGCATTGAAAAGGACTCTAGCCACAAACCCCCGAGGCTCCATTTTTGGGCTCAGGAGTTGGTCTTCAGGGGTATCCCGCCCTCACGGCCTTTCTCAGCAGAGGCTTGGAGTTGCAGGCAAAAGCAGGGACGCCCTTCGGTGCCACGCAGATCCTGCCTCTTTTCAGATCCTTCTCCGGTTACTCTCTGGAAAAACTATTTTTCTTTGGGTTTCCTCTTCAGATCTAATTCAGAAGCTTAAGCTTAACCTGGAACAATGGACTGGAATTCCATCGATTCAGCAGAGACTTCTATTCCAAGGTAAACATCTTGAGGATCTTCTCCCCCTTTCTGCTTATAACATTAACAGAAATGATTCCATTGTACTTACCCTTCGCTTGAGAGGTGGTGCTGTCGGACAGTCTTCTTCAGCCCCTAACTTCTCCTATAAAGAAGCTGTTCACTCTCAGAACCCCAAACCCTCTGCTGCCTCCAAACCCCAGCCTTTTCTGGTTGACAAGCTGGATGAAGCACCTTCTGTTGAGGTCTCTCTTCCATCTGTCGCAGAAGATCTTCAAAAATATGCAGAGAGAGCTATCATTTGCAGATTTAATGGGCTCTGGCCGCGAACCAAGGAACTCTTTGATTGGATCTACGATACCTGGACCAGCAAGTGCCTCATTAGCTGCTGCTCACGAGGGTTCTTCATAGTACTGTTCGATCATGCAAAGCATTATGAACAGGCCTTACAGAAAGGTCCATGGTTTTCTGGAAATGCTGGGCTCTTCTTAACCCCATGGTTCCCAGATTTCGACCCTGCAACAGCTACCATCACCAGGACCCCTATTTGGATCAGACTGCCCAACCTACCTGTCCATCTATGGCAGCTGGCAGTGTTCAGGCGAATGGGCGATACCTTGGGACGCTTTCTCGATGTAGATTATGATAGGCCACTTCACGGCCTCTACACATATGCCAGAATGTGTGTGGAGGTTGACATCAGCAAAGGCTTGCCCGAACAAATTATCCTCAAGGTCGGTGATCATGTTTGGACTCAGTACTTAGACTATGAGAACACTGCATTCCGTTGCCGCCACTGCAACCAAACAGGGCATCTGCAGAACTCATGCCCCACTCTGGCAGAAACAAAGACTAAAGGAGATTATACAAAGTCCAAATCTAAAAAATGGACTCCCTGTACCCCGCCGCCTGCTGCAAATTATGTTTCTTCGAGCTCTGATGATGATGGGAGTGAGGCAGATTCAGACCTTGATCCTCAGACTCAGAAACTGTCCACTGATGCTCCCAAGCATCCCCCTGACACTACTGTCACTCAGAAGCGTAGTCATGAGTCCGCCTCCTCTGATTCAGATAAGGAGGCCCCTCTTCTGGAGAACTCTAGTCTTCAAATTGTCCCAGCACAAACTCACCAGGATGGCTGGGTCAAAGTCAACAAAAAAAAAGGGAAGAAATTCCGTGTAGAAAACTCTACCAATTCTGGGTAGAAGTCGATTCCTTCTTGTTCTTTAGTTGCTTATTGCTGCTCCTCGTTTGTCTCATCTCTCTATCCTGGAACCGAAGTTGATATTTTATCATTTCCGGTTGGCCGTGTTTTTGTCTCTCTTGAATGTACTTACTCATGTACCATATTTTCACTTAATAGAATTAGTCCAATTCAGAAAAAAAAAACTTGGGGCCACGTGGCGGCCTCTGGGCTGGCCACGTGGCGCCTTGTAATTGGCCGCCTGCAGAATATTCCACAGAATATTTTGTGGAATATTCCATGGAATATTCCCAGAATATTCTTTTTTTTAATTAAAAAAAAAATTATAAAGTCAAATTGGCCATTTTTTTTTACTGAAATTGGCAAACTTCAAAGTTGAATAACTTTCTCATACAGCGTCGGTTTTCAGTGACGTTCGCATCTACAGGATCTTTTTTCTGAGCTTTTTCCAGTCGATCTAGTTTGGACCAATTCTGAGAAAATAAATTTTTTATCATTTTTCCACAAAGGACTTGATCTCCTGATCAGAATCTCAACAAAAGGCATTCGTAGAATTGAAGCATCGCCTTTATTCTACCCCAGTGCTCACATTACCAGACTTGCAACAACCATTTGAGATCGAGACAGATGCCTCTGACTATGTTATTGGGGCAGTTCTTACTCAACAAGGGCATCCAGTGGCATATCATAGTGAGACATTTTCTGACATAGTTCTAAAGTATCCCACTTATGACAAAGAAATGTATTCCATTGTGTAGGCTTGTCGGCAATGGAAGCATTACATTTTGGGGAAGGAGACAATCATCCACACAGACCACTGACCCCTGCCATTCATACAGACACAAGGGAAGTTGCAGAACGATCACCATCAAAAGTGGTCCACATATCTACAAAAATTTCATTTGAACATCAAGTACAAGAATGGTAGCACCAATAATGTTGCATACTTCCTCAGCCGACCACCGATCGTGACCATAACCATAGTTCTCAACTCTTGTGGGCATGAGACTTCTGATTGGCCGCTTCTCTACAAGAGCAAACCAGAATTCAGCTACACATACAAGGCACTCTTGGGGGGTATGAAAGTTCCAAATTTTCACCTCCAAGATGCACTATTATGTCACCTGGGACACCTTTATGTTCCTTCAAGCAAGCGTGCCAATATGATATCAAAAGCGCACTACAGTCGAGTCACTGGGAATTTTGGGGTCGAGAAAATGGTGGCAGTACTATAGAAGTATTTCTATTGGCCGAACCTTCGACAGGATGTGGGGAAGTACATCAAATCCTGCACTGCTTGCGCCATTGCTAAAATGACCATCAAGAATCAAGGGCTCTATACTATGCTACCTACCCCTAGTCGACCTTGGGAATCAATCTCCATGGATTACAAGTAAGGCCTTCCTTCTACTAAGCATGGAAATGACTGTGTTTTCATCGTCGTCGACAGATTCTCAAAAATGGCCATTATGGCGGCCTGCAAGAAGAATATCACAGCAGAAGCCACTACTAAACTCTTCTTTGAACAAGTGTGGGTGCACTTTGGGATCCCACAATCTATCATATTAGATCGTGACAGTAGGTTCCTCAGCACATTGTGGTTCAGCCTCTAGTCAATCTTGGACACCAAGCTCTCTAAGTCCACAACTTTCCATCCCCAAACTGATGGCCAGACAGAGGTCGTCAATAGGATGATTGTACACATTCTGCGCATGTACAATTCAAAGAATCCACGCACATGGGATGAGAGCCTTCCCTATGTACAACAGTTATAACCGGGCTCTCCACAACTCAACTAGCCACAGCCCCTTTCAGGTGGGCTTGCGATTCCAGCCACTATGTCCCATTGATGTAGCCATGCCATTTGCAGCTACTTGGGCCGATGCGTCTCATGTCCAATCTAAAGCTGAAAAAGCAAACAACTTCTTCAAGCACATTCAACACATCCGCCAACAGGTTCATGACATATTGGACAGAGCCAATGCTAAGTACAAGCAACAACATGATCAACATCAGGTGCCACACAAATTCCAAGTGGGAAAAAAAGTGTGGCTACATTTATAGAAAGAGCGCCTCACTGGACCCCACCACAAGATTCGCCCACTCCGATATGGGTCGTACACCATCACCAAGGCTATAGGGAACAATGCCTTCGAGCTCAGTATTCCACCATTCCTTCCTTTTTACCTAGTATTCAATGTAGACAGCCTTCATCCCTACTTCCCACCTCTATTGGACACCTCTGACATTGTAGAAGAACTCACACCAAAAAGAGTTAAACCCAAACTGCATGGACATGCCACCATAGACTATATCATGGACATGCAAATCAAGAACACTCGCCGACAGAAGATCCAACTGTATCAAGTTGTTGGCCTCAAGATCTGCTTCTGTATTATTTTTCCGAAGGGCAGCAGATAATTCCTCCACCTCCGGCCTTCCCTGGATTCCCCTTTGTTGCGCTGTCAAAAAACATAGTGTGGATATTTGTGTTGCTTCTCCTTTTGTTGAAGTCCTCATTCTCCAACCTGATTTTCCACTCTTCTCTATATTTCTCCATATTTTGTCCCATGGGGAGATTTAACCCCAGCTGCTGACACCACTCCCCGCCTTGCTTGTTTAAGCTACAAGCTTGCTTCTGGTTCACTTTGGCCTACATTATTTATTTGAATAGGATTTTTATTTTCACACCGATTTGTTGTTGTTTAAGAGCCTTCCCTTGAAATATCCGATTTTTCCTTTCAAGCCAAATCTTCCAGCAAATAAGCTTTGGGATAATAATCCACCCCTCGAAATGCAAGCCTCTCCTGGGGAAGGATTTAGGGAACAGGTCTCCCTAAAAGGACAACAAACTCATGACTTTGGATGGAAGGGTGGGGATGTTGTTCCAAATCAGCAAAGTTTCATTCCATATGTCACGGGCATAGTGACACTCAAGAAAGATGTGAACCATATTTTCCTCCTGTTGTTGATAAAGCAGGCACCGAGAGGGGCCATGGAGGCCGCGATGCTGCAAATTTCAGCTGTGAGGATACTGCTATGCCCCAGCTTCCAGATGAAAATATCAATCTTCGGAATGCTTTTAACCTGCCAGATCCCTTTCTAGATCGCAGGGTTGCGGGGGACAGTGGGAATGGCTTTAAGACATATGTAGCCTTCTGCTGCGAAGTAGCATCCGTTTGAGGAACCACATCCCCTTCTATATTTTTTCCGTATGTTTATGGGGGCTTTCCCAGCCAACGCTTCCATGAATTTAGCCCATGCTTGTTCTAGATGGGAAATAATTTATATTTTTTACCATCCTGCCCAGTTGTTTTTATCCCAATCTGAAATGTCCCACATCATGCATCGACCACCTGTTATCATCCATGTTTTTAGCTCCAACAACTCAGGGTCCTCTCCAATAGCCTCTGCATCCATGATCCTGTCCTCCCATAGTCTGATCCATTTCCCAGTTCCTGGAATCCAATACAGGTGTTTGCACAGCAGCGAAAGAGCACATTTACACAATTGATGAATTGGGAGCCCTGATAATTAGACTGGAAATTCTCCAGGCTACAAAGGTGCCTTCCCAAGCTATATTTTTTCCACAAGGAAACCTGCGCCCATCCTGGGTTCCTTGCTACCCACCGCCATAAGATCTTGGCCCCTAGAGCGATGTTGTGCTCCCTGAGATCTTTTATGTGAAGGCCACCTTCCAGCAGCAGCATGGAAATTTTATTCCAACTAATTAGCAGAATTCCCTTTGCATTATTCTTCCCTCCCTTCCAGAAAAAGGAGCGAATGGATTGCTCCATCTTTTGAAGGATGCCCATCGGAGCCAAAAAACCAGACATCTGAAAAATTGGAAGATTGTTAAGAACTGACTTAATAAGAACGATTTTACCTACTAGATTGAGCCACAACATGCCCCAGGCTTGCATATTAAGCTTGAATTTTTCCAACAAAGGGTCCCAGTCCCTCCCACTCGGGCGTCCTTGGAAGATCGACAGCCCGAGCTATTTAAAAGAACCCCATTTTTTGGAACCTTTGAAGCCCAAAATTCTGGTGATCGTGCTTAGCTCGAGGCCGTGAATTTCTAGGCATAGATAAATAATTTTCTCGTGTTGAGTTCACTGCCAGACTCAACGCAGTAGCGATCCAACTCCAATTTGAAGCGCGAGGCCAAGATGGCAGAAGCACCCCCCAGGAGAATGGAGTCATCGACAAAGAGAGCATGATTTATGTCTCTGACTCCCTTGGTGATCCTAAGGCCCATAAAATCTTGTTCGATTTTCCTTTTCTCCAACATAAAACTAAGGACAGACGCTTGAATGGCAAAGAGAAAAGGGGATAAGGGGCATCCCTGCTAAATCCAGCGAATTGCCTTGAAGAATTATGCAGCATGCCCGTTGACGAGGGGAGAAATCCATGTGTTATCACAAAAATCTGACCTGACAGGCTTCTCATCAAGTGGACTTTGTGTAACTCTTTCAGACCAATCTTTTGGCTGAGACTTAGCCTCCTCAACTTGAGAGGGCTCTCTCAAAAGTTTATGATTTTTGATTAATGGATAGATGGCTAACTGTAAGGTAAAAATACAAAATGATACAACTGGTTGTATCACAGATTAGAAAACATTCATTGGGCTATGGAGTCAAAATAATCTTCAACAAAACATCACAATCTATTAAGCATGGAAGTCAAGGCATTTGGAGTCTAAGTCAATGAGTAAAATAGTAACACAGTGAAATACACAGTCCATTTGCATATGAAGGAAGTTAGAGCATTGTCAAATGAATTCCAAGTATCACATACAAATACCACCGTAAATAGAGATATTTCAGAAGGCCATTAGAACAATAATGAACATAAATTCCTTATGAATCTTGAGTTGTCAAAACAGATCTCTATATTAAGTGAAGAAGAAGCAGTGACATACAACAACACACAGTCTTTGCTAATAAAAATTCCCAACCCTTATGAATTCGACGTCATGCTCTATATAGAGCATTTACAATATAGGATTCTTTGATCCTCCACTAGAGAATTCAAATTCACTTACTTTGACACCTTTCCTACTCTTAAACATGCCATTAATTACAAAATGACAGCTATACTGCCTTTGAAAAGTCCTAACTCTAATAGGAGTGAAACTCCTAAATATGCTTGCAACAACCTTATATAAACTTTAATTCTTCCTTTGACAGCTGTAATCCCATGTATTCGAACTTTGATGATGTCTCCACCTTTGATGTAATCCTGCTGATGACGACAAAAAATGTCCTAGAAATCAGGAGACAGGTTTCCTATTTTTTAGCCCTTAACTTCCATTTTCATCTTCGAGCACTTTTGATCATTGATAGATTAGTTTTACATGTGTCATATTTGCTAATAATTTCTCTGAATCCTTTAATCTTCCACCTGTGCAGAAAAACATCTCCGAAATAATGTAAAAGGATAGGAAATACGTCTACGATATGAAAGTAGCCTGTTTTTGAACCGTAGTTTGTAAGTCATTGTGAAAATTTTCCTTTAATCATTTTTTCTCCTATTTTATTCATTTGAACCTTCACCTGTAATCTCCATGCTTCCACCATCAAAATTTAAAACCAAAACTTATCATTTTTCCCTCCAAAATTCATATGAAAAAGTGCAAAAAGACATCTTTAGCAGTTTCGTAGCGCGCTACAAAACTGTTGTGCAAGTTGATTTTGACACAGTCTTCAAAATTTTTGAGTTGGGGATGCTTATACCAGATGAGTTCTAATATTATTTCAAAACATATAACTTATCTTCAAAGAGATTATTTTCACAAAACTTTATCTTCACCTTAATGAAAGACTGATTTAAAATTTATCATTTTTTGCACTGTTTCATTACCCTGTTTCACTGTTGCTTTAGTTTTTCTTGAGATCTTGTTAGTTGAATCTCCAAGTCTTTAACATTTCTCTTTAACTTTCTATTGCTAGCCCTCAAATGAGTATTCATAACTCTCACAAATTTTTCTTCTTTTATGGCTGGTACATTCGAAGTGGAAAATTGTTCCTCACTGCTAGGAATTTCTGATCTAGAAACCTTTTCACCTTCCCAAAGGGCTTTTATCCTCTTGAAACTTGTTTTTTAAATAGCATGCTTTCTAGATCTCTTCTTTAACCTGGCAATTTCATGATTAGCTGACTTTAACTTTTCCTCCATCTCTTCATAACTGATTTTTGTTGTTTGTGTTGAGAATACTCTGTTTTTAGCTTTTTATGATATAGGTGAAGAAAGATCTATTAATTCTTCACAAACAACAGGTGCTTCATCAGTTTTCTCCAGCTCAACATTAAATTCTTGTATCCTCTTTGACTGTCTGGTTACATGCTTCCTAGCCTTGAAGACAAATGTTGCATCTTCATCATTGAACTCCAGTTTTTTGGAAGACCTCATCTTTTTTTGTTTACCTTCATCGATTTTTATGAATTCAGCTTGTATTAAAGGAGACTCTTCTATGTATATTGCTTGCAAGATATCATCTAAGTTCCCCTTTAAGCCTGGACTGCCACTTGTTCCTGAAAACACTGCTTTCCCTTTTTCTTTTGCAACTTGACTCCTAGTCAGTCTCTGTTAACTTGTTTATCAGCTGACTGTTTTTGTGCAATTTCTTCAATTTCATCTAACTTTTGTTTTGGAGGTTGAGGAGTTTATTCAATGAAAATTGATGTCTTTCCTACCTTTTCTTTCACTTTTTTCCTAGGTTTTAACTTCACAAACATTTTTGTCCTTGTCACTATAGGTTTGTTGGATTTTGTTGGTGGAGTTTCTTTTACCTTAGGGTTATTGACTGTAGTTTGAGCTTCTACTCCAAATCCACATAAAAATAAAAATGATGACCATTCTCTGTTAATATTTTGGAGTTCATTTAAGACCATCAGTTTGATTAAACCATGGTGAAATAAAGAAGTTTCACACCCTTCATATTTCATTTGAACCTTGTTTGTCATCTTGGTAATGCTTCTATATAGGAAAAATGGCAAGTCTAAAGATATTATACCTGTAAAATGTAACAGAAATTTGAAATGGTATGAATAAACTTTATGGTACCTGCCCTCACAGGTAAAATACCTCTGGATATTGAAGAGTAAATTAGCATAGCTATCTTTGATGCAGCTCCTGGGAATTGCATTATTTAAATCCATCTCTCTAAATTCTGGCTTTATAAACACCTTGCATGCCTCCATGTCAAATATGAAACCCTTAAACCATGTTTCTTGCCATCTAGGAATCTCAGTTACCAAGGTTATGGTCTCAGGAGTAACTGCCAAATTTAAGATTCCAATCTTTGTGTTTGAACCACTAAAATGCAAGGCAAATTCCTTTGTTACCTAATTGTGTCCTCCCTGCAATTTTTCACAAAAATTCAAACACCTTCCTTCCTGAAATCCTTTAACACTGTTTTTTCTTTAGCTAGGGCTCCCGTGCTTTCAGTTTCTAACCTCAAGCAATGCCTTGACCTGTGATTCCTTTTTCCTCTGTCATTCTTTCCTTCAGAAATTTATGTCTGCTTCTTGTAGAATTTAATGATCAACCTCGCTTGAATTCAAAAGATCAGCCTCACTTGATAGAAGATGAAAAAATATTTGTTTTAAGATAACCATAAGCTTGAAACTTGAAACATATATGTTGAACTGTTTTGCATGAAAACTGGAGTGAATAATGCATGTAGGTATTTCAAATTTGAACTTGTCTTTCATAAATGAGACCTCTATGATTGCAATGATGAGTTTGAATGGTTACCCGGTTTGGAGATGACCCCTAACTGACTCCTAATGATGAAAACCTAACGGATTCTAACAAATTTGATGTTTTGACATGACTTCCCTATGAATCCGCGCTTTCGTAGCACACTTAGTGCAATTTCGGTGATATGCGCTACGAAAGTAACAGCGCTTTTGTAGCGCAAAACCGGTTTTTTCAATTGGTTGCGCTACGAAACTATAGTTTCGTGGCTTATTGCAGAATATTTTTTTTCAAAGGTTAAAAACATGACTTCTAAATGGATGATGGGACCTTTAAAGCATGGAATGAGACTTAAAGACATTATTTGGAACTCAAAATGAAATTTTGAGACTTCTAACCTATCACTTACCTAATTCATAAATGAAATGACTCAAGACCTATTGACACCATGACTAGAACAAGGTAAAATTTTAGAGTTTAGAAAAAACTTTTATGGTGATAAAAGTGGCTCCACCTGGGATAGTGTGCCCCTGTGGTGCATTAAGAACCCGTAGTTCCAGTGCTGCTATCCAATTTTTGATTAAAAAAAAAACTTTTATTTGAGTTGACAAGAATCTTATTCAAACTCTAATGGCCTTCACCTCGGGCTCAAGCTCTTTGATTCAGCTTGTCATTATTAGCAATAAAACTGACAAAGATGAAATATGTACAATGTCATGAGTGATTGATAAAAATTCAACAAGTATAATGCTTTAGGAACCTGCTATTAACAAGCCCTCCAGCATATGAGCCTCCATCAATTTCCTACAATATATAAGTGTTTTTCCCATGAAAAGTAACTATCTTAAAAGGACCCTTCCATAAATTCTCAAACTTACTATGCTTGCCCTTTTCCTCAATTTTGGCCTCCCATTTCAGCACTTTGTCTTGTATTTGGAAATTGTCTTCTTTTATCTTCTTGTCAAATGTACTTTTAATTATGTTTTAAGCATGCTGATGGCTGTCATAAACTTCATTTATCTTTTCCTGCAAATTTATCAGCTGATTAATCCTCCTCTTCAGAATGCCATTTGGTTCCTCTTCAAGTCCTTGAATTAATTTCATAACAGGTACCCCAAGTGATGTCGGAAAAACAACTTCAACACCATAAACTAATTCATATGGTGAAGTCCCAATCGACCTCTTTGTACATATTCTATCAGCCCATAAGGCATATTTCAATTTCAGATTCCAAGATTTCTTGTTCTCCTGCAATACCTTTTTAATGATTCTTACAATGCTCTTATTTGATTATTCAGCAAGACCATTTCCTTGTGGATAGTATGTTGTAGAATGTCCAAGAGTGATATGGTATTGATGACAGAAATTGATCATTCTCTTAGACTTGAATGCTTGAGCATTATCTGTTATAATGTTCATGGGGCAACCAAATCTAGAAAAGATATTATTCTCTAGAAAAGAAATAATTACAGAATCATTAGCTTGCCTTGTTGGGATCGCCTCTATCCATTTGGTGAAGTAATCCGTTGCTGTGAGAATCCAGTGATGTTGTCCTGATGATGATGGATGTATCTCTCCAATAAATTCTAATCCCCATTGCTGAAAAGATGCTTCCACATAGATAGGAACCAAAGGTAAAGTTACAAGCTTTCTTCTTCCTTCAAAAATTTGGCATTCATGGCATGCAGCAATTCTTTTGTAAATGTCTTTAAACATTGTTGGCCAAAAATGTCCTGCTCTTAGAATCGTATTTGTTGTAGCCTTCTAATAATGGTGACCTTCGCAATCCCCTTTATGGAATTCTTCAATTACTTTATCAGCTTCTTCTTCAAGCAAACAATTTAGCAAAATTCCACTGGTATCCTTCCAAAACATATTTCTGTCAAATATAAAATATCTTAAAGATTTCAGCTTAACAAACCTTTCTTTGGACTTTGTTAGATCAGTGGGAGCTTTGTGATGCTATAGAATAAAAACCACCTCTTTATACCAATCTGAAGTAAGATATTTCTCATCAATAGGGACTAATTCCTCCTCATCATCAGAAATTTTGGATATTTCTGCATTCAGATTTATATCAAGACAGTCCAAGTTTGATTGTGTCATTAAATTTGCCAAGACTTTTCCCTTCACTAATTTTGTTGGTTTAATGTCTATGTCATATTCCAAAAATTTAGCAATCCATTTTCCCCTCTTACCATTGGGACCGGCTTGAGTTAAGATGTCTTTTACTACAATACTTGGAACAAATGCCACAATGTGAGAATGCAGAATGTAAATTCAAAAATATTTGATAGCCTTCACCAAAGCATAGGCCTGCTTTTCTAGAATATTATACTTCAGCTCAGCATTTGCTAATGTTTTACTAAAGAAAGAAATAGGTTGTTCAGTACCTTGTTTTCCTTTTTGTAGCAAAACTCTGGAAATTGTATTTTCTGAAGAAAATGTAAAAACCAGAAATTCTTTGGAAAAATATGGACTGATGAGTATTGGTGCTTGTGTGAGTGCTTTCTTGATTTCTTTGAAAGAAGGCTTTGCCTCTGCTGTCCATTTAATCTAAACTCCTTTCTTTAACATCCTTGTTATATCTTTGACAATCTCAGCAAATTTAGGAATAAAAGCCTAACAAAATTCACTTTTCCAAGAAATGATTGGATCTCTTTCATACTTCTAGGCAGATCTACCTTTTGAATTTCATTAACTCTGTTAGGATCAATCCTAATTCCATCTTCAGAAATAATATGACCAAGTAATTTTCCTATAGTTAAAACAAAGATGCTTTTGGTAGGATTAAGAGAGATACCTAACCTTCTACATTTCAACAGAATTTTCTCTAGGTTTTTCAAATGATCTTCTTCTTTCTTTTAAAAGACTATTATATCATCAAGATAAACAACCACCGTCTTATCCTTTTCTTCAGAAAAATAAATGTCCATTTCTCTTTGAAAAGTAGCTCCCGCATTCATGAGACCAAAAGGCATCTTGGCGTACATGAATGTGCCCCATGGTGTTGTGAAGGCTGTTTTTTCCTAATCATATGGATGTACAAGAATCTGATTATAACCTAAAAACCCATCAAGCATAGACATTCTTTGAGAACCAACAATATTTTGCATAATTGAATCCATCTTGGGAAGGGGATAGTTGTCCTTTAGTGAAGCCTTGTTCAAATTTATGAAGTCAATACAAATTCTGATTCTCCACTCTTCTTTCTAACCGGTACCAAATTTGCAAGCCAATTTGAGAATCTGATTGGGACAATTATTTTAGCATCAAAGAGTTTCTTAATCTCTTTTTCAATCAGTGGCATGAGAAGAGGATTAATTCTCCTCAATTTCTGCTTGAAAGGTCTTTCATTTTCTTTGATAGGAATAGTATGCTAAATAATGGAAGGATCATACTTTTTTAAATCAGCATAACTCCAAGTAAAAACATCAATAAACCTCTTCATCATCTCAATATATTTGAATTTCATATCAGCTGAAAGAAACTTTGAAATTTTGATCATTTTAGGCAAAGCTAATGTACCAAGATTACAGCTCTCTACTTCCTCTTCATCAGCTTGTATCTTTGGTGATTTGAAAACATCATTCTGATCAAAAAGCTTCTCAAAGGGAATAAGACCTTTTGGTATTGAATTATTCTTTAGTTGCAAAACTTCAGAATTTCCTTTAGATTCAACAAGCATGTTTTGTTGGTCTACTTGTGTACTTTCAAATTCTTCTTTCAGCTCAATAAAATTCTTTACCTGTTGATCATCTTCAAAAAATTGCCAATTTGTGATATTGCCTGGTATAGCTGGTCTATGACGAACTTCAATCTCATATTTTTAAGTAGAATGTATAGGAATGATGAAAAGACTTGCAAAGACAACAAGAGAATCAGCAATGGAATTTTGGTCTCTAGTTTTGACATTGAAAGAATAGGCTTGAAAATTTTCCAACATGTCTAAAACTATATTTCTGTATGCTCTCATTATTACATCCTTTGTTTGATAAACAACTTCAAATTGTTTAATAACTAATTCTAAATCTCCAAAAATAGAAATATTTTGAGCCTTCATTCTTTTCAAAACATCTAGACCCAAAATCAAAGATTCATATCCAGCCATGTTGTTTGTGCAATCAAAATTCAATTTGTAGGAGTAAAACTTACTCTCATCACTTGTACTTGTAATCCAAATCCCTGCTCCTACCCCTTCTTTTCATGTTGATCCATCAAAGTAAAATGACCACCATCTTCCCATCTCTTTATCATTTACTTGTTGATTTTCTGTTTGCTGATTTTTAGGCTGCTGAATTTCAGAGTGCTGATTTTCTACTCTCATTTCTTGCTCGACACTATCAGCTGACTCTTTAAAAAGAATAGTAGATCCCAGTTCAGTATCAAAGGCATAAATAAGAAAGTTTTAAGGTTTTTCTTTACTACTTACCATGTAAGCCATTCTAGTCTCTCGATACAGTCTTATTTTCTCACCAAAAACAGGAATAGTACCATAGGTAAGGTCCATCTGCATTGTGCCTTTGATTTTCGCTGCCCATGATCTTGACAATAACATACCAAAATTTTGCGGAATTTCAGCCACTACAATGTCCATAACAACAGTGTTTGCTGGGATTTGTGTTAGACCAACAATAACATCCTTAATTAAACCAATGCATTGAACTATTTTTGAATCAAAAGAAAAAAAATCCTTATATGGTCTTGTTATTTGTAACCCCATCCTTTCCATGATTACTTTGGGCATAATATTATGAGAAGCCCCTGAATCCAACATAGCATTATGTAAATTCATATCATGAATACTAATTCTTACATAAAAAGGAGGAAACTCTTCATTTTGTTCATCTTCTAGCCTTGGACCCAAATATATAGTAGGATTGTCTTCTTGAACATTCAAAATATCAGCAGCTCCTGGTTGTGAATTTAACATCTTAACAATCTTGCTTCTATATTCATTTACCTTGAGAATCTCGCCAAATGGGACTGATATTTTAATCTTTGAAATTTGATTCTCAAGGTTGAAAACATAAACATATTTTTTAGCTTCTTTGATAGGATGAGGAAGTTGAGTGTCTTTCTTACCTTTAGTGATCTTTGGAGTATCCTTTTTTACTTCAACAACCTTTGGAGTATCTTTCTTAGGCTGCGTTTTGTTTGCAATAATAGGCACATTTCTGTTTATGAAGTTGTATTTCTTTTTCATTTCAAAAATAGCATGTTGATACCCCTTGAAATAATCTCATGGTTCTTCTCCTTGATTAGCCAAATATGATTCATCATGCTCTTATTTAGTCAATAAAATTCCTGACATTTCTTCATCAAGGCAATGGATAGATTCTTCAGGAATTTCAGGCTCATCTTCTTCATCTACCAAATTCTGTTGAAAAGGAGGTCTCACTGGAGGATCAGCTTGTTGATTTCTATTTTCTCTTGGTATTTGTTGGTTTTGAGGTCTCCTGAATTGAGGATTTCTAAATTGAGGTTCATGTTGCACAGGAGGAGCAGAAGTGTTTCCAAGAGCCAACCTATCTATCAACTTCTCCATAGTTTTCATCATTGAATCAAATTTATCATCAGATGTTGAAGAGGAAGGTTTCTCTTCTTCTTTCAATTTAGTTTTTCCCATTTTTGACTTTTTAGCAGCTATCATGTTTACATCTACCTTTACTGCATCATTTTGCATTTCAACGAGTGTAGGTGATTCTTTTTCTCTCGACAAGATATAAAATTCATAGTTAAATGCTTCAGCATATCTCATTTGTGCTAAGGCTTATGGAGGTTTCAAATGAGATGGAATTGAATCAAAAACTTTATTAAACCTTTTTGAAAAGTTTTGGACATATTCATCAACTGCCCTTCTAAGATTGTTATATTTAGTAAGTGCTTGAACTAGATTGGTTCTATTTCCCCATTTTCTCAAAAATTTGTCTTCAAACTCATCCCAAGTTCGAATAGTTCCCGGTGCAAGAGCTTTAAACCATTTTCTAACTTCACCGGTAAAACTTTGTGCAAACAGTATTAACTTTACATCTTCATAATCAACCTCTTCTCTGTCTATAAAATCATTAAATTGATCTACATGTTGCTCTGCTGTGAGTTCTTCATCACTTCCCCAAGTCTGAATCCTAGCAGCATATTTACTAGGGAGATCATGTAAAACAACAGGATGGACAAGTGGTGCATACCTAGCAGGGGCAGCCATGTTTAAAGGATGAATAGTAGTTTTAGGAATGGCAGAAACACAAGATGAAGAACTGATATGAGAAGGAATATTTGGTTTCTGTAAGCCACTAACAATTGAGCTCCAATTTGGAAGGGGTAAACCAGCTTTTGATTTCAACAAGACTTCAAAAGGATCAAGTTCTTTCAGCTTGTCTACAGACTCTTTTTCTAACAACAGTTAAGAGGTAACATCTTCCCAAAATTCTTCTTTGTCTTCTTGTGTTACTAGGGCTGAAGTGTCAATTCCTCTCTTATGTAAGTCTAAGATAATATCAATGAGTTCCTTTTCACTTTCTGATCTAAACAACACTTCATGAATTTTGTCTTCAGGACTTCTTAATATTTCAGAGGACAAATATTTCGAATGAGATGGAGTACCTGATATTTCTGAAATTCTTTCACTGCCTCTTGAAATAGTGTTTGGATTGTCCATGATGGTAGGTGGATTGGGATCAAGATTTCTCCGTGTGTATCTCCTTCTTGAAGCCACCTTTAAAATTTTGAAATTGTATGGAGTCACCAAGGTAGATGCAGCCTTGAAAAGCTTTCTGAGCTCCTGCTTCAGAAGTTCATCTTCTTGACTTTGAGAATGAGTAATCTTCATACTCCCGACAGACGCACCAAAATGTTATTACCAAAATCTGACCTGATAGACTGCTCATCAAGTGGAATTTGTGTAACTCTGTCAGACCAATCTTTTGGCTGAGGCTTAGCCTCCTCAACTTGAGAGGGCTCTCTCAAATGTTTATGATTTTTTATTAATGGATAGATGGCTAAATCTAAGGTAAAAAGATAAAATGATATAACTGGTTGTATCACAGATTAGCAAACATTCATTGGGCTATGGAGTCAAAATAATCTTCAACAAAACATCACAATCTATTAAGCATGGAAGTCAAGGCATTTGGAGTCTAATTCAATGAGTAAAATAGAAACACAGTGAAATACAAAGTCCATTTGCATATGAAGGAAGTTAGAGCATTGTCAAATGAATTCTAAGTATCGCATACAAATACCACTGTAAATAGAGATATTGAAGTAGGCCGTTAGAACAATAATGAACATAAACTCCTTATGAATCTTGAGTTGTCAAAACAGATCTCTGTATTAAGTGAAGAAGAAGCAGTGACATACAACAACACACAGTCTTTGCTAATAAAAATTCCCAACCCTTATGAATTCGACCTCATGCCCTATATAGAGCATTTACAACATAGGATTCTTTGATCCTCCACTAGAGAATTCAAATTCACTTACTTTGACACCTTTCCTAATCTTAAACATGCCATTAATTACAAAATGACAGTTATACTGCCTTTGAAAAGTCCTAATTCTAATAGGAGTGAAACTACTAAATATGCTTGCAACAACCTTATCTAAGCTTTAATTCTTCCTTTGACAACTGCAATCCCATGTATTCGAACTTTGATGATGTCTCCACCTTTGATGTAATCCTGCTGATGATCACAAAAACTGTCCTAGAAATCAGGAGACAGGTTTCCTGTTTTTTAGCCCTTAACTTCCATTTTCATCTTCGAGCACTTGTGATCATTGATAGATCAGTTTTACATGTGTCATATTTGCTAATCATTGCTCTGAATCCTTTAATCTTCCACCTGTGCAGAAAAACATCTCCGAAATAATGTAAAAGGATAGGAAATAGGTCTGTGCTACGAAAGTAGCATGTTTTCGTAGCACAGTGTGTAAGTCATTGTGAAACTTTTCCTTTAATAATTTTATCTCATGTTTTATTCATTTGAACCTTCACCTGTAATCTCCATGCTTCCACCAGCAAAATTTAAAACCAAAACTTATCATTCTTCCCTCAAAAATTCATATGAAAAAGTGCAAAAAGACATCTTCAACAGTTTCGTAGTGCACTACGAAACTGTTGTGCAAGCTGATTTTGACATAGTATTCTAAACAGTATTCAAAATTTTTAAGTTGGGGATGCTTATACCTTATAAGTGCGGATATTATTTCAAAAAATATAACTTATCTTCAAAAAGATGATTTTCACAAAACTTTATCTTCACCTTAATGAAAAACTGATTTAAAATTTATCATTTTTCTGCACTGTTGCATTACCCTGTTTCACTGTTGCTTTCGTTTTTCTTGAGATCTTGTTAGCTAAAACTCCAAGTCTTCAACCTATCTCTTTAAATTTCTATTGATGGCCCTCAAATGAGTATTCATAACTCTCACAAATTTTGCTTCTTTTATGGCTGGTACAGTCCAAGTGAAAAAATTGTTCCTCACTGCTAGGAATTTATGATCTAGAAACCTTTTCACGTTCCCAAAGGACTTGTATCCTCTTGAAACTTGTTTTTTCAATAGCATGCTTTCTAGCTCTCTTCTTCAACCTGGAAATTTCATGATTAGATGACTTTAAATTTTCCTCCATCTCTTCATAACTGATTTTTGTTGTTTGTGTTGAGAATACTCTGTTTTTGGCTTTTTCTGATATAGGTGAAGAAAGATCTATTAATTCTTCACAAATAGTAGGTGCTTCATCAATTTTCTCCAACTCAACATTAAGTTCTTGTATCCTCTTTGACTGTCTGGTTACATGCTTCCTAGCCTTGAAGACATATGCTACATCTTCATCATTGAACTCCAGTTTTTTGGATGACCTCATCTTTTTCTGTTTTCCTTCATCAATTTTTATGAAGTCAGCTTGTACTAAAGGAGAATCTTATATGTCTATTGCTTTCAAGATATCATCTAAGTTCCCCTTTAAACCTGGACTGTCACTTGTTCCTGAAAACACTGCTTTCCCTTTTGCTTTTGCAACTTAACTCCTAGTTAGTCTCTGTTTAACTTGTTTATTAGCTGACTATTTTTGTGCAATTTCTTCAATTTCATCTAACTTTTGTTTTGCAGGTTGAGGAGTTTCTTTAATGACAATTGATGTCTTTCCTACCTATTCTTTCACTTGTTTCCTAGGTTTTAACTTCACAAACCTTTTTTTCCTTGTCACTACAAGTTTGCTGGATTCTGCTAGTGGAGTTTCTTTTACCTTAGGGTTACTGGCTGTAATTTGAGCTTCTACTCCAAATCCACATAAAAATAAAAATGATGACCATTCTCTGTTAATATTTTGGAGTTCATTTAAGACCATCAGTTTTATTAAACCATGGTGAAATAGAGAAGTTTCACACCCTTTAGATTTAATTTGAACCTTGTATGCCATCTTAGCAATGCTTCTATACAGGAAAAATGGCAAGTCTAAAGATATCATACCTGTAAAATGTAACATAAGTTTGAAATGGTATGAATAAACTTTATGGTACCTGCCCTCATAGGCAAAATACCTCTGGATATTGAAGAGTAAATTAGCATAGCTATCTTTGATGCAGCTCTTGGGAATTGCATTGTTTAAATCCATCTCTGTAAATTCTAGCATTATAAACACCTTACATGCCTCCATGTCAAATATGAAACCCTTAAACCATGTTTCTTGCCCTCTAGGAATATTAGTTACCAAGGCTATGGTCTCAGGAGTAACTGACAAATTTAAGATTCCAATATTTGTGTTTGAACCACTGAAATGAAAGGAAAATTCCTTTGTTACCTGACTATGTCCTCCCTGCAGTTTTTCACAAAATTTCAAACACCCTGCCTTCCTGAAAGCCTCTAACATTGTTTTGTCTTTAGCTAGGGCTCCTGTGCTTTTAGGTTATGACATCAAGCAATGCCCTGACCTGTGATTCATTTTTTCCTCTATCATTCTTTCCTTCGGAAATTTATGTATGCTTCCTATAGAATTTAATGATCAGCCTCGCTTGATGATAACAGTCAGCCTCGCTTGATAGAAGATGAGAAAAGCTTTGGTTTAAGATAACCATAAGCTTAAAACTTGAAACAGATATGTTGAATTTTTTTGCATAAAAACTGGAGTGAATAATGCATGTAGGTCATTCAAATTTGAACTTGTCTTTCATAAATGAGACCTCTACGATTGCAATGATGAGTTTGAATGGTTACACATTTTGGAGATAACCCCTAACTGACTCCTAATGATGAAAACCTAACATATTCCGACAAATTTGATGTTTTGACATGACTTCCCTATGAATCCGTGCTTTTGTAGCGCGCTAGTGCAATTTCGGTGATATGCGCTACGAAATTAGCAGCGCTTTCGTAGCACAAAACTGGTTTTTTCAACTAGCTGCGCTACAATACTGCGGTTTCATCGCTTATTGCAGAAGATTTTTTTTCAAAGGTTAAAAACATGACTTCTAAATGGATGATGGGACCTTTAAAGCATGGAATGAGACTTAAAGACATTATTTGGAACTCAAAATGACATTTTGAGACTTCTAACCTATCACTTACTCAATTCATAATTGAAATGACTCAAGACCTATTGATACCATGACTAGAACAAGGTAAAATTTCAGAGTTTAGAAAAAACTTTTATGGTGATAACACCATGGTTTTATAATGCAAGCCTTGACCCAGTTTATAAAGTGGCAGTCAAACCCAAATTGTTGCATGACCCCAAAGAGAAATTTGTGCGTAACTCTGTCAAACGCACTAGCCAGGTCCAGTTTGATAGTCGTGCCATTTTCTCGTCTTTGGATGATTGAATGGATCACTTCCTGAACTAGAATAAAGTTATCAGTTATCTACCTACCTTTGACAAATCCCCCGGATGATTTTCGGAAGAAGGCCTTTCAGTCTGTTGGCCATGACTTTGGTGATGATTTTGTAGCGAATGTTGCAGAGTGAGATTGGCCTAAATCTGTTGAAAGTACTTGCACCATTCTATTTAGGTATAAGGGCCAAGAAGGTCGAGTTGGTGCTGCCCCCAATCTTGTGGCAAGTCTGGGACTTTAAGATCATTTTGTATAGATCCTTTTTGACAATATTCCAATAAGTTGTAATGAATCGAGTAGTGATTCCATCTAGCCCAGGAGCCTTGTCTGGATCCATTTCATCTAAAGCTTGCTTGATTTCCTTGACCGTGACAGGAGCAATCAACATAGCATTCATTTGGGCATTGACCTTTAGAGGGACCAACTCGAGCAGATTGGAGCTAAAACTTGCTTGCTTGTCCTCTGTGTACATATCTTTGAAGTGCTGAAGGGTAGCATGTTTGATGATGGTGGGATCGGAGAAGGTTTGATCTCCTGAGGTTATCTCCACTATAGTGTTAAAGCTTCTTCTGGCCTGAGTGTGCTTGTGAAAGAAGGAGGTGTTCCTGTCCCTAGATTTTAGCCACAAACTGCAAGATTTAAGCCTCCAAAATTCCTCCTCCCAAATGCAAGCCTTATGGAGATTACCCTGGAGCTCCTCTTCCAGGGTTACGCTGTCTTTCGAGATGTCCATCTCTTCCATTTGTTTCTGGTGACTTTTCAAACAGGCCTGGGTCGTCCACCTTGACTCAGTCAGAGAGGGGAGGGCTTTAGGCCAGATTTTGAGGGCCCTCTTCACTCTCCTCAGCTTTTATTCCCATACAAAGAAGGGGGATCCACCGGCAAGTTGTTTCCAAAATTCCTCAACTCTGTCCAAAAAATCAGATTGTTGCACCTAGAGGGCACTGAAACGGAAGGGAATAGGTCCTAGATTCCTTTGCAGCTTCAGCTCAAGTCTATTGGGCTTGTGATCAGAGACCGAAGAGGAAAGAATATCAAAACTGACATCAAGACCTAAAAGCAAGAAGGAGCTTTGGATGAGAAAACGATCTAACCTTGCAGCAATGTGGCCTAGACCCGATCTTCTATTGGTCCAAGTATATTTTCCCTTGGGTGGCTTGAAGTCCAACAGATCCCAGTCTTGGATGAGCTCTTCCACCCATTCCCCAGTTGCATCCCTTACAATGTTTCCCCCTCACTTCTCCTCTTGACTTAAAGTGATGTTCATGTCTCCAGCGAGAATGACATTGTCCATTTGAATCTCATTTGCTAGCTCCCTAATTGATTCCCAGTAGACTTTTTTTCCTCCCAAGAAGACCGAAGCATAAATATTGAAGAGATTCACAGTTTCTTTGGTGTGAAGATGAAAAAGCTGAGCAAAAATCCAATTTGAGTTAAATTTAACCTGGATTTTCTCAAAGCATGTCTCGTCCCATAGCATTCCCAACCCTCCTAAGGCGCCTCTAGAGGAGACTGCGACACCTTCCCCTTTTCCCCAAAATTGTTTGCTTTTATGGAGAAAGTCCATTTCCTCCATTTTGGTCTCCTAGATGAGAAGAATGTCGGGCCTTTCCAACCTTACTAGGCTTTTCATTTCTTCTTCTTTTAGGTTGCTACCTATCCCTCTACAGTTCTAAGAGGCGATCTTCATTACTTCCTTTTTTGAGATGAGAGGGCTCCTTTAGAGCCCTAGCTTTGATTTCTGTGTGCTTTAAGGTTTTTTTCCAACATCTTTTCTTGGGTCGGTTGGGTCCCCTACAGCTTCTCCTTGTAGGTTTCTTGTTCTCTCTTTGCCCTAGAGGATTTTCGTCTGCTGGTAGATCTTCTGACCGAAGTTTGGGAGTCCCCAATTTCTCCTTCTTCCTCCGACTCCTCTGAATCCTTATCTTCCCCCTCGGTGACAAAATATTTGTCTTTCGGGGTTCCTCCAGGATATTTTCCAATCTTCAATGGTGTTAGGGTTTCCTGCATTTGGATATCCTTTTGCATGTTCTATGGATCGATTTCTTGAACTTCCTCTGTCTCTGAACTCAAGGCCACAAAGTTGTTCTCTTGGCCTTTCTGGGAGGGTTTGGCTTTAGGAATACTTTCTGTGGGTGATGAACTTCCCTTTCCTTTCTCCGCTGGCCCTGGCTTAAGGCTCGTTCTGGGTTTCTTGGCTTGCTGCCATCCTTCTTCTTTCTCCTTTTCTGGGGCTGCATTTTTGGGACAATTCTTGGTGAAGTGGCCATACTCATGATATCCGCGGCATTTGAACGATAGCTATTCGTAATATAATTTCTGCAAATGGGAACAGTTTCCCACCGTTAGCTTGATGGCTTCAGGAAGCCCAACTTCAAGGTCCACCTCCACGTAGATTCTGGCACAGTCATATTGGTCTTTGTTGTTAGCTCTGTCTATGAATTTCTTGAGGGCGTTGTCGATTTTCTGCAAGGATTCCCAGTTCCAGCAGTGCACCGGCAATTTTGGGAGCCTGACCCAGACTGGAATGGTAGATAGGACATCCTTTGAGGGGTCAAAGTCTGCAGACCAGTGATTTAGGTACAACCCTTGAGTACCCATGAAATAGGGTTCGTTTCCAAAGATCAGGTCCTTATCTTCCTTTGTGTTGAATTCGAACAGAAAAAACCCCTGCCCCAGGAAGTATGAGGTAACATTGTTTGCAATAAGGGGCTTCCAGTTTCGAGTGATCTAGGCCTCCGTAGTTTTTGGTGAGGGCCATAAGCTCGTGAACTGTCCAACCAACGCGCGGTCCAGAAGGGAAAGGGCCACTTTCATCAGACCCTCAGGCGGGAGAGCTACCGAGGGAATCTCATCCAGTCGCTTGACAAATTTGGAGGCGAGTTGCTTCTTCTTCTTAGGTTGGGAAGCGATCAGTAGCTTGAACGCCTCAACCTCAGGAGGAGGAGGAGGTGGTGGAGGAGGGTCTTGAGATTCCGCCATTGGGGCAAGCCCTAGCCAGGGTGAGCACCCCATGCAAAGCCATAAACCCTATGCGCGGTGAAGGGCAGAGCGGAGGCAGAGTGTGGTATCTTTAGCAATTTATTCTTTTTTTGTTATTATTATTTAATAAACAAATATTAATTAATAAGTAAATATTTATGATTAATAAATAATAATTAATACTTATTATAAATTTCATAAATAATTAATAATAATTACTTATTAATTATATAATTAATAATATTAATAATAATTATTATAATAATAATTATTTAATTATTATTACAAATATGTATTTATTATTAATAAATAAATATTTATTATTATTATTATTATTAATTAACTATTATTTATTATTAACCATAAATATATATTATTAATTATTGTAATAGTTATTATTATTATTATTATTAATTAACTATTATTTATTATTAACCATAAATATATATTATTAATTATTGTAATAGTTTTTTTAATATTATTTTTATTATTATATATTTATCATTCACTTGTGTGTGGGTAGATACAAACAACGCTTTATATTAATTTCATTTAATTAATTAAATGTGGTTGTATTAATAAATAAGTTTATAATAAGATATATGAACATTAAAAATAATATATATATATATATATATATATATAATTTTTATTTTTTTATATATTATTAATATAAATATAAATTTAACATATGTAAATGGTGGTTATGTTATGATAAAGTAGAAATTTTTTAAAAGTATAAATTTTAATTATTTAATGTATAAAATTAGAGTAGTGCATAATTTTTATAAAATATTAAATTTATTTATATATTTAGAGTGAATTTTCAATATTAAAGAATTAGAATATACCTATAAACCAAAAATATCTATTTGAAAATTATGTCATAAGTCCTTTTAGTAAAAATCATATAAAATGCTTGAACCATTGTAAATTTATAAATAGAGCGGAGAAGTCAGTCAGTCCCCCCGCGTCCGGCCATAAGTCTAGCAATATCATATCCATTTGTTCAAGTGGGATGATGGGCAACAACGACATGTGGGATAATAGTCATTTATACGTAGAATTTTGATTATTTTCGAAAAAACTTAGATCGTTCCATTTTCATAAAATAAAATAAAAATTCTTATCAGGAAACCTCTCTCATAAAAAATGGTTCTTCAAGTAACGATCTACAACAATACAACGTCACAGGTAATATTCAAAGGTGAACTGCAGTTTATGGTAACCGAATTTGTCCAAGTGGACCAGACGACTTTCAATACCAGTGATCATGAGACTGTTCAATTTGTCCGCAGTGATCATGAGATTGTTCAAATTGAATGGATAACATTTAATGGCCAAACGGCAGTCAAACTGCCATCACTATCGAACTGTTCAAATTGAATTGCCAGCATTTTAATGAGCATCATGAAATGGGTATATGCCGTATTGGCTCGTTCAAGTTGAACACAGGACAACAAACAAAGGCCGGACCGCACTGATGAACACGTTATAATGGGCATCATAGTATTGTTTGGTAGCAAGTCAGCTCAGTGATTTTAGAATGGGGAGCGAAAAGGCCATGAAATCAGAACAACTCTCACATATTAGGTCTTCTTTTCTTATCCTCTTCTTTGTCATGTTGCTGCTGTTTCAGATAGAGCCCGGCGATGCAGAAAACACCGCTTCGGACAGGATAGAGTTGGGTACCTCTCTCACTGGTAATCAGACCAGGATTTCTAAGAGCCAGCTCTTCAAATTGGGATTTTTCCATCTCAACCACGACAACGTGAAAATCTGGTATGTGGGTATTTGGTATGCCCAGACTGCAGAGCAGACAATCGTTTGGGTAGCCAACATGGAGCAGCCGCTGGAGAACGCGTCTAGCGTTTTTAATCTCACAGAGGATGGGCGTCTCCTTCTGTCCTATGGGGGATGCACCCTTTGGTCCACTCAGGGAAACGGGAAGAAACCTTCTTCAGCTGTAATCACGGATGCTGGTAACTTGGTCGTTCTGAGTGCAACCAATAACTCTGAAATCATTTGGCAGAGCTTCGACCATCCCCAAAATACATGGATGCCAAACATGAAAATTAGCAACAGGCAGAGGCTGTCGTCCTGGAGGAGCCCTTGGGATCCGCGTCCTGGGTTGTACAGTCTTCAGATGAATCCAAACGGAACTATCCAGTTCGTGCTGATGTGGAAGAATGAGACCACATATTGGGACGACGGTGTTTGGAACGGCAAAGATTTCAGCAAAGAGCCCGAGTCACCTGTAGATGGGTGGATCGGTTTTAGCTATTTCAGTAATGGTTCGTACAAGGAATTTAATGTAAATATACCACAGGAATTCCTTGTAGTTATGGATAAGTCAGGACAAATTCGGATATACAAGATGCTGGAAAATAAAGAATGGAGCCTGGTCTGGCAACAACCCTCCACTCAGTGCCAAGTTTATGCAGTATGCGGGCCTTATGGATTCTGAAACAATAACAATTTACAGTCCTGTAACTGTGTGTCGGGGTTTGTCCCAAGAGACAGCGGAGAATGGGATTCTCAACAGTGGTCCAGCGGCTGTGTGAGGAAGACCTCGTTACGATGCAGTACTGATGCGGCGAACGAGACCACCACAGACGGGTTTGTAGAATTAAGTGGCACATCTATGCCCCCTCACGGGGTTGTTGTATACAAATTAGGGCCAAAGCAGTGCCAAGCATCGTGTCTCAGCAATTGTTCATGCACCGCATATGCTTATCATGCTAAAGGCACTTAGCAGAGTTGTGTAATGTGGTTCGGTGAATTGCTAAATATCTACGATACCTCCAACGGGATCTCTCTGTTTCTGCGGTTAGATGCCGCTGATGTGCCTCGTACCTCTAATTCCATCAAGAAGATGACTGTAGCAGGCGTCGTGGGCGGCGTCATGGGCGGGATGGTTGCTATCTTGGCCTTTTTATTATTGTTTCGCTGGTGTTGTAGAAAGCGACCCGTCTTTTCTGCAACAGATTGCGTGCCAGTTGGGCTTACTGCATTCACTTACAAAGAGCTGCAGAGTGCAACGAAGAATTTTTCTGAGCGTCTGGGAGGCGGGGGTTTCAGGTCCGTCTTCAAAGGGACTTTAGCAGATGTCTCTCTGGTGGCAGTTAAGAAGTTGGAGGGTGTGAACCAAGGAGAGAAGCAATTTAGCATGGAGGTGAGTACCATCGGAGTCACGCAGCATGTGAATTTGATTAGACTTCGGGGATTTTGCGCAGAGCGATCTCTAAGAATGTTGGTGTACGAATACATGCCTAACGGCTCCCTCACCTCTTTACTATTCAAGAAATCCCCAAGAGATGATGAGCAGCACAAATTGTTGGATTGGAAAACACGCTTCGGCATCGCAGTGGGAACTGCCCGCGGAATTGTTTACCTGCACGAGAAGTGCAAAGACTGCATTATTCATTGTGATATCAAGCCCAAAAACATCCTCTTGGACTCCAATTTCTGCCCCAAGGTAGCCGATTTCGGGATGGCAAAGCTCCTGGGTAGAGAGTATAGTAAGGTCCTGACGACCATCAGAGGAACCAGAGGTTACTTGGCCCCCGAGTGGATCTCTGGTCTGCCCATTACTGTGAAGGCTGACGTCTACAGCTTTGGCATGACATTGCTCGAAATAATTGCAGGGCGAAGAATCCTGGACAGAGTTTCCGAATCCGGTGAGCTGTTCTTTCCAGCCTGGGCTGCAAGTCAGATAAGCAGCGGAAACGCCATGGAAGTGCTCGACAAGAAATTGTTGAACGAATTAGCAGACGCGGAGCAAGTGCAGAGGGCCGCCATAGTGGGAGGATGGTGCATCCAGGACGACGAAGACGCGAGGCCGTCGATGAGTAAAGTGTTGCAGATATTGGAAGGCATTGTAGAAGTACCCGCTCTTCCCCCACTTCCCCCCTCTCTCCATAGCTGTGATGAAAGTCCAGTCATTTTCTCCTGGGATGAAGATCAAAATTCCTCTGATGTGTACGCAACATCAGTGGCAGTGCCTCCCTCATGAAAATAAAATTTAAATAACAGTGGAAAAGAGTTGGGCGGGGCCACGCACTTTGATTTAATCGCTGGCAAACGCTATTAAGATCCTTCTTGCTTCTTTCATAAATTTATGAGATGACGATCTGTAAAACAACCCTGTAAAGTACATCCATATTGCGGCATCATGCCGTCTTGACCTGTGTGCGATTTTAATCAATGATGTTAGGGAATATTTTTTTATAAGAAATCATAAATTCAAATGATAAAAAAAGTTGATATATATCTTTCTCATAATAATATTAATATTTAGAAAATTCATCTCTTGCATCCATATATAATAACCAAAACATATATGCTAAAAATTAAGATATAAAAATTAATTTGTGAAATATATATGTCATGGATTTCAAATATTGAAATCCAAAAGAAATAAATACTAATTTGGTGTTTTTTTTGGTTGTGACCTTAAAACTAGATTATTATTATTATTATTAAAAATTTGAAATATTAATTTATGGGTCAGTTGTTCCATAAACAACGGTATTTCATACACCAATTTGGTGTGACTTGGTTGTAACCTTAAAATTGAATTATTATTATTATTATTAAATTGAAATATTAATTTATTCTTATTAAAATATTTAAGATATTTTAATATGGTTGATTATGATTCATTATCTTTCATTATGTTTTATTATGGTTATGTTTGATGATGATTGAATATTGTTTGGCCATGGTTAATTGCAACTCACTATATTTTATTATGATTGACTTTAACTCACCATAGTATATGATGGTTGAATTTGGTTAAACATATTGATTATCGATTATAATAATTTGATAATTATGTTAATATGAGAGTCTATTATAGAATAGAGCTTCCATAATTTTAATTTAATTATCAATAATTCTTAGGTGGATGGTAAGGATTTAACCTCCACTAAATATTCTAGAATATTCTTACTAATAGTCACAAATCAAAAGTTGAGATTTATCTTAAAACTAACTATTTTCTTTCTACCCTTTTAATTAAATTGATTAATTAATTTTTTTTTCATATGAAATGAGTTATGTTTATATGGACATGTGGTATTGATAAGCTATGATATTGGCCCCTAGTGAGCCATACATACTCTATCCCCTATTGATTTGAACCCCTGATCTCTTACAAGAAGTCAACCTTCTCAACAAAGTAAATAATGGTTAACTATGTTTGACTATGATTTACCTATTTACTCCCATCTAGATTCGAAACAAAGCACAATTATTCTTGACGTAGTAAGCAATGGAGTTGTCTTTAGTGTGAATTTTTGGAGTTTCAGTGAAAAAATTGAGGTAAAATCTTGATTTATGTTATTTAAATTGGTTTTTTTATTGTATATATGGATTCAGCACCCTAAAAAACCTCTAGAGCACTTATATTGTCACTGCAAGGTTACCCATCAAACATTTGCTTTCAATAAATTCCCACCAGATTTTAGAGAAATTAGACCGAAAAAAACCACCATAAAAGCCTTCAAAAAGTCGCACTAAAGACTACTCTGTAAGCAATGGTTAACTATGTTTGACTATGGTGTATCATGGTTTTCCATGATTCATTATAGTTTGCCTTATTGTAAGCAATGGTCAACTATGTTTGACTATGATTTATCATTCCAAAAAACATATAGAACTAATTGTTGTGGAGGTAAATCCCCTCTGCGGACAGAGGCGATCCCTACTAGCCCAGCAGGGGTCTAGCAACAAACAAACAATGTCATGACGCAGGTTCCTA
Source organism: Pinus albicaulis (assembly GCA_034641835.2). Taxonomy (NCBI): domain Eukaryota; kingdom Viridiplantae; phylum Streptophyta; class Pinopsida; order Pinales; family Pinaceae; genus Pinus; species Pinus albicaulis. The sequence goes on from CM076579.1 coordinate 1,586,428,824, forward strand.
ATTACGAATGAAAAGGCTGGAGATAGAAGCCTACCTGGATTCCAACGCTAGGATCTGAAGAAAAAGCGTCCCCGTTCCTCAGCCTCGGCAGATCACAATCCCTCCACGATCTCCGCGGATGAACACCTGCACATGGAAGAAACGAACAGATACAAGCATAGAAACCAGCATACGTAACTAAACATCAGTCAGAAAGGACATTACTCGCATTAACCTGATGGAAAACGGAGTGGAACCATAATCATAATCATCTATTAAATAACCAGCGAAGAAAGATTACAACCAAGTTCTGACGTCGCGGTCTCCTTCGGACGGGTCTCCAGCAGTCCACGTCTCGCAAAGCTTACCAAGGAAAGGGAAAACCTCTCCAGAGTCTCGTGACAATGGTCTCCTTACTTGAGTCAGCCTTAAGGAAAAAAAGGGATTCTTTGCAACACAAAGGCTCTTGGGAATATGGAGATTCAGAGCTTAGGCACTTCAAGACTAGCTTGCCATTGATTTGAGCAAGCTTTTATAGATGGGGAAGGAGGAGTTGAGATCCCTATTATTATGGGATTGGCCCTATCAATAAGGAAGGTTCCATGGGAGGTGGCAAAACCACTTCCCTCCATAGAACTCCCGCAGCCAACCTCCCAACTCAAGATAGGTGATGGTTTGTGAATTTGTTAGAACTAAACTTCCGCCATCCTTATTTAAAAAACAACTCCCAAATTGGGTGGCGCGACTACGGCTCTATGACAGAGCGCCAAGTGGCGCGACCCCTTTGCATTAATTTCTCCATTGGCGCGAGTACTGAACTGCTTGCCCGCGCCAATGCCAAAAGGGCTGTTTTTCATGACTTTTGCAAGGAGATGTCTCAAGGGAAAATGAAGCTCATGTTCAGAGGGATGCATTGATGATGTTTTCAAGGCATGACAACGTTCACAGGTCACAGAATGGGTCCTCCATTGTGCGGGATGGGGAATGGTAAGGACGGTGACAAATTACTGTGTAACACTAATACCTGTAAATGTAAACCAATATCTATAAATATAAATATGTAATTAATGAATATTATATAAACTATTAAAGACAATGCAAATGTAAAAGTAAATAAGAAGAGAAAAATAAGGGGAAACATGAATTTAATAAAATAGAAAATGAAAACAAGAAATGAAAGATCAAGGTGTGGCAAATGAAAGGTTCTTCTTGTTAGCCTTCCCATTACCCTAAGTCTCTTTATTTATTCTTGTGTTTTTACCCCCAAAATGTCTTTTGCTAGGAGGAGAGAATGCAAAGGATTTATATGTTTTGTTGAATGGAAATAGAGCCATTAATTACATTTAAATAGATATTTGCAAAATGAAAACTGAGCAATCAGTTGGCACTAGTACTACTGCTATATATATGTTATACATGTTGCACCTATGATGCTATGGGCATGTGGTGTTGTGTATATATGTTGATGTGTGTATATTTCATATGTAGTGCTAGGTATAGATGTGATCTGAATTTTGATGTGCTGGCTTCCTCATCAATATAAAAGAAAAGTGTGCTTAAGGATTGTTTCAATAGCAAGTTTATGAGAGGGTTTATGTGTTAAATTTGTGTGTCTTTTATGACCAATTCATGAAGTAAATTAGCTTTAAAAATACATAAACAACAAGTAAATTGCAGACAATACAATACACAACAAGCACATTACACATTAGTGATGAAGGAGTTCACCCTTGGGCCAGCTTCAATGGCTTGGCCCTCTTTTATTAACTGATAAAAAATATGAATATAGCCATTTCCTAAGCTCTAATGGCTCTCACACCTGCTCCAATGGCTTTGGGACACCCCAAATACCCCTATTTTTGTTTTGACTGAGTCGAATTCTAACTCTCTGGGCAGAAGTTATGCCTCTTTCATTAACCTTGGCTTGGGCCTCTCTAGGAGCGCAAAATGAAAAAAATGTTGTTTACAATCTTCTACAGCTCCTGGAACCTGCTCCAACATGCTTAGAGCATCCAAATCTGCTAGGATAGACTCTTTCTGAGCCCAATTTGGTCGAAATTTGCTCAAGTTATGGCTTCTTCAATTTTTCCTAGGAAAACTCCTCTAAAACTAGAGCAACTTCAATTAGCTCCACCAAATCTGGAGTTCCCGCTAAAATTGGCAGACTCTGCCAACTTAAATCGCATTTAAAATTTGGGTAAGTGCCGATTAATTAAGGGTTAAGCGCAGTTAATGGAGGTCAAGCACACTAATGGCGTGGTTATACTGGAGCTCCAACCATGGTTATATGCCGTGGTTGTATGTGATGGGTTTGGCCCTACTTTCCTCTGCCATTGCAATTGTGTTACAACAAATATAAAACATTTGCATATATATGTAAGAACTAACACGCAACATAAATGGTAGAGATTTGTGTTGGTGGAGGGGAGGTCGCAGGGTTGAACCCTAACGCCTCCATAAAAATTTTGGCCAACAACTTTATAATGAAATTCGACCTTGGGAGGCACGTGGCGACCTCCGGGCTTACCACGTGTCGTGACCTCATTGGTCTGACCCCAAACCAACCAAAAACTAACATGTAGCCTAGAAATTTGGTCCAAGCACAAGGTGACAAGTATCAGCACACCATTGGCCGGAGGAAAACCAAATTTTGACCAAAAATTGACCCCTTTGACCCTGTTTGACTTTTTTTTTTAAATTCACGTGTTTGGCAAAGTGGACAGCAGGCTCTAAATTTTTCATACGGAGTCAGTTTTTGATGAAAATAAGTGCGTCGGAATCAGGAAGACGAGACCTATCCATTCTTTCAGGTTTTGAGTGATTCTAAGCACTTTCATTTTTTAGCAAATTTTTGCCCCCAATTCAGTTTTTGATCATTCCTTCCCATTGAAAGGCTTTTGGACACACAAAAGTTGGTTATCATTCCTTCCCAGCCAAAAACTAACATGTAGCCTAGAAATTTGGTCCAACCACAAGTTGACAAGTGTCAGCACACCATTGGCCGGAGGAAAACCAAATTTTGACAAAAAATTGACCCCTTTGACCCTGTTTGACTTTTTTTTAAAATTCACGTGTTTGGCAAAGCGGACAATAGGCTCTAAATTTTTCATACGGAGTCAGTTTTTGATGAAAATAAGTGCGTCGAAATCAGGAAGACGAGACCTATCCATTCGTTCAAGTTTCGAGTGATTCTGAGCACTTTCATTTTTTAGCAAATTTTTGCCCCCAATTCAGTTTTTGATCATTCCTTCCCACTGAAAGGCTTTTGGACACACAAAAGTTGGTTATATGATGAGAATTCAATACCCTTCTCTTTTCTAAGTTCTATCAACTTGATTCTACTTGGAAAAATCTCCATGTCAACCACTTTGGTTCATTGACATGCCTTGCCTTGCAAATGGCTTGGCACTTCAACCAATGTCCTTCTTTCACTGTTGACCCTTACTCGATGCTTGCTGACTACTAAAAAACATCTCGTTGTAACAAAGCGATCTCTCTATGCTTGGAAAGCTTGACTGATGGCCTTCCCACTGAGAATCTTTGATCTGAAAATGGAAGTATTTGTTTATGCAAAGTATCCATTTCCATTTAATTTAATTGTGCAAAATTCTCCTTGTCTTTCAAGTTAAATAAAGTGTTTTTGGTAATTGTTTCTGAGTTTTATGTGTGAGGGAATGTTAATTAATTTTACTGTTTAACATGTCATAATAGCAAAACATAGCAGATAAAATTCAGCATAACATGACACAGAGATTTGGTGAGCAGTTCACCCCTCCTGGGCTACATCTGTTGGATCAAGCTTCCCCAAATGAGCTTGTCCTCTTGTATTAAAATGCTTCAATATGAAATACAAGTTTAAAAGTGCCTCAATAGGAAAATCTGAATGTAAATACAGATTCAGAAGACATGAAAATGCTAAAAATGCCTTTCCATATTCACTAAACAGTGAAAAATTGCCAAATATAGTGCCTTCTTCAACAAGGTCCTGATGGCTCTTTGAACTCCTCTGAAGATTTTTGGGCTTTAGAAGTCCTTAAAAAGTTCTAAAACCTCTTCCATTAGGTTCATAAGGTAGAAAATAGTTGAAAATAGTTTTTGGTTCACCTCAAACAGTGAGGTACAACTCCATATAACTCCATTTCCCCAATGGCCCTGATGGCTCTCCAAGCTTCCCTAAAGCTAAAATGGCTATAGAACACCTCTATTGCCTCTGGAACCTATCCCAAACACTCCATAATGCTCATAATAGTCGAAATTGAGTAAAATTTCCTCCAAAAAGGTTCAATAATGGAGAAGTTATGACGAAAACAAGATTTCTGCCCAATGTCAAGTGAAAACCCCACTACATGTGGGAGAACTGCAGTTAGGCCGACTAAAATGGCCATCCTGCCAACTTTGGTGCGCTCCTCCAAATCCGCCAGTCAAATAACTCTTAGCATTTAATGTCGAGCGGGGTGGTCACATGACCCCTTGCTGAAACCGTAGGAATAAATGTTGATCTTAACGGTTTTAAAACCGTGTCATAAAATGTGGAAACGCTGCCCACATGGGGCTCGAAACCACCGTCGTCATAACCTCCAGACGGTTGGCTCTTGCTCCTGGGAGCTGGGACATATGGTATGGGGGCTGGCCCCCTTTTCTGCCAACCAAAACCTTTGTAAACTTTAATTAGTAAATGTCAACCATAGATGTTAAGAAACACTCGACAGCGTAGACGGTCAGGCCTTTGCGCTTGTAGGCGGGTGACCCGTGGTTGAATCCTTCCAACTGTAATAAAATTTTGTAACGCCAAATTTTCCGCGGCTTGGGGCCACGTGGCGGCCTCCGGGCTTGCCACGTGGCACCATCTGATTGGTCCGTTTCAAAAAAGTCAAACCACAATCCAATCCTAAGTTACCACTTGTCACAAAATGATTGGCCCGAATGTAATATTTCGGGAAATATTCTGAGGAATATTCCTTGGAATATTCCTTTTTTAATTTTTCAAAATTTGAAAGTCAAACCCGGTCAGCTCAGTTTTTGGAGTTTACTAAAAACTTCAAACTTGCATAAATTTCACATACAATGTCGGATTTGAGTGTTGTTCATGGCGCCAAGATTTTATCGACGAGGCCTATCCGTTCGTTCAGGTTGCAAGTGATTTTGAACACTTTCAATTTTGAGCTTTTTCCATAGCTCGGATTTGAGCTCCTGATCACACCTCCCAAATGAGAAGCTTTTGGACCCCAAAATCTCACTGAAATGCTGAAACTGAACTATACAGAAAATGAGAGAATAACAACATCCTCTTCTCTTTAGCCTCCAAAATTTTGCTTTGCATGGAAAATGAAATTGAACTCAAACTAGAAAGAAATTCACTCTTCCCTTCACTGATGCTTATCCTCCTCTCAAGAGCTGCTTTTCTTGCACTCACTCAGCAAATTACTGGTGAGAAAATTGTAGAAATAATCTAAACATCAAGTCCTAAATGGACTACAAGCTTCTTGCAAAATCCTGTCATAAGAATTCACATCAAACTTGAAACGAAAATTTCATGCAAAATTTGAAATGAAGATCACCTCTTTGCTCCTTCAAAGCCTTGATTGTCAGCTTCCTATAACATCAAATATATGGTAATATTCTTTGCACAATGGTGTATCCATCTATCGATCCAATCGACAACACCTTTGACTCAAGCATAGGTCATGCAAAATAAAACATCAACAACAAGTTGACATGAAATGTGCTATACAATTGACACAACCATCAATGTAAAAAGTGTGCCCACAATTGACACAAGTCGACAAACAAGTGTGACACAATTGACACAAGTCGATAAACAACAAGATACATCTTGACAAACACATGTGCATGTATCATGTACAATGAACTATTTACAGTTCGCTAATTACACATACAACCTCTGTGTACATGTGCAACTTCAACTCTTCTTTTCAAATACCAACAAGTACATCATCCCAAAAAACATGTGGGTGACTAAGAGCTGAACTAAAAGACATTGCTACAATATAAGTGAGTATCATACTCATCTTTTACACCTCCATGGAGAAATTTTGCAACAACAAAGAAATTCCTTCAAATGAACTGCTTTTACATGCAATCTTGCATCAAACTTTTCAAAAGAAATACATGCATACAAATCTGAAATTTGCATGTACAAAATGAGTATGACTTACTACATTAAGAAGTTAATCCGCTTCCTACCAAGCCACCTCCATGGCGTCTTTTGCAGCTGCAATACTTCTTCATGTGAATTCCATATTCACATCAATAATGGAATCCATAGTTCCACTTGCGCCAATCTTTTTGTCCTCTAGCTACATGTGCTTTGGACAGCTTGTTGGATGCAAGGTCCAACAATGAGAGACATCGTGTCCCTTCTTTTGACAAAATGTGCAACTCTTAAGCACTTTCTGAGAAATTTTTCTTTGCCTCTTCTGCTTCCTGTGTGCTTTCTTCTTCAACCAGCATCTTGAAGCAACATGGTTAAATCCACCACAAAATGTGCAACAAAAATTTATTTCATTTGAACAAGCAAAATTATCATTCTTTGCTGAAACATAATCAAATTGATCATGTGAATAATTATACCTCTTTTGTTGTTTATAATGTCCATCATTTTTGTTTTCGAAAGACGATGAACTAGTAGAGGAGACAACTTTCTTTTTCAAACTTTCATCATTGTTCTTGTCTTGAAAACTGTTTACATTTGCATTCTCGCCATAAGCAATATGTTTACCCTCTACTTGCCGCAATGATGGCTTAAAACAATGGCAATCATCCTTAAAACAATTTTGACATATATGCATTTTAGAACTTGGAATAAATGTTCTCTTAAAATTTGCATCACATGCATTCAAGGATTTGGATTCTTCACCATTAAACTGCCCATATCCAAGACCAACATTCTTGGGTCGCTCCTTAACCGAAATAGGGTCAACCATGCCTTGTGCATGCTTGCCCAAAAATTTTGCTTCATGATAGCCCATCTTAAACATTAATTTGGACCCTATACCCTTGTATGTTTTTCAAAAGAACCAGCACACTTTTAAATTGAGGAAATTGAAGACAAGTTGGAATGGTTTACCTCATCCTCACGCTTGTTCTTGGACAAAGCTTCTTGAGCTTGAAGGATTTGTTTCTCCATGTCATGCAATCTTTGGAGAATTGCTTCCTTCTCTTCCTTCATGGCCAACAATTGTGCATGAAGCTTAACACTTTCTCTTTGATCCTTAATCAAAATCTACACCATGTCCTTCACTTTAATAAACTCATTCTTCATTTCATCATTGAAGAATCTCGTGAAGGAGGAAACTTCACTTGTGGAAGAATTTGACATTATGTAAATGGTCAAATTAACAAAAGGAACTTCAAATAAAAGTTCTCAAAGCTTTCAAACAAATGACAAGCTTTTAACCAAATGGCTGTAAAGACCCCTTCTTATTAAAGCAGCCATAAAACACAAACTCCAATAGTTTTTGTAGCAAAAACTAATAAAATGGGTTTGTTTTTCAAGGGTAATCTTGAGGTAATTTGGGGTAATGAAAATAGTCTTCAACTCTTTCCAAGACTTAGCTATCAACAACTATCTTTTCAACTCAAGAAAACTCATACAATCAACCATTTTGCAACCAATAAAACAACTAATCTCTTACACTGTTTTAACACCTTTTTCACAAAAACAAATGCTCAACCTAAGCTCAACCTATGCTCTGATACCATCTGATCTGAAAATGGAAGTATTTTTTTATGAAAAGTATCCATTTCCATTTAATTAAATGTGTGCAAAATTCTCCTTGTATTTCAAGTTAAACAAAGTGTTTTTGGTAACTGTTTCTGAGTTTTATGTGTGAGGGAATGTTAATTAATTTCATTGTTTAACATGTCACCATAGAAAAACACAGCAGATAAACTTCAACATAACATGACACAGAGATTTGGTGAGTAGTTCACCCCTCCTGGGCTACATCTGCTGGATCAAGCCTCCCCAAAAGAGCTTGTCCTCTTGTATTAAAATGCTTCAATATGCAATACAAGTTTAAAAGTGCCTCAATATTCAAATCTGAATGTAAAAATAGATTTATAAGACATGAAAATGCTAAAAATTCCTTTCCATATTCACTAAACAGTGAAAAATTACCAAATATAGTGCCTTCTTCAACAAGGTCCTGATGGCTCTTTGAACTCCTCTGAAGATTTTCGGTCTGTATAAGTCCTCAAACAGTTTGGAAACCTCTCCCATTAGGTTCAGAAGGTAGAAAATAGTCGAAAATAGTTTTTGGTAAACCTCAAACAGTGAGGTACAACTCCATATAACTCCATTTCCCCAATGGCCCTGATGGCTCTCCAAGCTTCCTTGAAGCTAAAATGGCTTTAGAACACCTCTATTGCCTTTGGAACTTGTCCCAAACACTCCAAAATGCTCAGAATAGTCGAAATTGACTAAAATTTCCTCCAAAAAGGTTCAATAATGGAGAAGTTATGATGAAAACAAGATTTCTGCCCAATGTCAAGTGAAAACCCCACTAAATGTGGGAGAACTGTAGTTAGGTCGACTAAAATGGCCATCTTGCCAACTTTGGTGCGCTCCTCCAAATCCGCCAGTCAAATAGCTCTTATCATTTAATGTCGAGCTGGGTGGTCACATGACCCCCCGCTGAAACCGTAGGAATAAATGTTGATCTTAATGGTTTTAAAATCGTGTCATAAAATGTGGAAGCACTGGCCACATGGGGCTCAAACCCACCGCTGTCATAACCTCCAGACGGTTGTCTCCTGGTCCTGAGAGCTGGGACATATGGTATGGGGGTTGGCCCCCTTTGCCACCAACCAAAACCTTTGTAAACTTTAAATAGTAAATGTCGACCATAGATGTTAAGAAACACTCGACAACATAAACGGTCGGGCCTTTGCGCTTGCATGTGGGCAACCCATGGTCGAATCCTGCTGACTGTAATAAAATTTTGAACACCAAATTTTCCGTGCCCTGGGGCCACGTGGCGGCCTTCGGGCTTGCCACGTGGCAGCCTCTGATTGGTCTGTTTCAAAAAAGTCAAACCACCATCCAATCCTAAGTTGCCACCTGTCACAAAATGATTGGCTCGAATGGAATATTCTAGGGAATATTTTGAGGAATATTCTAAGAATATTCCTTGGAATATTACTTTTTTTAATTTTTCAAAATTCGATAGTCAAACCTGGTCAACTCAGTTTTTGGAGTTTACTGAAAATTTCAAAATTGCATAATTTTCACATACGATGTCAGATTTGAGTGCCGTTCACGACGCCAGGATCGTATCGACGAGGCTTATCCAGTCGTTTAGGTTGCAAGTGATTTTGAACACTTTCAATTTTGAGCTTTTTCCATAGCTCAGATTTGAGCTCCTGATCAATCTTGTTCCTCCTTTGCATAAACATGCATTTGAAGCAAGCTTCTCCTTGGAAACCACTTTTCCAAGTTAAGCTCATCCAAGTGAACTACAACATATAATTCAAATCACTATAAATGAAATGATTATTCTTTTACCTCCACGGTACCAAATTCCACATCTGGAAGAATTTATTCGCCATCTCTTTCGCTTCATGGCATCAAAACATGAAATGGTCTATAATGGCTGTTGTTTTTGCTGCAAATTTGTTTGCATTATTGTCCACTTTTAGCTTTTTTATTCCATCATCCTCCAGTTCGACATGATGCTCATGCCATGGATTTCATAATGAAGGTTAATCATGAGCCTCTCGCTCAAGAGTGGACCTTCCAAAATCCTGAGACATATTGTCACAAGCAAAACCATTAACTTGAAAAACACATCATGCAAGAAATACAACTTGATGACCTCTTCCTTTTTCTCCTTCAAAGAAACAAATGTCACATCCTATGAACATCGCCATGCATTCTTACATCTTGGTGTACAAACCCATCGACCAAACACAAGTCGAAAAAACATGCGTCTTCAAACCATTGACTCTTAAGTCAAAAAGAAGCATGTACAACACTTAACGATAGTTAATAAATAAAGTGGTTAACCCGTGTTATGCAAGGGATCACTAGTAGTTAGGGTTTTGGATGTCATTTAGTTATAAATAGTCTTAGATATAAGGGAATAATTGTACTGTCTTGATGTAATTGAAATCTACTCTGTTGGAGGTTGCCCCCTCAAAGATGCAAGTGAACATTGTATCATGATTGTAAATAATAAAATATCTTTGCAGCTTGTCTCATTTCATGTGATATCTCTATGTTTTGGGCTATATTATGTCATATTTCTGGTATTCTAGCTTTCTCGCAGGTCAAGTTCATAACACTAATACATATGCTTCTTCTTCAGTTTCTATAGTTTGTCTCCTTTTGGGTACACTTTGAATAAATGCCTTTCTAAATTTACTATAATAATAATCACCTAAGTTGAAGACTTTATCATCAAACCCTATGGTGATCCAAAGGGGGTACAATACCTGTTTTTTGGTGATCGAAGGGATAAAGGAGATCAAAAGTTGTGTTGTGATAGGACCTTGTACCACAGTAACTACTAGAACCTATATTTCTAGGACTTCTAACTATTGGGGAGGCATTAAAGAATGACTTTCCTCTTTTCTTTCATTTATATTTTTACCCAACACATATGCCTCTTCCTTTAGTTCATTGTCGTCAACAGTAATTTTCTCAATGATTAAGGTTTCGAATTAGGTTAAATTTTGTTACAAGAGTCTCGTATAAGCCTTGATCCTTTTATTTTACATGGCCTCATCCATAAGCCTCCTTTCTTCATCTTTTACTCCGTATAGCACCCCTATTTAAGAGCAATGTTTCTCCTTTTGTCTCTCCTTTTTGTTTTGCTTCTATAAGTTGGAGGTTTGTTAAGTGTTCTATTTTCGTAATTTGCATTCTCGTCTCTGCTTCCTCATATGTGAATACATCTTGAAATACCAAGTTAATGAGATTAAATCCATGCTCATATGTTAGGTAATCCTTACAAACACAAAATGTTCCTTCACCATGCTATGGGCGTCATGTACCCTAAGAGTACTTATGAGAAGCTTTAATTATTTAATGTTATCTTCTTTTTTGATGACCTATGGGAAATTTCTGAAGACATAATGACTTATCCTTATTGGAAATCCTAGCCACGACATCTTATTATTAATTGCCAAAGTTGACGCCACTCCAACTCCCACTGTCTCATATACACTTTCTTGAATTACCTGTCGGTCGGGGACAAATTGAGGAATTAAGTGTGGTTGTGTTGAGCAACCAAATAATATGATGTATGTATAATGTTTTTCATAGTACGAGTTCCTAATTCCCCTAACAATAAAACTTGCCTCTTTTAATAATCATGGTGCTTGGAACTCAAAGAGTATCTGGTGAGTCTTGGTAAAAAATTGATCACAAAGTAAAAAAAAAAACTTAAAATATTGATATGTCCATATTTCTTTTCAATAGATATGTCCATATTTCTTTTCAATAGATATGAATATGAGGGAGCATCAAAGTCCAATTCAAATTCATTCCTGGAAACTCATTCAGAGCACAAAGAGCATCAACCACTTCGAATTACGCACTAATCCTTTTACTTTGAGAAATAAGAAAGGTTGTCGAGAGAAAGATATTGCTATTTAATAACTAAATTTATAAATTAGATAAAAGGGAACCATTAAAAAAATTCACTCTTGGGACCATAAAGAAATAAACCAACATATACGCAATACATGCTTAATCCGCATGATCATGCACTCTTTGATTGTAGTAGAAATGCAAGCCATCCAACACATACGTTACTTCACTAGGTCAGACACAATGATTGGAAGATATTTGGAAGTTGTACGTAGGTTAAACCATCCGTATATGGCTAGAGAATGCCACCTGTCATCTCCCCTGAGGTCATATGATTATTCGTTGCGTGCATTTAAGGATGAAGGTCATGTGATTAGTGGATGGGTGCATTCAAGGATGAGTTGGGCCGTGTTTTGTGTTTGGTGGACTCTGTTTCTTATAAAATTGGTAAGTCTTAACTTTATCTCTATATTTCTTAAATTGATTGAACATTATGTGTTACAAATCAGATCCCTGGATACAAATTGATTTAACTTTATCTCTATATTTTAAACCTTGAGGATGATTTCCTCGGAGGAATCGAACAAGGGAGGGTCGTCACCCTCAGTCGCCGAATCTTCTTTGGAAATGACAGAAACTACATTTAAACATGCAAAAACACGAAAAAACGTTATATAATCCTGCGTATAGGTCAATCTGCATCGGGGACTGTGCGGAGGAGCGTGGGATGTTGGATGGAATCATTTATCGGCTAGGATCAAATCTGGGCGATCGATGGTGGAGGACGAATCTGAGCCGTCGATCGCGCGGCGATTGACGGTCGAGATCGAGCAACGGAGAGTCAGCGGGAAAATGCTGACTGGGCGATGGAATCGGGAAACTGAATATGAGCCGTCGATCTGCAGAGATTGATGGCGAAGATTGAATCTCGGCCGCGCGATGACTGTGCTAACGTGCACACATGTTGGTTAAAGGTCGAGCAGGTCAGAATATCGACAGTCGTCAGATGGGAGGGCCCAAATCGGACGGTGGAGGTGGATTCCGCTGCGTGGTTATGGTACGAAGATTAACACGCGAAATGATTTGGTGACGCGGCGGTTTTGGAACAGTGTCAGGGACACGCGTCAGCTAGCGTATGGAATCGCTGGCCGACGGGAAAAAACCACCAACCGGCGGAGGGCGGTGCGGAATGATACCGGCGGTTTTTTGGAATTAGCGCGGGAAAAAGGGGGGTCCACCAGGCAAGCTGTTCCGCTCCGTCGGATCTGTGGAGCAGATCGACGGCCCAGGCTGAATCGCGCAGTAAACCACGTGACTTTAATATTTCACGTTAGAACTTTATGAAATGGGTTTTTTTCGAATTTTCAAAGGAAAATGGACGGAGAAAGGTTGTATTTTTGGTTTAGTGCCTAAGGACTGAGCAGTTGGTCCCGACACTTGGGTATATGGGGGAAAAAGCCAGGGGATTAGCCCGAGGGGGCTAAAAACCTTAACATCACATAAAATGTGCATTTTATAGGATTTTCAATGTTTTCAAAGGGAAATCAAGGTTCAGATAAGGTCAAAAAGTGAGTTTTTAACCTTAGGGAATGGATTTTATGAAGGGATAAAGGGAAAACATATGTTTTTGTGGGGTTTTTATGGAAAAAAGGAAAAAGGAGAATGATGAAAGTTGGAAGAAAGGGGGGGGGGGGGGAAGGGGAATGCAGCAATATTTGACTTCGATTTTTGTAGGATATCAGAGGCTTTTAGGATGTAAACAGTAGTGTGGGAAACTTGGACAGAGGCCTGAGGCCTTCAAGAGTCTTCAAGAGCCAACAGTTTTTAATAGGAAAAAATTGTTCCTTGAAGGCTCAAAACAAATTTAGCCACCTTTGGTATGATCAAATTTTGCAGGTGGCTAACAGTGTGGATGGTATCGGATGGTATCGTTTAAAATTCTCATGCAATACTTTTCCATGAGAGCCCTGTTTTCTTCACATGACATACTGGGCAATCACGATGAGAGCCCTATTTGCTTCACAGGACATATGGGAGCTAGTTGAGAATGGCTACCCAGAACCAGCAGACGCAGCAGCGCTAACTGCTTTGACAGCAACAGAAAGATATTTGATAAGAGATAATAGGAAGAAGGACTCCAAAGCCCTCTTCTATCTCTTTCAATCGGTGCACGAGAGTATTTTCCCAAGGATTGCAGCAACAATAAAGTCTAAGGAGGCATGGGATATTCTCAAAACAACCTATCAAGGCATGGAGAAGGTGAAGACAACAAAGTTCCAAATGCTGAGGAGAGATTTTGAAACTCTCTGTATGAAAGAGTTTGACACTATAAACTCATTATTTACTCATGTTATTGGGTTGGTTACCCAAATAAGGTCTCATGGAGAGACACTTGAAGAAAGAATGATAGTGGAGAAAATATTGAGAAGTCTACCCTCAAGATCTGATGCCATAGTAGTGGCAATAGAAGAGACAAAGGATCTTTCACTATTTACAGTGGATGAGTTGAGTGCATCCTTGATGTCTCATGAACACAAACTGAACAGAGGAACATATTCCTCATTGGAACAAGCTTTCAAGACTTAAATGTATTTTGTTCTAGGCATAGGTCAAGGTAGAGAAAACAACAAAGGAAGAGGTAGAAGCCAAAACAGAGGAAGAAACAACCCTGCAAGTTTGAGTGGAAGGGGCAGCAATCAGAACCAGAATGAAGGCTTAAGCCAACATCAAGCTCATGGAAAAAGGTATGATAAATCCCAAGTCTAATGTCATTATTGCAAGAAATATGGGCACTATGCCAATGAATGTAGGAAAAATAAAAATGACTTGAATAATAGGCAGAATGTTAATTTCAAAAAAGAAGAAAAGAACCAGAAGAATGTGTTGTTAACATGTAACGTAGCACAAGATAGACAAGATGATGTATGGTTCTTAGACTCAGGTTGTAGTAACCACATGACTGGAAACATAGAAATGTTTGCCAATCTAGATGAAAATGTTAAATCTGAAGTAACAACAGGGACTGATAGTAAGGTCTCTGTCAAGGGAAAATGAAGAGTATCAATATTCACAAGAAAAGGAGAACAAAAGTTTGTGCCAGATGTATATTACGTACTTGGCTTGAAATGTAATCTTTTGAGCATTGGAAAGCTCATAAACAAGGGCTACAATGTATTCTTTAAAGATGATGTGTGCACACTCATGGAAATACCTCCAAGCAAAAAAGTCATTGCAGAGGTGCAAATGACAAGCCATAGGATGTTTCCTCTCAAGCTCATAATAGACTTGAAGGAATGAAGAAATGTGGCAGTCGTAACACAATAGGTCTTTCAAAAGGAAGTGAAAGTTGAAGGCTGTTTAGGGCACTTGAGATTTGGACATCTCAATTTCGAAGGCCTGAACTTGTTGCAAAGAAATGGAATGGTAAAAGGATTACCACTGATTGAGAAACTGGAAAACCTCTATGAAGGCTGCATCTTGGGAAAACAACACAGAGAAAGCTTTCCAGCAGGGAAGAGCATAAGGGCAAAGACACCCTTAGATATTTTCCACTCAGATTTGTGTGGACCAATGCAAACGCCATCTTTAGCTGGCATAAAATATGTATTGACATTCATAGATGATTACACTAGAAAGACATGGGTGTATTTCTTGAAATAGAAGAGTGAAGTGTTTGAACAGTTCTGCCACTTCAAAGCTCTTGTTGAGAAGTAGAGCGGGCACTACATCAAAGTGCTAAGAACTGACAGAGGTGGGGAATACATCTCGAAAGAGTTCCTACATTTCTGTAGGGAGAATGGCATACATAAGCAGTTTACCACAAGGTACACACCTTAGCAAAACGGTGTTGCAGAAAGGAAGAATAGGACCATTCTGGACATGGTCAGAATTGCGTTGAAGGAAAAACATTTGCCAAATGAGTATTGGGCTGAAGCTGTCAATTGTGTAGCATATATCTTGAATAGATGCCCAACCAAAGCTGTCATGAACAGAGTTATGGAAGATGCATGGAGTGGAAGAAAGCAGTTTGTCACTCACATGAAAGTTTTTGGATATGTGGCTTATGCACATGTCCCAGATCAATTGAGAAAGAAGCTTGACAATAAGGGGGAGAAGTGTGTCTTTTTTGGATACAGTGATGAGTCCAAGGCATACAAACTCTATAATCCATCCACCAAGAAAGTTATAATAAGCATATATGTGTAGTTTATTGAAGAAGAAGCTTGGGATGGAAGCTTAGAGAAAACAGTTAATGTGAAGACACGTGTGTCTCACGAAGAAGAAGAGGAAGGGACAAGAGAAAATAATCCCTCCTTGCACTACAAGGAAAAGACCCTCTAGTGGATGTTTTTGAGGAAACCCACAGATAAATACCCCATACATCTGTTTCTCGCAGAGGTTACTAGAGGAGGTTGGCGGGCAGAGGGTTTTGCAGATGTTTTCCGCTCGGTGCGCTTATCATTAAACGCCGCCCAGGTGCTCTGGAAACACAAAAGCACCAGTGCGAACCAACACATTGGCACACCGGACATCGTGCACTTCGTACACACCCGCCCGGTGCGTCGTATTATACTATAGCACCGTGCGTCACAACTCTTCCACGCCAGTGCATTATAAAACACCACGCCAAAACCGAAACCAACCAGTGCAGTAGACAGAAACCACACCAGTGCATCATAAAACAACGTGCCAAAACACAAACCGACTGGTGCATTTGTAGGAAACAGAATCGGTGCGCCTACACCAATAAAGCGTTAAATTAAAAAACAATTACGACAAAAAACCCAGATTTTTCAATTTTCCAGTGCTCCTGAGCTCTCAATTACTGGTGCGCCCACTACCATAGAATGCACCAGTGCGCACCGAACATTGGCACA
The DNA here is from genome assembly GCA_034641835.2 of Pinus albicaulis. NCBI lineage: Eukaryota > Viridiplantae > Streptophyta > Pinopsida > Pinales > Pinaceae > Pinus > Pinus albicaulis. The sequence goes on from CM076579.1 coordinate 1,586,445,234, forward strand.
CTAGACAACATGCGCAATGTACACACACCTCCGGGGCGTCCTATTACTGTAACACACTGGCGCTTCACTACTCTTCCACGTCGGTGCATCATTAAACACCACGCCAAAACAGAAACACAATGCTGTGTTCTTCTCCAAGAGCACCGGTGCACCTATAAACCGCACGCACTGGAATAGCGTTACATAAAAAAAAAAAATTAAGGCCAAAAAACCGGTGCTTTATGAATATTCCACACCGGTGCTTTATGATTACTCCACCCCTGTGCATCATCAAAATTTCGCGCCAAAACTGAAACATCCCGGTGCGCTATTAGGGAAACACCCCACTGTGTTATAAACAATGCGCCAAATTTGACACCGCTCGGTGCTGTTGTATGCAAGCGTACCGGTGCTCCTATAAAACCCCGTGCACCGGAACAGGGTTAAATAAAAAAAAAAAAATACGGCCAAAAATTTTCATTATTCACTTTCCTCATTGCTCTAGAGCTCTCAAGTCCCGGTGCCATTTCCATTTCTTTGAGCCACCCTGACATCGGTGCTCTCATTGCACCCATTGCACGCACTGCTGCTTTGCATTGGCCACCAATTTCCAGCTTGCATTTTGAAAAACAGTGGGAAAATTTTCTTTTGCAAATTTTACAGCCAATATGCCTCCTCGACAGCGACATGTACATGTATTTTTCTAGTTTTTCCATAATTGAGCCTTTTAACGGATTAGAAATTGAAAAAACCTTAAAAATAACCTTTAAAAAAGAAAAAGAAAAAAAATTGTCGCGCGGTGCCCCCGTGCTCTTCGGCTCGCACCGGATAGTGGTGCTTCCTGTAAAATTTACAGGTCACACCGCCAACGGTGCTAATAGTATCCGTACCGTTTCCAGGGCGATACTGAAAGGTACCCCAAATAATTTTAAATTAAAAATATAAAATATAAGGCAGTGCGCTCTTTTATCTAGGCACACCGTTGACCACGATAATCATAGTGCGGCGCGTTGACTGAATTCCCCCCCCCGCTTTATTTCAGCCCACCGCATTCTTCATTCCGAGAGGGTCAACGGTGCAGTTGGGTAAAAGACCGCACCATCAACTATGTCATTGTCATGAAGTCGGTGCGCTGACACGACTATATGCACCGGGGCATATATTTAAGTCAACACACCACTATTCTGAACTAGATATAGTCCACGGTGCTTGAAAAATAGATAGCTGCACCGAGTCCAGTGCATTGTATTTCATTAGGGGCATCAGTACCGGTGCGCTACAAGATTATGCCGCACCACCACCGGTGCGTGACTATTTTTATGGAGCACCGACTTGTATGCTTTTTTTTTTTTTAATTTTAAATATACATATATGTATATTCCTAAATACGTGTCTGTTTTAATAAAAAAAAATTATTTAATATGGCAATGATTCAAAGAGAAGAGGAGGAACAACAGCAACAACAGGCTGAACAATTTGACATGATTCGCCAATGGGAGGCCCGAGAGATGGAGAGAGATGCATGCCCTCGCCCTATTACTGTAGATATCCAAGAGATCCTTAGGCAGGTAGGCCTCCTCAAGTTTTATGAGGAGGCTACTTCTAGCCTAAAGGCCCATAGTGTTCTTTTGAGATATCTTATCCGCAGGTGGAATGCCCACCGACAAGCTTTCCAGGTTGGTCCTAACAAGTGGTACACATTCACTGAGGAGGATATTTATTTTATTACAGGACTATCGAGGAGAGGGGTGGATTTTCCCTCATTCCTAGACGTGCCAGCTGGTTATGTAGCAGGGAGTCAGTTAGTTTACTCCCAAAGATACATTGGAGCACATGTACTATCTCCTTCAGAGTTTCAGGTACCTAGAGGTCAGTTACGTATAGGCGCATTTGTTAGACAGGACGTGCAGTGCCTCTCCATTATCATTTCGACCATTTCGCACAACACCAGTGATGAGCAACGCATTAGTTGCTTGCTTTTATATTATGTTGATTCTTTAGTACAACAACCACGAATTCTCAGGTGGTCTGCCATTTTTTTGCGGAAGTTTTGTACGGCCTTAGATAGATGTCGTGCTCATGGACAAGGGAGGGTTAACTTCCCTTTTGCTTCAGAGCTGTTTTGTTTATTTTTTGAGGGGTTTCCAGAGATGAGACCTAGTTTTGTTCGACAGCCTCGTAGGCTGATGTTTGAGGCCCAGATGCACATGTGGGGGCAGATGATGCCCAAGAGGGGAGACACTATCTTTCTAGCTAGGATATAACATGTTTCACTGTACTTACTAGCCAGTGTTGGCCGGCTGCATCCCTTCATTACGGTCCCATGTCCTTATGCTGGACTAGATTAGCAAGGGTGTCCCAACATCCTCTTCACAGATGATGAGCCGCGAGATGATAGAGGTAATATTACTGTTTTATTTATATTTATTCTAACATGTTCTTTAACTTGTTCTTATTAAATTGTGTAATGAAATTGTCTAATTATTGTTGTGTACTTGTATATATTTTACATACATTGGCTCTTTTGATGGCGAGGAGATGTCGGATCCACCACATGATCGAGGTTTGGATCCTGATGATTACGATCAGGACATGGCTGATGCGCCCGAGGATGATCATGATGAGGATGAGGCTGGTGCAACAGAGAGACGTGCTCCTGCTCATGGTGCACTGATATCGCCTTTTGCTAGGCACAGTCGACCTGAGACCAGATATAGGATGGAGTTGGGCAACCAACTATGTGCATTGATTGTTGATGCAGGCATCAGGCCCGCTCATATCAGAGACATACAGACCGATGATAGGCTGTTACGAATGTGGATAAGCATTCCGCGTGACATGTACGGCCTGATGTGGCATTTCGTAGGAGCTATGACAACTGTTACACGACTGAGGAGGATTGTCAGTAGCTATAGGCATAGTCGAGCCGCGACACGTGATGGACAGTCCATGAGCAGCGACTCACATACATCTCATGATCATTCACCTCGCGATGCGCCTAATGAGCATGAGGCTCCACTGGCAGCATCTGACAGTCATCATGGAGATGAGGCTGGACCATCAGCCATGTCCAGTGAGCAGCCTACAACATCCATTAGTACTAGTCACGATCATGAGCAGGCTGCAGGACCATCGACCACCGAGGCTTCACTATTGACTGAGCAGGCCTCCACTTCTACTACTCATATTGATGTTGTACTACCATTAGTGGATGCATCCATCAGTACTAGTGATCATGATCATGAGCAGGCTCCACCATCGACTGTCGAGGCTGCACCCAGCTTTACTAAACAGGCATCCACTTGTACTGCTATTGATGTTGTTATACTACCACTAGCTGATCCATGACATTTATATTACAGTTGTATATTTTTAACAATATTCAGTTATATATATATATATATATATATATATATATATATATATATATATATATATATATATATATATATATGGTCATATATTTATGTTCATGTTGCAGTTGTACTTAATTTTCATGTTGGTGATCATCATGATGTGGCGCATATTGTTAGGTCATGTTAGGTCATGTTAGATATGTTCATTTAATGTTTAGCTTGCAGATAGATGTGTATATGTGACAGCATGAGTTATTTGACATATTGATCAGATTTAAATTTGATGTTTTTGTTGTGATGATGTTAATATATAATGTTAATTTGATGTTTCAATGTGTTTATTAGTCGAAATATATGATATTTGTACGATGGTTATCATGATCGTGATGATGTTTATTAATTAATTTAATTATTAAATGACCATGATATTTATTAAATATTATGTCGTGAATGTAATTGTAATTTTAATTTTAATTCTATGTAAAATTGTATTTGTATTTGTACTAATTGTAATTTTAACTTTAATTCTATGTAAAATTTTAATTTTAATTGTAATATTTAATTTATTCTGACATGATTGTAATTGTAAATGTAATTCTATGTAAAATTGTAAATGTAATTGTATGTAAAATTAAAATTCTAATTCTAATTCTAATCGTAATTCATGTATGTGAAATTAATGTAAAATTGTAATTGTAATTTTAATTCTAATAGTAATTGTAATTGTATGTAAAATATTTGTAAAATTTTAATTCTATGAATGTGTAAATTTTAATTGTATTAATGGGAAATGATTTTATTAAAATATTTGAATTTGTAAATTTGCAAATAATTGTAAAATAACAAATCTAGAATAATACGAATTTTTGCAACATAAAGTTTAGAAAATAATGAAAATAAATTCATGTACTTTATAATTATCATTATTTTATTATGATCTTACATACATAAAGTTTAGAAAATAATGATAATAAATTCATGTACTTTATAATTATCATTATTTTATTATGATCTTACATACAAAAAAAAGAACTTTAAACTGTTTGGTGCACTTATCATCCTAACACAACTCGGTGCGTCGTATTAATACGATGCACCGGTGCGTCACAACTCTTCCGCACTAGAAATGAATAAACACAAATAAAAAAACACAACTCTATTTTCTTTAAGTTAAAAAAAAATGGCAATTTGAAAAATGGGCGGCAAAATAATTTCGCAAATCTAATTTCATAAAATAATTCTTTAAATACTAAACGCTTTTCATTATTTCACTATTTTTGTTAAAATTTTCAACCACATATTTGCAGGAGACAGACCTGGAGCAAGAGAGCACGCGGGCACTGTGGAGCAGCGAAATACGTTCGAACAGAAGTATTCAGACAATCAGAAACCAAACCTCTGGTGATTCAAACCCTTTATAATAGAATTTCAAACCATTTTTTGATTAAATTTAATTATTTTTTTTACTTTTTTCTGCAGTTTTTTTATTTTTTTCCTGCAGTTTTATCTATTTTTACCCTGAACCCTTCATTTTTTTCTTTTTTCCCTTTCTTCTCTCTGTTTATGTGATCTCAGAATTAGGGTTTTTCATTTTAGATTGATGTCCAACCCACGGGACGACTTGCATAGTCGGATCCCAATCCATTCGGCCATTGTGTGAATATTTGAAAAAAATTGATTTTCTTTATCAGTGCGTACGCGACCGCATTGATGCACTGTATTATACAGCGCATCGCGCAAGTACTATGTAGTAAAAAATTGAAAACATTTTTTCTAAATCCGTGCGTCAAATCTGAAATAGGGCATCAATGCTCCCTTTAACTAGGAGAGCACGTACGGTGTATTACACTGTTTTTGCGGTGCGTTTATAATACCCCATGCACCGTTAGGTCTATTACACTATTTTTTGTGGTGGGTTAATACCCCACACATCGTACGATGTATTATACTGTTTTGCGGTGCATTGTTAATATACCCTCGCACCAGCGGCGGTGCGGACTTCATGAAAGGCGCACCGGTGTCTTGAGATTTATTTTCTACCTAAAAAGTTGAGAATTTATTTATAAATATATTAATGAATGATATGGTACAGGTTTCATATTGATAAAGAAATGACTGACAATATATCAAGTAACAAAAATACTATTAACACATCAAGAAAAGCAAAAAAGGTAAGTTCTTTGTAAATTCTTTATAAAAAATATTATTTTTGAACTATATGTAACTTTAACTAATATGTATTGTTTATTGTGTATCATGCAGAGCCAAAAAATGACGAAGCTCGATATGATTATTTCTGATCTAGGACGAGAAGAGCGTAAAAGTTTAATGGAAAAATTGCAAAAAGATGAATCAGGTGAATGGAAAAATACTATCGATCCAATATGAGTTTCCTTTTTTAATTATCATTAATAATATATTTAAAATTATTAGATAACATGTGTCAAACAGTCTATTAATTCACATCTATTTAATTATGTTCTATAGGGACCAACAACTCAGAAAAGGAATGTTTTTCTAAGAAAAGAAAAAAAATAGAACATGCAAATGAAAATGAATTGCTCCTTAGCTCATCTGGAGTGGTGCCTGGAAATTAACGAAAGGGGGAAAAATTTTACAAAAGTTTGAGGGATCTAGTGGAACGAAAGTATAGACATTCTTTCCAACAAGAACAACGTGCTTCAAATGTAATATGTAATCATTGAATTTTTCGATCATTAGGTACAATAAATAAATAATTTAGCATTAAATAATAATTTTCAAGAATTTTCTTGCAGAAAAGAAAAGAAAATGGAACCCATTCAACACATAAAACAGGATGACAAGGAAGAAAATGGTTGATCTCTAAGTTTGTGAGTAATTGTTACTTCCTTATAACGACTTAACTAGATTTCATTTTTGGATTTTTTAAGTTGTTTTACAAAAATCATCATTGAATGTCTTCAAAAAGGTGCTAACATACAAAGAAGAACCATCAGACGAATTGATTAAAATTGGGTTAAATATGGGTTGTGAGTATATGTTGGCATATCAGAATTTAATTGTGGAATTTGTAAGTATTTAACGACCTTGTTTTAATTAGCTCCGTCTATAATTAATAGAACAAAAACATCTTTTATATTAAATATATGATTTGTTATGGGGTATAAAACTTGTAGGAAACGAAGTATGGAACTACGCCAACAGATGAAATTTTGAAAGATGGCATAATACATGGTTTTGAAAGAATGTGTATAGTTTATGAGTCAATTGGTGATATGGTATGCCATTTTTATTTTCGATTTACATTGATGTATATTGTTTAATGTTGGAATTTTCATTATTCTCACCAATGTATATACACTCATTTCAGTTTATTTTTATGTTTGTAGATGGAAGGTGAAGAAGAAGAAAACAATCAACGTCGTGAACACAACATTTCTGAAAATAACCCAAGTCATGTAAGTAGCTATAGCACTGACAACAATTCAAGCGAAAAATGATGATCACTATGTTTGGATATCAAATCAAGGCATTTTATTTTTTGAAATATGTCTGTGGAATCAGACATTTTTTTTAATGTAATGGACATAGTGTCCCAATTGAAAGACAAAGGGATACGAATAATTGTCCCATTTTGTATGATAAACACTGTCTTATTCATATATATATATATATATATATATATATATATATATATATATATATATATATATATATATATATAATCATAAAATATGTTTTAATTTATTCTATTGCGTTCTCTATTGTCGCTATTGCGTTCTCCATTTTCGTTCTCAAATGCACTAATAAAAATTTAATTCATATGAATATTGTTATAAGATATATATGTGTCGACTTTTGATGAATAATGAATTTAAAACAATCATAATAATTGGACTGACAGAGGTCGATGTTTCTAAAAAAACAAAATGAAAACCGATGTGTTTATGTGTCTATATGCACTGGTGCGTTTATGATATATGGGCACTATTGTAGTCCTGTGATTTGGTCGATTGGTAAACCAAGTGACAAGGCAACATCAAAACCAGTCTTTAGAGCTCTAGGACCTAGCCTTCCTAGTCTCAGAGAGGGATCTCTCCATTTGTTTGCAAAGATATGTATTGTTTAATTTTAAGGGTTGATTTTAGGCTAGTTATTAAGCATGAGTTTGTTTGTTTGTTTGGTTGGACATGATAATCTAGGCAGCATAGATAGAAAAGGGGAAATCTCTAAGTTATTGGGCAATGCAGTGAAGTAGAAGTTGTAACAAGTTTAATCAATGGATTTGGGTTATCAAAGGGAAAATCTAACTTGGCCAGTGGATCTTCAAGGTCTTGCAGGTGGAATGAAAAGGACATTAAAGGTTCAGAATGAAAAGTATAACTAAGGGCAATTAAGAATCCTCAATTATATGTACTTCTCAACAAAGCGACTTAAAACATTATCTGAATAGGAAGAGCCATTCACTAGACAAGGCTAACCATAAATTCCACAAACCACACTTCAACAAATAATGACTTAAAGACAGACTTTTCCAATGAAATATAGAAGGTGAGAAACTCATTTAACATCTAGTGATTCCACCTTCAAGGATAAGAAAACATCCAAGATTCACAAACAACTGCATTCATAGAATAGGGAACGCCTAAACATCTTTGATTATAGCTATAAAGACCTTCAAAACAATTATTTCATCAAGTACAAAGGGTATGATTGGAACAAAACCTCTTTGGAAGACTTTAAACAATGGTACTTTGAAGGGAGACTTCAGAAATAGTTTTTAAGTGGCAGCAAGTAAGCAGGGAAAACCATAAATCATTCTTGAGACCAACTGTATTGAACTATTTAAGAAATAAACAAGCATATGGGTTCTAGAGAGAAATTAAGAATTCTCTAAAATATCCTAGTAGAAGAAAACCTTAAGACAATGAAGAGTAAATAGAACTAAGGTGCTTTCAAAAGATATTTCTTAGCCTAAACCTTTTACTCTACTGTAACAGAGAATGATGAAACATAATGAAACATGAAATAACAATAACAGATTTAGAGTACTTCACCAACAACCAAGCTCAGGGATCAAATGATCTAGCCTCCTCCATCAACAAACAGGTCAAGACATCCACAAGTTCCAAAACTTCAATTTCTTCTCAACTTCAGCCAGACTATGTATTACTTCAAAGAGTCATCAAATGCCAACAATACAATGAGTTCAAATGCAGTATTTATGCTGCAAATGAGGAGGTGGAACTATTCTAGGGTTCAAGAGTTATTAATTACAGAGTAAATTCATTATTATCCTTGAAAACCATGCAAGGCATAAGGTAGGAACAACTACAACTACTTCTCTGTTTCAATAACTCTGTCTTAACTTCTGAGAGAAAGATAGGAGAAAAGATTGACTTTTAAGGTTCATCCTTATCTTTACAATAACTGTCTTGACATTTAAATATATTCTTTTGTGTAATAATTGTTAACTTTCCTTTTGTAGGTAGAAAGTAGGCCATAGATGGCAATTAGATATTCTGAGTGAATAACTGCTCTTTGTTAGTGTATTCGAGGTTTTTTTTAGTCTAAGTTTCTTGGATTCTATAACTAAAATGTGCTTAAGGCCTGATTCTGCTTTTGGGCCTTCTTAATCATTTTCTTTGACTTTATCACTTTACTGATTCCTTTAAACCTTTAATCTTTTGTCTTTGACTGTGTTTTATCCTTTAATCTTCAATTAATCTTTTAATCTCTGTCTTCTTTCTTCGGTCTTCAAACTTCATTGATTCTCTCTGTTTCTGTGTGCAGGAGGTTCTTTGGTGCGCTGGGAGGTTTCATAATGGATCAATGCTCACGAGGCACTGATTTTAAACTTGGAGATTAACCTCAAATCCTTTCTTCTTCGCTTATGGGCCCTTTTGGATCGTCATCCAAGGATTGTCACTATAGAGTTGACTGTGGGATGGCCTTTTGGCTCAGGGCCGCCATTAAAACCTGCAATAAAATAAAAACATTAATAAATCCTGTGTTTTTGTGGTTTAGACGCGTTCAAAGGCTATATGGAGGTTTCGAGAACAATTGCAGAGGAAGGGGGGAATACATACAGGATGAATTCCATGGCAGAACGATGCAAAATAGTGGAATTTTTGAACTTTTGACACGAAAATGGGGAAGGGTGGTTTCATGGAAAACCGGTGGTTTTCGCGCAGCAAATGGGCAGTAAGAGGTTTTGAGTGGATCGGACGTGATTCCACTCAGAAGATGACGCGTGGTAGGCTGAAAACCACTTTTATCACGCAGACATGGCCTGTTAAAACTTGGTGCTGAAAACTGTGTGAAATGCGTTGTGGACCATTAGATATGGGGAGCCAGATCAAAGGTGGAGAGTTGACGCGATGTTTGTTTGGTGGATGGATAGTGGGACCGATGGTGAGGTCAAAAAAACTGTTAGGTAGCGGGAGTCTTATGCGGCAGGCTTTAGAAACTTGGGATCTGCGATCACCGTTGGTTTTAACGAGATCAAAGGTCAGGATTTTATCGCGGAGGTGAATGAGGAATGAAGGGGTGAGAGGATGGATGGTAGGGGAAAGAGGCAAAAGACCATTGGATCTACGCCAAGGGCCTTTGATCAATGTCGGGGATTTGTTTGGGAAAAAACAAAGGCGCGGGGAAAATATAAGGAGAAGGGAGCTTAAGAAGGTACGGAGAGGGTGGTCCTGTGGGAAATCAAGGGGACCGGGGACTTAGGCCTTTAAGCAGGTGGTCGTAGGCCCTAGGTCGTATGAAGGAAAAGGGGCGGAGGGCTTAAGCCCGAAGGGGCTTAAGGCCTAATTTTGGATATGGGCAGACATAGGCTAAAAAGAGGGTTTTTAAGCTTTTTGTAGGTTTGCGATAGGCTAGAAAAAGGAATTTAAACCAAATAAAGGGGTTTTATAAGGTTTAGAGGCTTTTTAGGGAGAATGAAGGAATTAATGAAGGGAAAAATTGGGTTTTTTAGAGGGAAAGATAACTTGTTAGGATAGGTGAAAATGAGTGAAAATGGATAGAGGAGATGAAGGTGAAAATGGTGAAAAATAGCCTGAATCGGCTTCTTCTTGAATCAACAGGATGACTTGGGCAGTTTTGGATGAATATTTTTAGTGAAGGATAACTTTATAGGATAATGAACACAGTGATATTTTAAAAACTCACAATTTTTCATAATTTTTTTTTTTGAAATCTGAAGGATTAATTTAGCCATCACTAGATATAATAGAATTTATAGATGGCTAATAATGGCTCCACTTGGGGGGGTGGAGCTTTCTTTTTAAGGTGTCCAAAACCTTCAGTTTATCAATCTTTTGGGTTTCAACAGACCAGTGCCTTATCTATTGGGCAGATTTCCTTTCTTTCTTTCTTGCTGATCTTCTTTTGATTTGATAATTTTCAACAATTTGCAATATGTAATCTCTTTTAAACAACATCTCTACCTACCTAATCCTACTTGTCCTAGCATTTTCTCTTCCTTTGAGTGCACTTGAACTGGCACACTCTTTTGACATCTTTATTTTTGAAAATAGAAAAATAAACTATCTAGTCCTATCCTTATTTCTTCCAAGAGTCCAGATTAAACTGTTGAACTCTTTTATTTTCTACCTATACTAACTGATTGCCAAGATTAAATAGTTTAGGAATCTCGATTCTCTATATATTGACTGGAAATTTAAAGCATGGTTCAAATCAGGATTAGGCATTCTGATCAACCATGGTTGTGGCATTTTGAACGAGCTGCACACAAACATTATTTTGCATAAAAAGTAAATTAGAAAGATAAGGCCATGATTGTCTTTTGTAATGGCATCCTCATCTATCTCTGTGGTTCTGTTTTGAGCATGTGGAACCAGTATCTTTTCAATCTCCTAATCTATCTTTCTCTGAATAAGTCAAGTCTGAAATAATTTTATCAATCAATGTTTCTACTAACTTATCAACATAAATTTAAAGCATGTTCAGCCATGATTAGGCTAGATGACTGAACAAGATATTATTTTGAATCAGTAGTGGCACTTAGACTTGCTCACTTTCAGAAATTCTCTTTTTTGGGTATGGGGTTGTACCTCTTTTGAATCTGCCCTCTTTTCTTTTTCTTTTCTTTTATTGTTTTTGCATTTTCTATGATCTCTTTTCAACCGTGTTATGTACAATGAATGAAAAAATTTGAAACTAGGAGTCTTGACAAAAGTAATGCTTGAGCATCCTGCCATTGACAGGACCTCCAAATAAATATTCTCCATTCATCTCCTGCAAGAAAAATGCATTGTGACCCCTAATGGAATGAATGATATAGGGCCCTTTCCACAGATTCTCAAATTTGCCATGTTTCCCCTTTCTTCCCTCCTAGAATCCCACTTTAGAACTATATTTCCAATTTGGAAATCTCTTTAGTCATTTTATCAAAATATTTCTTGATGCTTCTTGGACTGTTTGTGTTCTTTTATACACTTCCTCTCTGGACTGCTATAAATGAATGGTTTGATTGATCCTTCTCTGCATATCATTCTCTTCAGTTTGTACTTCTTGAAGGAGTTTCATGACTGGAACTCCTAAAGATTTTGGGAAAACTGCATCCATGCCATAAAAAAGCTGATAGAGAAACATATTTATTGATTTCCTGGTGGTTAATCTATCAACCCATAAAGCATGAATTAGCTTACTATGCCATGATTTCTAATTCTGTTCCAACAATTTTTTGATAATATTGACAAGGCTTTTGTTGGAGGATTCACCTAATATATTTCCTTGGGGATAGTAGGCAGTGGAATGACCTAATTTGATATGATATTTATAGCAGAATTCAACCATTCTCTTAGATTTGAAGGCAACAACATTTTCTATGATGATTTTTCTAGGACAACCAAATCTGGATAGTATGTTGGTTTCAAGGAACTTGATAATAACAGAGTCAGTAGAATTCCTAGAAGGTATGGCTTCTATCCACTTGGTAAAATAATCAGTGGCAGTGAGGATCCACTTATGTTGGGTTGAGGAAGATGGGTGAATTTCCCCAATGAAGTCCAAGCCCCATTATTGAAAGGGAGCCTCAACACTGATGAGATGTAAGGGTAAGGGTAGGAGTTTTCTTTTGCCATAAAAAAATTGACACTTATGGCAAGACATGAATAGTTTTTGAGTATCTGGGAAAAGGGTGGGCCAATAATACCCAGCTCTAAGGATTTTATTTGTTGTGGTCTTCCAGTAAAGATGTCCTCCACATTCTCCCTCATGTAGCTCATGCATGATGTTTCCTGCATCAACCTCAAGCAAACATTTAAGCAATACACCAACAACATTTTTCCAATATAAAACCCCATCTAAGATGCAATAATTTAAAGGCTTCTGTTTTAAAAATCTAGCTTTATTTTTTGACAAAGAAGGAGGGGTATTCAGATAGAGTATCCCATATATGATATTGGCATACCAATGTGAATTCACAAATGTTTCTTCAATGAATGTAGCTGTGAATTCTTCTGTTTCTTGTAAAACATCAACCATATTCATATCTATTGCTTGGAAGTTTGACTCAGCCATGAGTTTTTCTAATCTCTGCCCTTTGATTAGTTTGGTGGGCCTAATTTCTAAGTCATATTCTAGAATAGTAGCAATCCATTTTCCCCTTTTACCATCAGGGTCTTGACTTAGAATATCCTTGACAACAATATGTGGGACAAAAGAAATGACGTGAAAATGTAAAATTTAGACTCGGAAGTCTTTCAATGCTTTGACCGAGGCTAAGGCTTGTTTCTCCATGATGTTATACTTGAGTGGAGCATCTCTTAAGGCCCTGCTAAAAAATGATATTGGTTGTTCTTTCCCCATAATATTATTTTGCAGTAATACTGCAGCAATTGTATGTTCTGATGCAAAAGAAAAGATATAGAAATCCTTGGTGAAATCAAGACTGATAAGAACTGGTGTTTGAGTGAGAGCTTGTTTTACCAGTTCAAATGATTGTTTAGCCTGTATTGTCCATTTAACGCCTATCTCTTTCTTAAGCATGTTTGTGATATTTTTAATAGCTTAGCAAGGTTGGGGATGAACCTCCTTAAAAAAATTATCTTCCCAATGAAAGATTTTAATTCCTTGAGGTTTCTAGGATGGCTGATTTTCAATATGCCATCAATCCTTTTAGGGTCTACTTTGATTCCCTCTTTAGAAATTATGTGGCCAAGAAGTTTTCCTTCTTAGAGACCAAAGAGTGTCTTCTTGGGATTCAAAGATAAGCCATATTTCCTACATTTCTCAAAAAAATTTCTTAAATGAATCAAATGTTCTTTATTAGTTTTGGAGAAAATGGTGATGTCATCAAGGTAAATGATTATAAAATAGCCTATGTCTTCTGAGAAGGCTATGTCCATGGCCCTTTAGAAGGTGGCCCCTTCATTCATCAAACCAAATGGAATTTTGACATACATGAATGTACCCCAAGGTGTAGTAAAAGCAGTTTTATGTTGATCACTTGGGAGTACTAGAACTTGATTGTAACCGGAGAACCCATCCAACGATGATATTCTTTTAGACCCAACCACCCTTTGGAGTATGTGATCCATTTTTGGCAAGGGATAGTTATCTTTCATGGAGGCTCTATTCATATTTCTAAAGTCAATGCAGAGCTTGATCTCCCCGGTATTCTTCCTAACAGATACTAGATTTGAAACCCATTATGAATATCTGAGGGGAACTATGATCCCAGCATCATACATTTTCCTGATTTCTTTCTCAACTAAAGGTAATAGAACAGGGTTTATCCTTCTTAGTTTTTGTTTGAAATGCTTTTTTATTTTCCTTAAGATGGATTTTGTGTTGAATGATGTTGGTATCATATGATTTTAGATCTTTTTACCCCCATGCAAAAACATCTCCAAACTCTTTGAAAAGTTTTGTGTATTGCTGCTTGATATGAGCTGGAAGAGTGCTGGATAGCTTGATCATTTTGGGTTCTTCTAAGCTGCCTATGTTATGCTCTTCTATATTAGTTTCTATATGTTGAAAATGGCAACAAGAAACAGTGAAGGAGGCCTCCTGAAACATCTTTCCTGATCCTAGTTGAAAAATGATCACCTAAACTAGGTGGGGACCACACATGTGATTTTTTGTCGAAAAGTCTATTTTTAGACTATGTCTATTTTTAGACATATGGAGCATGGTCTAGGAGTTGTAGTATGCTATTCTTGGATGATTGGTCGAGTTGGTAAAAATAGATGGACATCTATTTTTAGACATTTAGGTTGAAGTCTATTTTTAGACTGCCTAGCTAAAAATAGAACAGTCGAATATTATTTGCTCTTAATAATATTTGGACTAAAAACATTATCTTATCCTCTTGGAGCACTTCAGTTTGACCCATGGATTTGGGGCATGCAGCTGACAAAGGAATTACGCTATTCCTAGGCGTTTGGTTGAGCTCATGCATGATGGACTTCAGTTAGACTCATGTGGCAGAGTTTTGGTGGAGTTGATTGAGGAGTTGATGGAGATTGTGTTCCGGTTAACTAGTTGAACTAGTTGTAATTAGTTTAAGCACCACCAGAGATGAGGTGGTGTGAATTAAATAATATTTAATTCACTAATTATTAACTCATTATTCAACTAAAAGAACACATCAGTTAACTCAGTGCATGTACAGTTCAGTGCAGACTGGTGCAAGAGATAGGTGAAAGAGCCGACAGTTGTACATTAGTTGTGCATGAGATTTGCACAATCAGTGGGATGAGTATGCCAATGATGATTGCGCTGTTCAAGAAACAGGAATTCGAATTGGTTCATCCTATTCTCTCCTTTTGGATTGTGAAGTAGAGGCAGGCAGCTAGTGGAGGAGTTTTGAACCCGTGATCGGTTCAAACTGAGCTAGTTTTGTGTGTAGCTTTTGGAGACAGTACTGAGTACTTTTGAGGAGTATTGTATTGTGTAAAGTTAAATTTTTCTCATCCATTATATGATACATATAGCTGGGGTTTTCAGCTATAAGCTTTCCCCATACATGCTTTTTTCTATGTGTGTGAATTGATGTTCTGCTGCTTGTTTTATTTTCCGCATGTGATGATTAATTTGTAGAAGAGATTATGTGTTGTGCAGCAAATCGAATTTGTGTATGATCAGGTTAATATCGGTGGATAAATATTCATTATTCAACAAATTTCTCACTTTGTATTTTTCCGGGTGAGTCGTCGTCAATATCTATTACGGGTGATTGCATTTTATTTCCTCGACGGAGCACTGCATCGGGCCGAGTGACATAGGATTCATCCTTCTTTTTGAAGGTGAAGATGCAGTAAATGCCCACATGGGTCAATCTCTAATTTGGAAATAATTTGTTCTCAAGTGTAGATCGGAAGCGGTTGAGTTATCAGCCGGTGGTGAAATTCGAATTTGAAGATTTGTGTTCTTGGTGCCGAGGCGAAAATGTCTTTCAACGGATTGCGACTAGAATATGCCTTGGAAGGCAGTTTGAATTATGTTGCATGGAGGCTATGTTAGATGATAATGGGTTGTTGGAATTCGTGGAGAAAGAGATTCTAAAGCCTACTTCTACTGATGCTGCTGTTGTGGAAGCCTGGCGAAAGAACAAGCAAAATGTCGAAGGATTCTATTGGAAGGCGTAAAGGATCACATAGTGTCCAACCTGCATGGAAAGGCTTCTCCATATTTGATGTGGAAAGCCTTGATAGATCTGTACCAGAGCAAGAGCGACCAGAGGAAGTTGGTGCTCAAGGATAGACTCACAAACATCAAGATGGAGAAAGGAGAGAGCATCCCCAAGTACCTCATGAGGTTCACCCAATGCAGGGATGAGCTGGGAAGCGTGGGAGTGATAGTGGAGGATGAGGACTTATGAGCTTGGCTCTCCTGGGTCTTCCAAAAAGTTGGCATGCATATCAAGACAGTGTCAATGGTCGGGAGAAATTGCCCGGATGGGAAAGACTGTGGTCTGATCTGGTGCAAGAGGAGATCCGGCGGAATACCAGGGATGGATCTTCATCAAAGGCATTTGATGAAGAAGACTGCGCTTTGGTTGCCAAAGCAAGGAAGGGGAAGGGAAAGGAGAAGGCTTCTCAATCTGGTGCAGATGGTAAAGAGCGTGACATGTACAAAGTGAAGTGTTTTCACTGTGACGATCATGGACATTACGCCACGAATTTCCTAAAGAAGAAGAAGAACAAGCAGGCTGCTGGAGCTGCAGCTGGTGAGGCTCTTGCCTCGCAATTTGAGTTGGATTTCTCATTGATCGCATGCATTTTGTCTAGTGCATTGGGATCGGGGTGGTATTTTGATAGTGGCGCTTCCTTTCACGCAGCGGGAGATGCAAATCTTTGTGACTTGGTGGAGAAAGGTCTCCGGATGCATGTTGAGTTGAAGCGCGGTGGACGTCTGATGCGGCCGCTGAGCTGCAAAACCTTTCGGAGGAGTTGATCAGCTCGTTCTTTTTTAACAAGATGTATTGCATGTACGGGTCTAACAAAGAATCGATCTCAGTCGCAATGTTAGAGGATAAAGGGTATGAAGTTGTCTTCAGAGAAGGAAAAGTTTTCCTTCGGCACAAGGCAACAGGACAAGTCAAGAAGGTTGGGATTCGGGCAAAGAATCTCTACAGACTTGAATTAGATGGGATTTCTACGGAGCTTCCTACTGTTCGGAAGCGGAAGGAAGACATGCAACTGATGCTTGAGAGGGAGCAAGTTTTGCATGCAGGTGATAGTGAACCTCGGGATGTGGATAAGCCACAAGAGGATCATGGAGTGGAAGAAACCACTCATGCAGAGAAATTTCGTGCCAGATGGGCAGAGGGAGTGCATGCAGCTATACCACCAGGTGAGAGGTGGGGCGACATGCATGATTAATCCCAAGAGGAGATTTATGGGCAAGATTCATTGAGATGGTGTGGATCTCATGAATTGAACCTGGCTACGAGGTGCCCATAGAGCAGCGGAGCATGATCAGTTGGATTGATGCAGGCAGATCAAAGTGATAGTGTCGGATACTGGAGCGCGGATCAGAGTTGACAGCAAATGCAAGAGTGCATGGGTGCAAAGAGTTCAACAGCGCAGTGGTTCCTGATGACATGTGCAGTAGCTAAGCAGAAGTCGAAGACTTTGATGATAGATGTTAGATGCATCAGACTGATTGAGTTGTTTGGAGCCTATTCAGTTTCAGAGAATTTGCAGAGCAGATGCATGGAGTTTCATGGTGCATGCATGAGTTTGCATGACACATGCAAGGGGTGCATGGCGAATGCATGGAGTTCCATGTCGCATGCATGGAGTTGCATGGCGCTTGTGAAGGTTGCAGGGCGAATGCATGGAGTTGCATGTCGCATGTAAAGACAGTCCTTTCTTGTTGAGAGGGAGTGTTGAAAATGGCAACAAGAAATAGTGAAGGAGGCCTCCTGAAACATCTTTCTTGATCCTAGTTGAAAAGTGATCACCTAAACTAGGTGGGGACCACACATGTGATTTTTTGTCGAAAAGTCTATTTTTAGACTATATCTATTTTTAGACATATGGAGCATGGTCTAGGAGTTGCAGTATGCTATTCTTGGATGATTGGTCGAGTTGGTAAAAATATATGGACATCTATTTTTAGACATTTAGGTCGAAGTCTATTTTTAGACTGCCTAGCTAAAAATAGAACAGTCGAATATTATTTGCTCTTAATAATATTCGGACTAAAAACATTATCTTATCCTCTTGGAGCACTTCAGTTTGACCCACGGATGTGGGGCATGCAGCTGACAAAGGAATTACGCTATTCCTAGGGGTTTGGTTGAGCTTATGCATGATGGACTTCAGTTAGACTCATGTGGCAGAGTTTTGGTGGAGTTGATTGAGGAGTTGATGGAGATTGTGTTCCGGTTAACTAGTTGAACTAGTTGTAGTTAGTTTAACTGCTATTACACTAGAGATGAGTGGTGTGAATTAAATATTATTTAATTCACTAATTATTAACTCATTATTCAACTAAAATAACACATCAGTTAACTCAGTGCATGTACAGTTCAGTGCAGACTAGTGCAAGAGATAGGTGAAAGAGCTGGCAGTTGTACATTAGTTGTGCATGAGATTTGCACAATCAGTGGGATGAGTATGCCAATTATGATTGTGTTGTTCAAGAAAGAGGAATTTGAATTGGTTCAGCCCATTCTCTCCTTTTGGATTGCGCAGTAGAGGCAGGCAGCTGGTGGAGGAGTTTTGAACCCGTGATCGGTTCAAACTGAGCTAGTTTTGTGTGTAGCTTTTGGAGACAGTACTGAGTACTTGTGAGGAGTATTGTATTATGTAAAGTTACATGTTTCTCATCTATTATATGATACATATAGCTGGGGGTTTTCAGCTATAAGCTTTCCCCATACATGCTGCGTTCTATGTGTGTGAATTGATGTTCTGCCGCTTGTTTTATTTTCCGCATGTGATGATTAATTTGTAGAAGAGATTATGTGTTGTGCAGCAAATTGAATTTGTGTATAATCAGGTTAATCTCGGTGGATAAATATTCATTATTCAGCAAATTTCTACACTATATGCTCCATTCTTGGTTCTTTGGCTACATCATTGAAATCAAAAAGATGCTCTAATGGTGTAAGGCCCCTTGGTATTGTATCACCTTTGCATTGCAAAACTTCAAGGTCCCTTTGGTCTGGATTTTTAAATGATTCTGCTTCAAAAATATGTACAAATTCATTTATATTAGCAGAAGATGACAACTTTGTTTCATGGATTTTTTTCATTATTTAAACAATTTTCTTCATGGCTAGTGTTTGGTGTTGGTATGGAAAAATCATTTTTTGATTGCAGAAAATCATCAATGTGTTTGTCACCTTCAAAAACTTGCCAATAGTCTTCATTGTCAGGTACTGCATGCCTAATTTTTACCTTTATATTGAATTTTTCATTTATTTGTGGTATTTGGCAATTGCTAGCAGCAAAGGCAAGTTCATTTGCTAGATGATTTTGAGCTCTTGGGATGAAAATGGGTTCATATGTTTAAAAGGTTTTTAGGAGATCAAGGGAAGCATTTCTATATTCTCTTACTCTTGGGTTTTTGGCTGAATACTCCCCTTTTATTTGTCTAATGATTAGCTCAGAATCTCCTTGGACTGATATTTTCTTAGCTCCTAGATCTTTGAGCAAATGTAAGCCAAGGAGGAGGGCTTCATATTCTGCAATGTTATTTGTGCATGGAAAATCTAGTTTATAGGAATGTTCTTTGCTTGTATTATGTATCCATACACCAGCCCCTGAACCTATTTTGCTGCAAGAGCCATCAAAGCTCATTCTCCAAAGTGTTTCTATCTCGTTTTCATTCCATTTCTACTGTTGAAGGCTACTAAAGTTTGAGCTGTTTTGTGTTTGAATTGAGGGTAGATTTGACTGTTCTGGTGGACTGACTTCTTCTTTGTTTTCATTTTCTTTTTGACTGATTTCGTCTTCATTATATAAGATAAAGGAATCTAAATCTGAGTGAATGGAGTAGACAGGAGTTTTTTTGGGCCTATCTATGTTGCTCACCATGTATTTCATATGGGATTCCCTGTATAATCTTCTGGTTTGGCTAAATACTGGGATTGTGGCATAAGACATGTCCATTTGAAGGCTCCCCTAAAGTTTGGCTCCCCATGATCTGGATAAAAGCATGCCATACTTTGGGGGAATGTCAGCTACTACTATGTCCATCACTAGACTCTTAGCAGGAATTTGTGACAGGTTAACACAAAAATCCTTGATTAAACCTAAGCATTTGACTCTGCTTGAATCAAAGGAATACAAGTCCTTATATGGTTTAGTAATTTCTAAGCCTAGGATTTCCATTACTACTTTGGGCATAAGGTTATGTGAAGCTCCAGAGTCTAGCATGGCATTGTGTAGGATCTTATTATGTATGTTTAAGTTGACATAGAAGGGAGGGACGACCCCTTCTTGGTATTTTCCTTCAACTTCAAGACCAAACAAAAATTCTGGTTTATCATCTGTCAAGTTTAAAGTATCAGTGTCACTGCCTATATTCAAAGCTTTCAAAAATTGATTTTTATATACTTCCCGAGTTACTAGTTCAGCTAAGGGTATGGTAATTTTGATCTTGGCTATTTCTCCTTCAAGGCTGAAAGGGACTATTTTTTTTGACACATTTACATATGTTTTGTCATTTACAATTATTTCAGCAATTCTGATTTTCTGAATTTTATTTGGACTGTGATTTGGGACAGTTTTGTTAGGGCCACTAGCGGAGGTACTAGGGCAGCTTTGTTCAAAACTTTGTTGGTTGTTTTTGTCTTTATTTAAATCATTTTTCTTGGCCACTGTGTTGGTATTATTAGCTGTCTTTTTAGGATGATTTTCTGAAGTTTTCCTAATAACCGTATTAGTGTTTTTGTCATTGGAAATATCTGGGTTCCCTTTGCTTCTAATATCATATTGTTTGTGTACCTCCATGATTGAATTTTCAAACCCCAATCTATAATATTCAGAATCCTCATGATTTTTTTCAGTTTGTCCTGAGGAGAAGAATCCTTGTTCTTCTTCAGTGACGAAGACATCATCCCCACTGTCAGATCCTATCAAGTTTTGTTAGGTCCCTATATTACTAGTATAGTCCCTTATTGTTGTTAGTGTAACCCCATTATTGTTATTATTGTACCCTTGTAACCCCCATTTTGTTATTATTGTGCCCTTAATTTATTATTTTTAGGTCGGCTAGGATTACATTGTGGCCCACTAGGATTACATTATGGCCCCATGGACTCCTATATATAGAAAGGAGGTTTTGTAAATTGGATCATCCAAGAATTGTTCATTTATATAATGTATTGGAGGTTGCCCCCTCGAAGTGGCTTATTTCTAAGGCGTTCATATCTCTTTTCTTCTATTTTTGGAGCTGGTTACACAACATTTGGTATCAGAGCTTTGGATTCTAGGGTTTCGCTGCTCCAAACAGGTCATCGTGGCATTTTAGCTATAAATTTTTTTCTACGAAGTTTCAGAAGCTAAAATTTTTAGGGTGCGGTTTGAAATCACGAGGAAGATTTTCTAAAAATTTCGGAAACTTGGTCAGCAACATTTTAGAGATATCATGAGCATACATGGAATTGGGTGCACATCAGCTCCTAAGCAGGTCATCGTGGAATTTCGCTTTATGCATTTTTTCTTAAAAAGGTTCGAGAATCTGAAATTCGCAGTGCGAAGCTAAAATCTGGAAATTCATATTTTTTCGAGCTTGGTTAGCAATATTTTTCGGAGATATCATCTGTGGAAGTTGGGTCTATTTTCAAGCTCCCTAAACAGGTCATCGTGGAATTTTCCTTTATACATTTTTTTTTCTACGAAGGTTCAGAATCTGAAATTCATATGGTGCGAAGCTGAAATCCTGAGGAAATTCGTCAAAAAATTTCAGAGCTTAGTTCGCAATATTTTTGGAGATATGATCTGTGGAAGGTAGTGCTTTTTCAGGCTCCTGAATTTCATCTCAAAGAGGTGATCGTGGGAAAAGTTCAATAACTCTCTCTCTGGGCAGTGGATTTGAGTGCCGTAAAAATTGGTTGCAAGTACACAGACTTTAGTTTCTTGGCTATCAATTTGAGAGACAAAGGATGAAACAATGACACGTGGCAAGTCCTACAAGTGTGCTCTATTGAACCAGTCCAGAATTAGGTCATTGTGGGAGATTGGACACAACTTTGTCTTGGAGAATCAAATTAGATCAGACCTGTGGAATTTGGAAGAAGCTTCAGAGGGCTACTACAGGGCTGAATTTCAGATATTGAATATTTTCAATTACATATATAATTCAATTTCAATATCAAGCTCCTCAAAGCAAGTAAAAGAATAGGTATCAATATTGGATTCTAAAATGGCGCCTAAAAAGAATTCAACACCCATTAAGCCTTCAGAAGGCTCTACCATGACTCATGAAGATGAAGAATTGCAACATGATCTATCAAAATTACAAGAGCAAGTTCAACAATTTTCACTGTCGCAAAGAGCAACAAAAAATGAAATGGAAGTTTTGAAGAAAGGCGTGGAAGTGAAGATGGACGGTTTGAAGAAAGGCATGGAAGCTAAGATGGATGGTGTGGAAGTAAAGATGGATGGTTTGAAGAAAGGTGTGGAAGCTAAGATGGATGGCGTGGAAGCTAAGATGGATGGCGTGGAAGCTAAGATGGATGGCATGGAAGCTGGCATGGAAGCTAAGATGGATGATCTAAAATCAAACATCGAAGATTTGACAAAATTGATGCAAGAAATGTTTCCTAATGGTGAAAAGATAGTAGAAGAACCTCATGATGAGAACAAAATAAATGTTAATCGTGATTTCATAAACTCTAATGTTGGCGGGAAGAACCACCATATTCCAAAAATGGATATGAGGAAGTTTGATGGAAGGGATCCTGTAACATGGATACTACAGATGGAGCAATATTTTGATCTCCATAATGTGCAAAACACACAAAAGGTACGCATTGCAACTTTACATTTAGAACAAAATACATTTGTATGGTATTGATGGCTTTGCTCCCGTAAAAAAATTGTCACTTAGTCAATTTTTACGGAGGAAATGATAGCACATTATGAGGATACAAAGAGCAACACCTTCTTTAGCCAATTGATAAATCTCAAACAAAAGAGTTTAGTGGGGCAGCACGTTGAGGACTTCCAAAAATTGAATATAAGGGTAACTGATATTCCAGAGGAACACAGGATTGATCTCTTCATAGGCACTTTAAAGGATAACATCCAACATGAAGTTCGCGTTTTGGAACCTGATTCATTGGAGAAGGCATTCGGGTTGGCAAGAAAAGTTGAATGTAAAATTATGGCGACAAGGAAGCCTACCACTCAATTCTATAAAGAAGGAAGTGTTGCTACGCCTAGATTTCCACAACCTACAAGGTTGACACCACAACAATTGGAAGAAAAAAGAGCAAAAGGGCTTTGCTACGGTTGTGATAGAAAATACACTAAAGGTCATAAGTGTGCTGAGAAGAAATTATTTTACATAGATTGTGAAGAGGAAGAAGAAAATGAACAAGAAGAGGATATACACCAGGAACCAGCCATAGAAGGGGAAGAAATGAATCTGACCATATCGTGTAATGCAATGGTAGGAATTACCACTCCTAAAACTCTCAAGATAAAAGGACATATCAAGAAGAAAAAGGTAATAGTGTTGATTGATTAAGGTAGCACCCATAATTTTATTCATTGTAAGGTAGCCAAGGAATTAAATTGTTTCCTATACCCAGCACCGGAATTTCAAGTGATGGTTGCAAATGGAGGAACTATAAATTGCTCTGGAAAATGCCATAATATCAAGCTAACCATGGGGGAATATGTATTGACTAGTCCAATGCTTTCCATTCCTATGGGAGGTGCTGATGTTGTACTAGAAGTACAATGGTTACAATCTTTGGGGACAGTAGCTTTTAATTTTCAAGAAATTTTCTTGAAATTTTTTTCAGAAGGAAAGGAAGTCGAATTATGAGGTATTGCAAGGAAGCCAGGAAGGATAATAAGCTCTAATGTCATGAAAAAGCTTCTAAAGAAAGAAAAACGAGGCGTAATTACACAATTATGCTCATTAGAAGTTCCAACATCAAAATCATCTATTTCTACGGATCTCCAACAAGTCTTGGACAATCATTCCAAGGTGTTTGAAACTCCCAAAGGACTCCCACCTATTCGTGATCATGATCATGCTATTCATTTGATTCCAGGAAGTGTTCCTCCAAACATCGGGCCTTATAGATATCCTTACTTCCAAAAGAGCGAAATTGAACGTATGATTGCAGAAATGTTAGAGGCGGGTATAATTCAACCTAGTCAAAGTTCTTTCTCTACTCCTGTGGTATTGGTACACAAGAAGGATGGATCATGGCGAATGTGTCCGGATTATAGGGAGCTCAATAAGCTCACCATTAAAGATAAATTTCCCATTTCTGTGATTGATGAATTATTGGATGAATTACATGGAGCAATTTATTTTACCAAGTTGGATCTTCGTTCGGGATATCATCAAATTAGAATGAAGACTGAAGATATCCCAAAAACAGCATTTCAAACTCATGAGGGTCATTATGAATTTTTGGTCATGCCTTTTGGCCTTACCAATGCACCTTCTACATTTCAAGGGTTGATGAATTCCATTTTCAAACCCTTCCTTAGAAAATTTGTGCTAGTGTTTTTTGATGATATACTAATCTACAGCAGGTCTTTGAAGGATCATGTTGAACATGTTGACAGGGTGCTCAAACTATTGCAGGAGAAACAATTATATGCAAAAACATCCAAATGTTTCTTTGGAGTACAAGAGGTGGAATATCTGGGTCATATTATATCTCACGAGGGTGTTAAAGTAGACCCTAACAAAATTAAAGCCATTAAGGAATGGAAAGTCCCCAAGACAATAAAGCGGTTGCGAGGATTTCTCGGGTTAACAGGCTATTATCGCAAGTTTGTTAAGAATTATGGGAGAATAGCAGCACCTCTAACAACATTATTGAAGAAAGATGCATTTTCATGGACTCCTGAAGCAACTAAGGCCTTTGAACGCCTTAAAGAGGCAATGTGCCTAGCACCAGTCTTAGCTACACCAGACTTCACAAAAACCTTTATTGTGGAATGCGATGCCTCGGGAAATGGAATTGGTGCAGTTTTAATGCAGGAAGGAAGACCCATTGCTTTTGAAAGTCGTCCAATCAAAGGAAAGTATTTACATAAACCTATTTATGAGAAGGAAATGTTAGCAATACTACATGCACTAAAGAAATGGCGAACTTACCTAATGGGGAGACACTTCAAGGTAAAAACTGATCATGATAGTCTTAAACACTTTTTGGAGCAAAGACTATCTTCAGAAGAGCAGCAAAAATGGGTCACAAAGATGTTGGGTTATGACTTTGAAATAATCTACAAGAAAGGAAAGCTTAATGTTGTTGCAGATGCACTCTCAAGAAAGAATGAAGAGGTGGAAGCATTGCTTTGTGCCATTTCTATTATCCAACCAGATTGGATAAGCGAAGCAAGAGATGAATGGAAGAAGGACAAAGATGTATGGACACTCATGCAAAATTTGCATCAAGATCCTAGTACATCTGATACATTTAGTTGGAAAAATGATTCCTTATGGTACAAAGATCGCTTATATCTTTGTAAGAATTCCCAACTAACACAAAAGATTCTTCTGGAATTGCACACTTCTCCTTTAGGAGGACACTCAGGATTTTTAAAAACTTACCACGGGGTGAAGAAAGAATTTTTTTGGGATGGCCTTAAATCTGATATTCGAAAGTTTGTGGCGGAATGTTTGGTTTGCCAGCAGAATAAAGTGGAAACAATTAAGACCCCAGGACTTCTACAACCTTTATCCATTCCAAGTCAACGTTGGGAGGAGATTTCAATGGATTTTATCACGGGTTTACCTAAGTCCAAAGGAAAGAGTGTCATCATGGTGGTAGTTGATAGACTTACCAAGTATGCACACTTTTGTGCATTATCTCATCCATTCAAAGCAAGTACAGTTGCTACTACATTTATGGACACAATTCAAAAGCTACATGGAAGCCCAAGGGTTATTGTGAGCGACAGAGATCCCATTTTTACTGGAAATTTTTGGACGGAGTTATCATCCTCAATCTTATCATCCTCAATCTGATGGTCAAACTAAGATAGTAAATAAATGTTTGGAAGGATATATTCATTGTTTTGTATCTGATAAAAAAACACAATGGGTCAAGTGGTTACCTCTTGCTGAATGGTGGTATAACACTTCCTTCCATACTGCAGCAAAAATGACCCCATTTATGGCACTTTATGGATATCATCCACCATCGATCACATCATATTTAAGGGAAAATTCGAAGGTTCAAGCAGTGGAAGATCACATCGAGCATCAGCAAGAAGTTCTCCAACTCTTAAAAGATAACCTGAATTTGGCACAAAATCGAATGAAACAACAGGCAGATCAACATCGCAGCAAGAGAAGTTTTGATGTAGGAGATTGGGTATTTTTACGGCTACAACCATATAAAAAAATGTCCCTCAAGCAAACTAAGAAGGATAATAAATTATCGCCAAAGTACTATGGTCCTTACAAGGTGTTGCAAAAGATTGGTACTATGGCATACAAATTGGAGCTTCCTGCTTCTTCGCGAGTACATCCAGTTTTCCATGTTTCGTGCTTAAAAAAGGTTATAGGTGAAAATCTTCCAGTTCAAACAATATTGCCAGAACTTGATGAGGAAGGAAAAATCATATTGGAACCGGAAGCGGTCACGGAAACAAGAACTCGACAACTACGGAATCGATCAATTTCAGAGTATCTCATGAAGTGGAAGAACTTACCCACTGAAGATTCTACATGGGAGGATGAGAATTTTATACAGAAGCACCCAGAGCTACTCAAGCGTTGAGGACAACACTTTTTTAAGGAGAGGGGCATGTTAGGTCCCTATATTACTAGTATAGTCCCTTATTGTTGTTAGTGTAACCCCTTATTGTTATTATTGTACCCCTGTAACCCCCATATTGTTATTATTGTGCCCTTAAATTATTATTGTTAGGTCGGCTAGGATTACATTGTGGCCCCATGGACTCCTATATATAGAAAGGAGGTTTTGTAAATTGTATCATCCAAGAATTGTTCATTTATGTAATGTATTGGAGGTTGCCCCCTCAAAGTGGCTTATTTCTAAGGCATTGATATCTCTTTTCTTCTATTTTTGGAGCTGGTTACACAACAAGTTTACATGACTTTCTTCCAACCTTTCAGCTTCCCTTTCTTCCTATTGATCTAGATAGTTTTGTTGGAAGGGAGGCCTAATTTGTTGGTCATTGTCTCTTTGCCTATCTTGATTAGGATCTCTTCTGAAATTTGGATTTCTATTTCTGTTTTGGGGATTGTTTTTCTTTTCTCTAGGAGGCACTTTTCATTCAAATTTATCTTTTCAAGCATCCTCTCCATTACTCTCACTAGGTTGTCAATTTTAGCATCAGATGATGAGGTTGATGCCATTGTTTCATCTTTTTATGTAACTCTTTTCTCTCATTTCAACCTAGCTCTCTTCTCAATCAGATTTGCTTCTACACTTAAGACTCTCCTCTGCATATCTTCTAAAGTTAAGGGGTCTCTTTCTCTTAGCTGATAGGCCATGTCAGGATCAAAACCTTCTGGAAGTTTAGCTAAGGCTAATACTAGTGGAGGTTTCATGTTTGGGGGAAGTGCATTGTAAACACTATTGAATCTAGTGCAATAATCATGGACACTTTCCCCAGTGTTTCTCTTAAGGTTTTTATAATCTAAAATTATTTGGAGAGGGTTCTTTTTAATTTCCCATTTGTTTGTGAATGTTTGATAAAGAGAAGGGAGATCATTTATGCTATTAGGAGTTAAGTTTTTAAACCAATTTTTGGCTTGTCCTCCTAAACTTTGGGCAAATATTCTCATCTTAATGGTCTCTTCTTCTGTTTCCATATAATCAAAATCATCATCCATTTTGTCCACATGCTGTTGTGCAGTAGTGGGTTCATTTCCAGTGAAATGGGGAATTTTGGATTGATAATCATTGGGTAAAGGAACTAGGGGTTGTGGTAACAATAGGGGGGCATACCATGCTGCCATGATAGGAAATAATGGGGGATTTACAAGAGGGAAAGTGGGCTGAACTGGAGTGCTTTGAATAGTGGACGCGTGGATAGGAGTGGAAGAAACACTTGGGCCAGTAAAATGATGATGAGCAGATTTGTTATGGAAAGAACTGAAGTGGAGGAGAAGCTGGGAATCAAGAGGAGTGGAAGGTGATGCTTCTCGGCTAAAGCTCTGTTGCAAATCTGTGGGGTCAATGTCGACTTGGTTTATGTCACTCTGAGACTTGTTTCTAAATAGGTTCTTTTTATGAGGCAAGTCAAAGTGAGAATCTTTCAAGACTGTGAGATTTTCAGGGACATATCTTTTTCTTTGGAGGGTCCTATTAGCAGCTAATTTTCCAGATCTAGAAGTTTGCCACAAAATATTTTCTAGATTATCAAATATTGTAGGAGGATTAGGATCTGGATGGGATCTGGTATAGATCCAATGTGAAGCAAGATTTCAATTTCAAAATTTGGGAGAGGCTGAAATTTTAAGGACTGTTTTCAAAGGTTTTCCTCTCACAGTGTTTACATAATATGGGACTAGGTTTTTGAATTTTCTCAGGGCTAGTTAACACAATCCTAAGGAAATCTGGAGTCCTAGTGGAGTAATAGGCCTATTGGGGCTAGTGGAGTTGCCAGGTGGAAATTTTTAGCTTTTCTGGAGGTAAAATGTTTTATGGTCCACCACCAATGATTTATTTGAAAACCAATCTGAATTTTTTTGGGTTTTCTGAGTTTTTCTATGGTTCTATGGTTATGAGAGTGTTCTATACCTGTTTCAACACTTAGCTAAGGTGGAAAAACAAACAGAGTCTACTCTATGGCTTATCAGCTGATTTTCTTAGGTAACTGAAGGATTAATGAGTCTATAAGAGTTTGCTAGGCTATTATGTACTCAGGGTCCCACCGTGATCGCCAATATGTTGTAATCCTGTGATTTGGTTGATTGGTAAACCAAGTGACAAGGCAACATCAAAACCAGTCTTTAGAGCTCTAAGACCTATCTTTTCTAGTCTCAGAGAGGGATCTCTCAATTTCTTTGCAAAGATATATCTTGTTTGCTTTTAAGGGTTGATTTTAGGCTATTTATTAAGCATGAGTTTGTTTGTTTGTTTGGTTGGACATTATAATCTAGGCAGCATAGATAAGAAAGTGGAAATCTCTAAGTTATTGGGCAATGGAGTCAAGTAGAAGTTGTAACAAGTTTAATCAATGGATTTGGGGTATCAAAGGGAAAATATAACTTGGCCAGTGGATCTTCAAGGTCTTGTAGGTGGAATGAAATGGACATCAAAGGTTCAGAATGAAAAGTAGAACTAAGGGCAATTAAGAATCCTTAATTATATGTACTTCTCAATAAAGCGACTTAAAACATTATCTGAACATGAAGAGGCATTCAATAGAAAAGGCTAACCATAAATTCCACAAACCACACTTCAGCAAATAATGACTTCAAGACAGACTTTTCCAATGAAATATAGAAGGCGAGAAACTCATTTAACTTCTAGTGATTCCACCTTCAAGGATAAGAAAACATCCAAGATTCACAAATAACTGCATTCATAGAAGAGGGAATGCCTAAACATATTTGATTACAGCTATAAAGACCTTCAAAACAATTATTTCAGCAAGTACAAAGGGTATGATCGGAAAAAAACCTCTTTGGCAAACATTAAACAATGGTACTTTGAAGGGAGACTTCAGAAACAATTTTTAAGTGGCAGCAAGTAAGCAGGGAATACCATAAATCATTCTTGAGACCAATTGTATTGAACTATTTAAGAAATAAACAAGCATAGGGGTTCTAGAGAGCAATTAATAATTCTCTAAAATATCACAGCAGAAGAAAAAATTAAGACAATGAAGAGTAAACAGAACTAAGGTGCTTTTAAAAGACATTTCTTAGCCTAAACCTTTTACTCTACTGTAACAGAGAATGATGAAACATAATGAAACAGGAAATAACAATAACAGATTTAGAGTACTTCACCAACAACCAAGCTCAAGGATCCAATGATCTAGCCTCCTCCATCAACAAACAGGTCAAGACATCCACAAGTTCCAAGACTTCAATTTCTTCTCAACTTCATCCAGACTATGTATTACTTCAAAGAGTCATCAAATGCCAACAATACAATGAGTTTAAATGCATTATTTATGCAGCAAATGAGGAGGTGGAACTATTCTAGGGTTTAAGTGTTATTAATTACAGAGTAAATGCATTCTTAGCCTTGAAAACCATGCAAGGCATAAAGTAGGAACAGCTGCAACTACTTCTCTATTTCAATAACTCTGTCTTAACTTCTGAGAGAAAGATAGGAGAAAAGATTGACTTTTAAGGTTCATCCTTATTTTACAATAACTTCCCTGACAGTTTAAATATATTATTTTGTGTAATAACTGTTAATTTGCCTTTTGTAGGTAGAAAGTAGGCCATAGGTGGCAATTAGATATTCTAAGTGAATAACTGTTCTTTGTTGGTGTATTTGAGGTTATTTTAGCCTAAGTTTCTTGGATTTTATAACTAAAATGTGCTTAAGGCCTGATTCTGCTTTTGGGCCTTCTTAATCATTTTCTCTGAGTTTATCACTTTACTGATTGCTTTAAACCTTTAATCTTTTGTCTTTGAATGTGTTTTATCCTTTAATCTTCAATTAAGCTTTTAATCTCTGTCTTATTTCTTTGGTCTTCAAACTTCATTGATTCTCTCTGTTTCTGTGTGCAGGAGGTTCTTTGGTGCATTGGGAGGTTTCATAATGGATCAATGCTCATGAGGCACTGATTTTAAACTTAGAGATTAACCTCAAATCCCTTCTTCTTCACTTGTGGGCCCTTTTGGATCGTCATCCAAGGCTTGTCACTGTAGAGTTGACTGTGGGATGGCCTTTTGGCTCAGGGCCGCCATTAAAACCTGAAATAAAATAAAACTATTAATAAATCCTACATTTTTGTGGTTTAGACTGCGTTCATAGGCTATATGGAGGGTTCGTGAGAAATTCCAAAGGAAGGGGGGAATACATAGAGGAGGAATTCCATGGCGGAACGATGTAGAATAGTGGAATTTTTGAACTTTTGGGGTGAAAATGAGGGAGGGTGGTTTCGCAGAAAACCGGCGGTTTTCACACAGAAAATGGGAAGTAAGTGGTTTTGAGGGGATCGGACGTGATTCCACTCAAAAGATGATGCGTGGCGGGCTGAAAACCACTTTTATCGCTTGGACATGGCCTGTTAAAACTCGGCGCTGAAAACTGCACGAAATGCGCTGTGGACCGTTGGATCTGGGGAGCCAGATCAACGACGGAGACTCAGCGCAATGTTTTTTTGGTGGATTGACAGTGGGACCGACGGTTAGGTCAAAAAAACTGTCGGGTAGCGGGAGGCTTATGCAGAAGGCTTTAGAAACTCGGGATCTGCGATCACCGTTGGTTTTAACGAGATCAAAGGTCAGGATTTTACTGCAGAGGTGAACGAGGGATGAAGGGGTGAGAGGATGGATGGTAGGGGGAAGAGGCGAAGACCGTTGGATCTAGGCCAAGGGCCTTTGATCAATGGCGGGGATTTTTTTGGAAAAAAACAAAGGCGCGGGGAAGAGATAAGGCAAAGGGAGCTTAAGAAGGTGCGGAGAGGGTGGTCCCGTGGGAAATCAAGGGGACCGGGGACTTAAACCTTTAAGTAGGTGGTCACTGGCCCTGGGTCGTATGAAGGAAAAGGGGTGGAGGGCTTAAGCTCACGGGGGCTTAAGGCCTAATTTTGGATATGGGCGGACATAGGCTAAAAAGAGGGTTTTTAATCTTTTTGTAGGTTTTTGATAGGCTAGAAAAAGGAATTTAAACCAAATAAAGGGGTTTTATAAGGTTTAGAGGATTTTTAGGGAGAATTAAGGAATTAATGAAGGGAAAAATTGGGTTTTTAGAGGGAAATATAACTTGTTAGGATAGGTGAAAATGAGTGAAAATGGACAGAGGAGATGAAGGTGAAAATGGTGAAAAATAACCTGAATCAGCTTCTTCTTGAATCAGCAAGATGACTTGGGCAATTTTGGATGAATATTTTTAGTGAAGGATAACTTTATAAGATAATGAACATAGTGAGATTTCAAAAACTCACAAGTTTTCATAATTTTTTTTTTGAAATTTGAAGGATTAATTTAGCCATCACTAGATATAACAGAATTTATAGATGGTTAACAGGCACCGCACAAATATCGATTCCAGTTATAAATATCGGTGCATTTGTGTGATACTATGTACCGGGGTGTTTACATATATATAAGCACCGGTGCATTTGTAGTTACAATGTGCACCGCACGAATATCGATACCAATTATAAATCTCAGGGCCTTTCTGTGATACGGTGCACTGGTGCATCATAAAGGTATACGCACAGGTGTAGTTATACAACCTATGGGCACCGCTCAAATCCCAAGACCAATTAGAACGGCCCCATGCATTGTATTACCAACACTACGCCTGGTGCTTTTTTATATCTTAATGGCCCGGTGCATTCTCCTTCGACCGCCCCAGGGCGCTGTCTACAGGTACGCACAGATGCGTTAAATTCTGATTAGAGCACCGATGAAAAAAACATCCGTAATAACCTCCAGCCACCCATATTTTTTTAGTTGTGTTGAATTTTCGTTAAAATCTCCGCCAAAACCTCCGTTCCCAGAAATGGATGTGGTAGCATATGTTTTTTTGACAATTTTGGCCAATTTTATAACACTAAAAACCTCCTTTATAACCTCTACTAGACGGTCTTTTCCTTGTAGTGTTGGTGGCTCCTCCTCCACCACCACAAGCACAACAAACCACACCACAAGCTGGAAATAGAACAACCTTGAGAAATCAAATAAGTGCTTCTCCAAGCACACCACAGGGAACTGAAACTCCCTCAAGTTCAAGTGGAAATCCAAGTACACCAAGAAGGCCGAGATTCAAAAATCTGAGTGAGATTTATGAACAAGGAGAGGTAAATGATAATGCCGGTCTGAAATCTTTATTTTCTTTGTATTTTCATGTTGATGACCCAATTAGTTTTGAAAATGCTGTAAAATAAGAAAAATGGGTTGAAGTAATGAACAAAGCGATTGGTGCAATAGAAAAGAGTAATACATGGGAGTTAGTGGACCTCCCTAAAGGCAAAGAAGTGATTGGAGTAAAATGGGTCTATAAGACCAAGAGCAATGCTGAAGGCAAGATTGAAAGGCACAAAGCAAGGCTTGTTGTCAAAGGCTACAAGCAACAACAAGGAAAAGACTATGAAGAAAACTTTGCACCGGTTGCAAGGATGGAAACCGCGAGAACAGTGTTGTCCATAGCAGCACAACACAAGTGGAAATTTTACCAAATGGATGTGAAATCTACATTCCTGAATGGAGTGTTGAAAGAATAGGTATATTTTGAACAACCTCCAGGCTATGAGATTGAAGGCCAAGAGCACAAAGTGTGCAAGTTGAAGAAAGCTCTTTATGGGCTGAAGCAAGCACCGAGAGCATGGTACAACAGGATAGATGCTTACTTGACTAAAAATGGATTTGAGAAATGTGATGGAGAACCCACACTCTACATAAAAGAAAATGATGGTAAGATTCTTATTGTTGTTTTATATGTAGATGATTTAATATTTACTAGCAATGAAGTTTCTCTCATTGCTGATTTTAAAGCAGTCATGAAGAGTGAATTTGAAATGACTGATTTGGGTTTTTTGAGATATTTTCTTGGAATAGAAGTAGAGAAAAATGAAAATGGGATTTTTATTTCCCAAGAAAAATATGTTGAAGAAGTGTTGAAAAGATTCAACATGTAGAACATCAAGGCAGTTGTAACTCCAACTGTCATGGGGTTAAAATTGAGCAAAGAAGACAACGACAAGGATTTTGATCCAAGTTTATATAAAAGCATAGTTGGCAGCCTTATGTATTTGACGACAAGTAGGCCGGATATTATGTATGCTGTAAGTTCAATTTCCAAATTCATGGAAACACCAAAAGAGACTCATTGGCAAGCAGCTAAGAGGATTTTAAGGTATGTGAATGGAACGAAGGGGTATGGCATCTTCTACTCCTCATCTGAAAATTTTAAATTAATTGGTTACACTGACAGTGATTGGGCTGGAAGCGTAGATGACAGGAAGCACACATCTAGATATGTGTTTCATTTGGGATCAGGAGCCATTTCATGGGCTTCTAAGAAACAACCAATTGTGGCTTTATCAACAGCAGAGGCAGAATATGTGGCAGCAACAACAACAACATGCCAAGCAGTATGGATGAGAAGAATGCTCAGAGATTTATGTCATGAAAAGGACAAAGGAATAGTAATTTATTGTGATAACAGCTAAGCAATAGCTTTATTAAATAAGTTTGTCTTCCATAAGAGAACAAAGCATATTGATGCAAAATTTCATTTTATATGAGAACTGGTTAATAATGATTAGATTGTTTTGCAGCACTATAGGACAGAGGAAGAATTTGCTGATATATTGACAAAGCCATTAACTCAGAAAAGTTTTAACTATCTCAGGAAATGCCTGGGTATGCAAGAAAATCCAGCAAGCTCAAATTTCGGGGGGTAGCAAGTATGGGCAACAAAGAGGAGCGATGAAATGCCGGAGTGGGTGACATCATCCTCCGCTGGACCATTGAGAGCAGCTCTGCGAGGATAACGAGAAGACCTTTGGAAATGTTTTATAACCCCACAGAAAGTTTATTAAATGTTTTGATTTAATTTTTGGTTGACGCATTATGTTTTAATGTTTTAACATTGGGTTAATTTCTTTTTATTTTATTGCGGTACATTTTTTTTTAACTTTGTTTATATATTTTGATATATATTATAAATATTAAATATTTATAATATATATATGTAATGTGTTACATATGCTGTGTGTATTGAGAAGACTGTGTATTTAAATTTCTAGCCCGAAGGCAGAAAATAGAAACAGAGACAAAGAGCACTGTGAGAGTAGTAGTGAATAGAAACAAAGAGACAAAGAAGGAAAAATTGAAGCATTGTGTGTCTATGGAGCAGCTAGAAGATTTCCACTGTGAATCCAAAACTTAGTTCTGAAGGAAATTTTATTTTGTAACAATTTTTTTTTAATGAAATATAATTTACATTCCATCTCTCCATGTCTCTAGAATTTTATTTAATCTCTGTGTTGTAGAAGAGGAATTTTGTTTTCCTCTGTGTGTTCGGAATTGTTCAGAAATTCCAACATCTCACATATTCTGTCTTCTTTTCTTCTCCTCCTCGTCTTCCTTCTACTTCAGATACAGCTCGATGATGCAGAAAGCGTAGCTTATGACAAGATATAATTGGGTACCTCTCTCACTGGTAATTAGACCAGGATTTCTAAGAGCCAGCTCTTCAAATTGGGATTTTTCCATCTCAACCACAACAACGTGAAAATCTGGTATGTGGGTATTTGGTATGCCCAGACTGCAGAGCAGACAATCATTTGGGTAGCCAACATGGAGCAGCCGCTGTAGAACGCATCTATCATTTTTAATCTCACAGAGGATGGGTGTCTCCTTCTATCTTATGGTGGACGCACCCTTTGGTCCACTCAGGGAAATAGGAAGAAACCTTCTTCAATTGTAATCATGGATGCTGGTAACTTGGTCGTTCTGAGTGCCACCAATAACATTGAAATCATTTTGGTAGAGTTTCTACCATTCGCAAAATACATGGATGCCAAACATCAAAATTAGTAACAGCCAGAGGTTGTCATCCTGTAGGAGCCCTTGGGATCCGCGTCCTAGGTTGTACAATTTTCAGATGATTCCAAACAGAACTATCCAGTTCATGCTGATGTGGAAGAATGAGACCACATATTGGGACGATGGTGTTTTGAACAACAAATATTTCAGCGAAGAGCCCGACTTGCTTATAGATGGGTCCGGTCTTGGCTATTTTAGTAATGGTTCGTAAAAGGATTTTAATTTAAGTATATCACAGGGATTCCATATAGTTATAGATAAGTCAGGACAACTTCGGTTGTATGAGATGCTAGAAAATAAAGAATGGAGCATGATCTGGCAATAGTCTTTCACTCAGTACCAGGTTTGTGCAGTATGTGGGCCTTATGGATTCTGCAACAATAACAATTTACAGTCCTGGAACTGTGTGTCAGGATTTTCCCCAAGAGACAATGGAGAATGGGATTCTCAACAGTGGTCTAGCAGTTGTGTGAGGAAGACCTCGTTACGATGCAGTACTAATGCGGCGAATGAGACCACCATAGATGGGTTTGTAGTTTTAAGTGGCACATCTATGCCCCCTCACGGGGTTGTATACAAATTAGGCCCAAAGCAGTGCCAGACAGCATCTCTCAGCAATTTCTCATGCACCACATATGCTTATCATGCTAACAACACTTCACAGAGTTGTGTAATGTGGTTCGGTGAATTTCTAAATCTCTACGATACCTCCAACAGGATCTCTCTGTTTCTATGGTTATATGCCGCTGATGTGCCTCATACCTCTAATTCCATCAAGAAGACGACTCTTGAAGGCGTGGTGGGCGGGATGGTTGCTATATTGGCATTTTTATTGTTGTTTCTTTGGTGTTGCAAGCGCCCCGTCTTATGTCCAACAGATTGCGTGCTAGTTGGGCTTACTGTATTCACTTACAAGGAGTTGCAGAGTGCAACGAAGAAATTTTTTGAGCGTCTAGGAGGCAAGGGTTTCGGCTCCATATTCAAAGGGAATTTAGCGGATGGTTCTCTAGTGGTAGTTAAGAAGTTGGAGGGTGTGAACCAAGGAGAGAAGAAATTTAGCATGGAGGTGAGTACGGAGTCACGCAACATGTGAATTTGATTAGACTTCGGGGATTTTGCACAGAGCGATCTCTAAGAATGTTGGTGTATGAATACGGCTCCCTCACCTCTTTACTATTCAAGAAATCCCCAAGAGATGATGAGCAAAACAAATTGTTGGATTGGAAAACACGCTTCGACATTGCAGTGGGAACTGCCCGCAGAATTGTTTACGTGCATGAGAAGTGCAAAGACTACATTATTCACTGTGACATCAAGCCCGAAAACATCCTCTTGGACTCCAATTTGTGCCCCAAGGTTGTCGATTTCGGGATGGAAAAGCTCCCGGGCAGAGAGTATAGTAAGGTCCTGACGACCATCAGAGGAACTAGACGTTACTTGGCCCCCGAGTGGATCTCTGGTCTGCCCATTACTGTGAAGGCTGACATCTACAGCTTTGGCATGACATTTCTCGAAATAATTGCAGGGCGAAGAATCTTGGACAGAGTCTCCGAATCCGGTGAGATTTTCTTTCTAGTGTGGGCTGCAAGTCAGATAAGCAGCGAAAATGCCATGGAAGTGCTCGACAAGAAATTGTTGAACAATGTAGAGGCCGAAAAAGTGCAGAGGGTTGCCATAGTGGGAGGATGGTGCATCCAGAACGACGAAGACATGAAGTTGTCGATGAGTAAATTGTTGCAGATATTAGAAGGCATTGTAGAAGAAACGCTCTTCCCCCACTTCCCCCCTCTCTCCATAGCTGTGATGAAAGTCCAGTCGTTTTCTCCTGGGATCAAGATCAAAATTCCTCTCGATGTGTATGCAACATCAGTGGCAGTGCCTCCCACATGTAGAACCTAACTAATATTTTCATCAGATAGTTATGTGGTAGCCACATGACTAGATAGTTATCGGGTGTTAGTTTTTTTAGTGAATATTCACATTTCTAAATTTGGTATTTAACTTGCTATTATATTAATTCAGCCATATAAAATATATTGTATTGAATTATATTTTCTCATGATTTTTTATTAATTTTTTTTTTATCAACTTTATTTTTTCTTTATTTCATTTTTTATTCATAGATTCACCTACAATTTCATACATAATTCCAACCATAATGAATAAACTTATTAATAAAAACCCTTCTAAAAATAAAATTTAAATAACAGTGGAAAAGAGTTGGACGGGGCCACACATTTTGATTTAATCGTTGGAAAACGCTATTAAGATCCTTCTTACTTCTTTCATAATTTTAATAAAACAACCCTGCAAAGTACATCCATATCACAGCATCATGCAGTCTTGACCTGTGTGCGATTTTAATCAATGATGTTAGGGAATATTTTTTTAATAAGAAATCATAAATTAAAATGATAAAAAAATGTATATATACCTTTTTCATAATAATATTAATATTTAGAAAATTCATCTCTTGCATCCATATATAATAACCAAAACATATATGTGAAAAACTAAGATATAAAAATTAATCTGTGAAATATATATGTTTCTATGTAAAAATTTCATGGATTTCAAATATTGAAATCCAAAAGAAATATACACCAATTTGGTGTCTCCCTTGGTTGTGACCTTAAAACTAGATTATTATTATTATTATTAAAAATTTGAAATATTAATTTATGGGTCATTTGTTCCACAAACAATAACGATGTTTCATACATCAATTTGGTGTGACTTGGTTGTGACCTTAAAATTGAATTTGAATTATTATTATTATTATTATTAAATTGAAATATTAATTTATTCTTATTAAAATATTTAAGATATTTTAATATGGTTGATTATGATTCATTAACTTTCATTATGTTTTGTTATGGTTATGTTTGATGATGCTTGAAAATTGTTTGGCCATGGTTAATTGTGATTGACTATATTTATTATGATTGAATTTCATTGACCACAGTATATGATGGTTGAATTTGGTTAAACATATTGATTATGGATTATAATAAGGATAATTATGTCAATATGAGTGTCTATTATAGAATAGAGCTTCCATAATTTTAATTTACTTATCAATAACTCTTAGGTGGATGGTGAGGATTTAACCTCCACTAAATATTCTAGAATATTCTTACTAATAGTCACAAATTAAAAGTTGAGATTTATCTTTTTGTGAAATCCCGAAGTTGGGAAACACTTTTTGGCAGATGGCCAAAATTTGGGTGAAATTTTTAATTTCTCGTTCGAGAAAATAGTCAACTCAATTTCTCGACCGAGAGTTTTTAGAACTCTAATCCGAGAGATTTTTAATGTTTCGCCCGAGACCTAGATTGGGCTTGACCGGAGTTAAAATAGTCTCAAATGAGAGTTAAGTATTTTCTTGTCCGAGATTTTTATTGACATAAAATCTCGGGTAAACTCTCGGACGAGAGTTGTAAAACTCTCGGCCTAGAGTTGTTTTAAATTTCGTTCAAGAGTTTTATTCTTTTAAAAAAACCCCAAAATCCCTTCTCCCCCGACATTCTGCGAACCTGTACACTAGAGCACTATCGTTTTCGAGCCACCGTGAGCACCAACGACAAATTGGAATACAAAAAAAACGAACGCAACCTAATTTTTCAAGCAAACTCCTCCACTATTGCTCGTTGGAATTTTTAGTTGAGGCAAGGTTTCTGGAACACTTTGAAGCTTGCTCGTTGGAATTTTCATTTGAGGCAAGGTTTCCAGAACACTTTGAAGCGATTTCCTTCAGGAGCTTCTATGTGAAGTTTCAGGCTGGTAAGTACCGTTGTATTTTCCTGTACGCCTCTTTCATGGAGTATATTCGGTTCACTTGGAGCTTTTGTGTGAAGTTTCAGGCTAGTAAGTAATAGAATTGAAGCATTACACATATGTGATACCATAGCAGTGGTAAATGAGAATTTAAATTCAATGCACGGATTATTTCAAGTAGCGTTAAAGACTAGGGTAATGATAGGTAAAAATTTTGATAGTAGAAGATGTCTCCATCCTTCAATTGCACAACACACCCACAAGTTGCAGTTACATTAGAATCTCATTGTGACCTACGATTCAAGACCCCTAAACTGCGACCAAGACCACCTCTATCGCGTGTGAAAAATACAATGTGCATTTCCAATGTGTGATTGGTCCTGCATACTCTGCCTCCAAGTTGCAAATAACACTGAAAATTTGTAGTGGTATTAGGAATTAAATTGGGATCTGTGCTGGAGATTTAATTTGTGACTATGAGTAGGTCAAAGATTGCACTTCTAGCTTATAGTGAGATTGAAATTGAAAAGTGTGACTTACACTGTAACTAAGATTCATGACTAAGCCTTGAGGTTGCAAGTCAAATATATTATCTTCATCGAGATAAACTCATGATTTGTGTTTTACTACGAACTATAATATGGCACTAGACCTAAATCTATAGCATATGACTCCCTCTCTTAATGCGACTTTAAAAATAAGGTTAGGGATAGCCACTTTATTTATCGAGTATTACAAGCAAACTCCACAGAAGATACATCTTATTTCATAATGAATCTATGAAATGAAACAATATAAAATGTCTCACCAATGGATGGACAATGATTATGTATAAATTATTGATCACTATTTGAGAACATATATTGGCTTTGCAATATCAGGCAAGTATATTAGTTTCTATGATTTACTATAACACCTTCAATGCATTCTTTGAGGGACGGTTTCAATGTTTTGGATAAACTTGTCCTCAATGGCTTGGATATTATCACCCCTTGCACTTGGAAGATAGGTTAAACAAAGGTGGACTTGGAAAAGGAATTATAACAACATGTGCATCTTCATAACAACATATTGCATGCGACTGTGATACTTTGAATATTCTGGATCAAGAAAGTCCCATTTAAATACTTTTATGGACAATCACTCTAACATTGTAGTTCCTTCTTGTGGTCCCATTACAATGCTCCCAAAGTATTCTTGGATTTCATGAGAGAGAATGCAATGCCTATTTTTCAACTGGTAATTTATTACTCGTTGAGTAATTCTTGCACAATTGTAAAGACATGTGGTGGTGCATGTATATTTGGGTTTAATTTCTTACCTAATGAGATTATCATTTGACATATCCCTTAAATTTTATTGACCTTATTTTGAAACATGGTATGATCTAACGTTGTGCTTTAGTTATCTTGCAACTTCTTTATAAAGAAATTATTAAGTTTTCATATGAATGTAGGATTTTAAATTACAAGAGAGGATCCAGGTAGTATTTTATTATTGTCTTAAGAAGAGGAAAAATCACATTGAGAAGGAGGTCCATCTACAATGCTATTATAACCCCAAACTATATTATTGAATTGTGTAGAATAGATTAACATAGTATAATATTTAATATCATGACAAACACTGAAGTACATGACAAGAAATAAGCATTCCAATAATGAGATTAACATTTTCCAGATCCCTTGAATTTTCTTGACCTTGTTTTGAAACATGATCCAGGATAACATTGTGCTTTAGTTGACATGCAACTTCTTTAAAAATGAATTCTTAATTTTTCATATGAATTTAGGATTGTAAATTGCTTTATAGGATCCAAGTAGTATTTTATATTGTCTTAAGAAGAGGAAAAAGAACATTGCGAAGGAGGGCCATCTACAATGCTAGTTTAAACCTGAACTATACTATTGAATTGTGTAGCATATATTAACATGGTATAATATTTAATATCATGAAAAACACTGAAGTACATGGGAAGAAATAAATAGGACAATAATTATTTCATTGAGTTGAAATGTTTGTCCTCTCGACACTCATGTCAAGAAGCCATTTTGAAAACTACAGAGGTCAATAATTGGTAAGTCAAAGAGTTTCTCTTTGACTTAGTTAAATAGAGCGAGGCTCATAGGTACAACACAAAATAACCAATTTTGGATTCATTTGGACAAGATAACAAAAAAATAATAGTATAATTCAAATTCCTATTTCCAGGGTTGAAATATCTAAAGGATAAGCCTCTATGATCAAAAATGGAGGATGTTGTTATTGAGTGTTTATAATTGAAAGTGGTCTAAGAACCGAAAACTATTTCTATGAAAGATGAGGCATGTAAATTTAAAGTTTGAAATTATTACCTTCTTAATTGAAAAATGGAACAATATGAAATTGGATCAATCAAGGACCGTGAGCCCATTAAAATTCATTCCCCCAAGGAGGAATTATCTTTACTGAAATATCAAGCAAGGCTTGTGTGATAATAGTGAAAATTTTGAATGCATCATGGAAATGTCTTGGAGGAAATCCAAGGGGAATCAAGGTTAATTAGGTAGTAATAAACCCTAGAACAGGTGTTATGGTAGATTCTGGTACTCATACTCATGAGAAAAAATATAGATCGCACCTATTACTACCTAAAGGAAAACCTGGAGGGAAAAAATAAACCCAAAAGTTTCATGACATATGTTGGTATGGATCACAAAGGATACGACATAACCATTACCAACATTTTCTTAGATAAAAACAATGTCACAAGAAGGTGAACATGAGAAGAAATATAGGACTAATATGCATGTATATGGGAAATCACATGTTTGAAATAGAAGTTCAAGAACTAATAATGTCTCAACATACTAGTAGAGAAACACGCACATAGTTTATTTGTATCATGCCCGTTGGTAGATTGAAAACCTTATTTTATGGCATGCATGTAAAATGTGTTCAAGTGTATTCATCAGTTTGGCCTCAAATTAATGCCTAAACCATTGGTCGTAGTCAAGAAATGTAGCCTTCAGTGCTTCATCATGGAATATAACTATATCGATTTCTACTCATAATGATCCCACACAGACAACATAGAATGAAAATATTGTGGTGCATAAAGGGATTATATAGGGTTCCACAATAGTATCTCTCTTTCAGTCCATTTTTTATGTTTCTAATATTATCCTTTGGCTACAAATATGTATGATCAATGTAATTTTTTTTCAAGAAGAAGAGAGGGAGCGAGAATATTAAACTATGTGGAGGAGAATAGGATCAAGTGTAAAGAATCAAGCTCTGATTTCCAACTAACCAAATAAATTCCTTGTAAATCATCTCTTCCAAGATAATAATCTTGTGGGGCATCAATGTTAGCTAAGGGTTTATCACGAAGGTTGTGAAACTAGGGTTTTCACAAGCTAGGACATTATCTTCATACATGCTTCTAGGAAAATTTAGCAATACCAAAGGCACAACATCACAAGTTGGTTGCATGATCAATTTAATGCAAATAAGGCACAAGAACA
Source organism: Pinus albicaulis (assembly GCA_034641835.2). Lineage (NCBI taxonomy): Eukaryota > Viridiplantae > Streptophyta > Pinopsida > Pinales > Pinaceae > Pinus > Pinus albicaulis. The sequence continues at coordinate 1,586,488,189 of CM076579.1, forward strand.
ATTACCACACATTCTGCAAGGGTTAAGATCAATTGTCATATAAAAACTGCATATAGATTCCCAAGGAATTATGTCTACCAAGTTGGGGAATGTCGATATTGGTATTAAAACTCGTCTACTTGATGAAAAATGTAGTAGCAGGAAAATGTACATTCAATACAAAAAATGAACATCAAAACTCTATTCATCATCTCATGAAATCCTCCATAATTTTGCAACAACATTGGAAACAAATCATTTAGGATTCAAAATAATCATCTCTACTTTCCTCATAATTTCTCTTCTCTCATAGTGTAAACATTTTTTATAATAATCTCAATAGAATGTTAAGATTGATTGCACATGTGAGAGTCATTAGAAATCAGAGATTCGTGAATAATTTCAAGTGTCATGAGTGTAGGTGAAAGTTCATGGTAGATGAACAATCACCTCACTTCTATAAATATACCCTCATGTCTTCTTTGTCCTCATGTTGGCAAGTTGAAGTTGAATTAGATAAGATTTTATGGCAAGTTGAATTTGAAACTTTTGAATCAAAAGAAACAAAATGCCACTCCAGCTATTATTTTCTGATAGTCAACAAGTATAATGCACCAGTTAACTCACAATATAGGTTGATAGAACCTATATGATATTTGGAGTCTGCACTACTTGCTTACCTACCTTCTGAGCTGCTATTGATATTGTACATCTTATTAAATCTGAAATAGAGTAAAAGATCTAGGAGACATAACAGACTGGGAATCTAAGTCCTTTATACTGGATGAGAAAAAGAGAACAGAGCAGCGTGTAAACGCAAAAAAACATAAAGGAAACCATGGAATTTCTAGTTCAACATGGATATTTCTTGGCGTCCAGATTCATTCAAATGTATTTGAAAATGCTGACATGCTTGAACCAAAAAAGGAAGAGAATTTCAAATGTTGTCCTAGCCGTTTAAAATATATTTTCTACAATTAAAAAAAAGGTCAGGAATACATGGGCTTGAAAGGGCTTACATATCAAGTGTGATAATACATGAATGGAGCCTGATCTTGATGTACAATGTTCTCCATCCTCAATACTTCACAAGGATTTGTTATAAATATCCATTAACTAAGATTCCATTGCTATTGAGGAGGAATATTTCACCAGAACATCATATGTGACTATTGATGGTGACTACAAAACAATAGGATGAGGAACTTAGAAAGAAGAATAATTGAGGCAATGGCCTCTTTTCCAGTAATGATTATTAGACAAGGTTATTAACCCTACAAAATGATGATTTTCCAACTCCATTAAGAAAAATTCCGCCAATCCAGTGACAATAGATCTAATGATCTTGTAGCATTTCATGATTGGGGTCATAATAACCAATCAAAGAAATATAGTAGAAGTTGTGAACATTTTGCAATTTCAGCCTCAAAACATACCTTGCACAAGTTATTTTATTTCTATTTTAGGATACCTTTCCTTTGGTTAGCAAGATCATATCTATTTAAACTTTATTTCGGGATTGTGTTCTAATGCCCTTTAATAACACAATGATCTATCCATAACTGGGTAATACTACAGTAGAGGAACAATAAATGTAGGAAATAAAGTGTAATCACATTTTGCGAAACACTTGTAACCCTTTCTAGTATTTACATCAAATATTATGCATTAATTGTCAATGAACTGCCATTTTATTTATGTTTTCTTTTTCCATCAGGCAGCTGACCATTGCTTTTGCTTTTTTAACAGAGAGCAGTTCTCCTATAGAGGAAGTTATTGATGCAGTTGCTAGCCCAAGTGATTCTCTCAACCACCTATCAACAAGGTTTCTAGGCACTTGGTTAGTTTGTATACCAATCAGTTTACTAGGGGTATCATCCTCAAATGTGGGGAAGAATCCCTTGAATTTCACTGTGAAGTTTTCATTGGGAAAAAAATAACAAATATAGGCATGGTGAATAAGGGATACTTATGCTTAATATATTAATAGAATCAAATGAAATATAGGTAGTATGAAACCTATGGCAATATACAAGATAAAAGTATGTCTGCTACAAAGAGAATGAAAGCAATATATTAAGAAAGTAGGGTAGGTACCATTGAGTCCTTTTCTAGAAGACAAGTAGGATAGGTACCATTGTAGGTGTACTATGATGTAAATATTGCAATTATATGACCTTATACACTGAAAATTCTTTGGATTTTGTGGTTCTTTGTATTGCTAAATTAGGCCAAGGCTAATTTTAACATTGAAAAGTTCAAATAAATTAGTCTCCTGGAATGTGAATAATTTGGCTACAAGTCAGATATATACCTTCCAACATTTCCAGATGGCCATATTTGACGTAAACTTTATTCCTATTGATGTGGAGCATTGTGTCTTGCTCAAATAGCTCTCTAGGGAGCTTCTGATTGCCCAATCATAGATAAACCTATGAAATATGGGCCCACATCGCCTACACTATCCCTGGGTATGACTGGTTATTCTACATGTCTAACAACAATAATTGTTGCATTGGTATCAGGAATATTTAGGCCGCTACCAATGGTGTGCTATCCAGGAGCTGTAAGGAAAAGGTGGACATCATACCACTATGAATAACATGGGAGGACATCTCAAGATGGACCTAAAATGATTTCCATAGTCTTTCTTTTATGGGATCCTCATCTGCCATCCATGGTGTGATTGGAACATCCATTGTTGTTCTCTAGCATACATCCAGCCACGCTGTTACAAGCAAAGGTCACTTGTTCATATTCTAATCCAGCCCATTGAGTTGGGTGAGTGAAATTGTTTTAGAAACCAAATGCAAATAAGTTGCTTTACCATTGCCCAATTGGTTAGCTCAACCGTTTGTCACCAATGTTGCTGAGCATAAGCTAGTTTTGTGCCATCAGGTAAATGATTTTAATCCTGCATGCATGATAGTCACTACTCTATGCTAGCATATTTATTAGGGTTTTTGTACAGGAATGTAGGGAAGCATCTCTTGGGTTTCCCCATGAGGTTTTCCTCGGAAAAAAAAAAACAGTAGTTCTATTTGATTGGGAAATGAGAAATTTTATTTTATTGTATCATTATTACACTAAGTGTGGTCGTGAAGTATCTATAAAAATGACTAGAGAGGGATTTAAAAGGAGGGAGGACGGAAAGCAATGGGAAAAGTGGAAAAGTTTCCTATCCAAAATTTGTGACAACTATAAATTTTTCCACATGAAGAACAAAATAAAGTCAACATTCATAAAAGGATTGAATTCAATTCACATTCACATTGGCTTGTACCCCTTTACTATTCTAGTAATTCTTTGGAGGATTCTGCACATTTGGATGATTAGGTCTAGGAGCTTGGGCATTTCCTTTTTGAGGTTCTCTTTGGGTGTTCACGGTGGGTTTACAATTTTCTAATTATTAGGAGTATGGTTCTATCTAGCTAGGGTTTGGATGTAGTATGAAAATGTAAAAATTCAAAGCCAAGACATGGATTTTTGCTATTTGATAGGCAAGAACATGGCCTTATCTAAGGTTTGTGGCTTAGCTCTCATCACTTAAAGCATAAGATATTCTTCAACCCTCAGTGAAAGCTTCTATCTTAGTGGCCTTAGTGACATTATCCTTAATCCTATTTTGGAGTTCCTACCATCTATTCTATTGTGCCAATCTTGGAATCCTAACTCCCCTATTTTATATTCATCAGCTAGGTAATGGCGTTCCATTTTTTTGTAGTTAAACTATTTGAAAAATTGGATTGGTGGATGAGGTTTCTAAACTAGTAAATGGAGTTAGGATTTATGTTATTAAATGCATTATGGGAATTAGTGGAGGTTCCATTCTATCCACTTGGACCTAGTTAAATTGGATTGGAAGGAAATAACTTAGCCAACACCATTCATTAGAAATATTTATTAGAACAACAAATCGATATGCTCTTTGGGATTCTCAAATCCATCATACTTAGGGAGTTATGGCATATGTATGGGAAACATATTTTATTTAAGTCTAAGTGTGGAGGGGTAGTATTAATCAATATTATAACCAAGGTAATTAGTGGAATTCTTCTTTGTTTCAGGCATAACCACATAGGGTAAGCTCACATTCACACTACGTTGAAGGGGTATAAAAAGAGATAAATTAATTCTAATTTGGGAAACCAATGTTTGATCTAATTGTAACATATGATAAAGTAACCATGAATTAGCACTCTCATGGGAAGATGTATGGTCAACTCAAGTCCTTAAGTTACATTAGGATTAGCCTCCTTATGGCTTAAAGGTGTTTGTTCACAGGTAGGGAGAGGTTGTTGACCCCTAGGGACATGAACACTCTACTTAATGTTACCAACTTATTATATAAAGGTGGTAAAGGAGTCAGACACAATTCCATTTTCAAATACAAAAAGGGGCAGAGATCTCTCGTAGCCTCCCCCTTGATTAACCACATTAGAAATTTTTGCATTCCCATAAGGTAAATGCACTAGTACATTTGGCGGAAATTCCGACACTTGGTTCCGACACTTTTGACCAAATGTCGGAAATTTCCCCAAATTTTTTCAATCCCGCCCGAAACCATCGCTATACCGACGTCCAGAGAAATGTGTCACAATACCGACACTTAGACAAAGTTTCGCAATTGCGACGTTTGAAGGAAGACGTCGCAATTGCGACACTATGCCCCAAAGCGTCGCTATTGCGATGGCTGCTTCCAAAATTCGCAATTGTGACACAATGTCTAAGTGTCGCAATTGTGACGTTTGGAGGTAGCCGTCGCAATAACGACGCTTTGTTTATGACACAATGTCTAAGTGTTGCAATTACGACGTTTAGAGGGATTCGTCGCAATAGCGACGCTCTGGCCGCCGTCGGTATAACGACACTTATATGCAATAAACGACAGTTATATGCCTTTGCAAAAATGGTCGGCTTACAGAGCACACGAGGAGTAGTTAATGGAGGCACCTTTGCGATTGTGCATAATTTGGAGAGAAAATAGTAATAATGAGAGAGGCTCCTTTAATTGCGTCTTTGATTTGGGAAGGTATGGATTGTCCAGCCTGCAATTCTATGCTGTCGAGAAAGACTCGAAATCCTCTGGAAACAAGACTGTTGTGAAGATGCCTGGCGAAGAAACGAACATCGGGTTCACGACTATTGATGAACACATCGTAGTCCGGTGAAGAAGGCACCAAGGAGGGTATTCTTAGTGAATGAGGGATGTTGAAATATTCATTTCAACTACCCTGTCCTGTGTCCGCTTTCTAAATCTGTTTGAATGGCTCTGTCAAACAGCCACTTTCTAAAACTCATGAACAGTCAATTTTGGTTTTGAAATCACAGTCCCTGCACACTTAAAAATAGAGCGCTGTATTGTTTTGGAAACAGAGAAATTTAATAGTAAAAACGGGAGATTTTAATTCAGAAGAACGTGGTCCCATAGACCACAGACCAAATCAGCCATCCACGTGGAAGCAGGAAATTCGATCGCAATATTTTTTGGCCCGTCTGCATTGTGGAATTCCGAACCCGAAACATTATAGGGCGGAATTAATTTAATTTTCGCGTCACAGTTTTCCTCTGTACGAAAAGCCAAAAAACAGACCCGAATTTTTATATGGTGTATTCTATGAAGTTTTCGCGTCACAAATTAGGGTGACATCAGCAGGCTATTTTGGAACGCGAATTTGTGATTGAAATCGGGTTTATTTTTTTTGAAGTCCGGACGTATGATATAGTTTTATTAATATTTTGTTATAAGTTTTGTTTCATCGCCCGATAGTTATTTAAACCATTGGTTCATATATAACATATGCACAAATATTTCACTTTGGGCATTTGTAATGTGGGCCCCGAATACTTTAAATAGGTACATATACATTAGACAGTTTAAAAGTTTTGAGGATTGCACCCCCGGTGCAATTGTTTGTTTATAAGATTATATGATATATGTGAGATAAAGGTTTATTATTTATCATATATAAATAAATTTTATCAATATTGGACATTTACACTTTTATGAGGTGATGTTATAAGTAAATTCATAAATGTCTCTTTTTAATCCTCATTTTACTCCATGAATATGTTTGGAAATGAAATTTCAATAGATTAATTTTCTCTTAACCTATGTATCATCAATATTGTACATTTACATTCTTAATTATGAGGTGATGTTATAGGTAAATCCATGAATATCTCCTTTTAATCTTCATTTTACTCGATGAATATGTTTGGAAATGAAATTTCAATAGATTAATTTTCTTGCTATTATATGTTTTACGAAGATATGGTAAGGAATTCTCTCTTGTTCTTCTTAGAAATAATTATATATAATTTTTTTTTTTCAAAATAGATTAAAAAAATTATATGAGAAAAATTATTAATTCATCAATATGTGTGTGTGTGTGTTGTGAGGAATTATTTCATAGTTCAACTTAATGGTTCATTATATAATCATATGATCATCACCAATGATATATCTTAAAAAGCAACTGAAAAGCCATGTGTACAAAATCGATGTATACTCTAGAGAGTGTTTCTCATATCACTATGTAAATCACTAAATTGTTGTATGATACTTCAAAAAAATTATAAGATAAACTGTAATACACATCATATATGCACCATAACAATTGGTGCAGGGTAAAACCCACCTGCCACACCTTTGTACTCGATCCAATTTTCTCTGTCAACTCTTCTAGCTGTGGGAGTTTCCTCCAAGGATCATAATACCCCCAAGGCATGTTATCACCCTAGTAATTCTCAAGTTGTGGGATAGGGATTTTTGTAGTTAAGAACACCAGGGGTAACCAAGAACCGCTTTGGGAATTCAAGATCTAGCCTTCTTGAACCCTAGAGAGGGATCTCTCCATATGATTTAGCTTTGTTTTACTAACATATATTAGGCTAGCTATGATTGTGTATTTGGGTTTGATTTTAAAATATTGGTGGGAATAAAGAGATTTCAAGGTAAACCAGAAGGATCTACCAGAATATTGGGCAATGGAGTCAACTCTCTAGGTAAGAAGAACTAAGAAATAAGGCTCAGAGATGCAAATGTGCGCAAGATAGGTGACCTTCTAAGGCTATGTATAGGCTTGATTTGATGGAGTGGATGGAATCTGAGCAAAAGGGCACTTAAGAATCCTTAAGCTACATATAAGAAGATTGAAGAAGGGGATCTAACTCGGAACCGTAGAACTGCCCATAAGGTTTTACGAACAGGCTATTATTGGCCTACCATCTTTAAGGATGCCAAAAAATTCGTGCAGACCTGTGATAGCTGCCAAAGGGCAGGACGCCCTGGGCAGTATGATGAAATGCCTTTGAACCCTCAACTAGTGATTGAACCATTTGAACGCTGGGCACTTGATTTTGTTGGCCCTATTAGTCCTCCCTCAAACCAAAAAACATACATCCTAGTTGCAACCGAATATGTCACTAAGTGGGTCGAAGCAGAGGCACTTTCAAAAGCTATAGAGGACTCTATAGTACAGTTTCTTTTCCAAATATTTGTGCGCTATGGTTTCCAAGGGACATAATCACAGATGGAGGACCATAATTTGTAGGTAATAAATTAGCTGAAACATTGCAAAACTACCACATTCAGCACAAGATTACAACTCCATATCACCCACAGGCCAATGGCCAAGTAGAGAGCACGAACAAAGTAGAAAACATTAAAATGCCAAGTAGAGAGCACAAACTATAGTTGTCTTGAGAAATTTTATTCACACTGAATACTTCGAATTGTGAAGTATTTATACAAAAAAATGTTTACAAAATATCTGAGGAATTGAGATAATGTTTTAATAAAAAATAGGAAAGAAAACTTAAAAAGAGGGACAGCTGCAAAACAATTTGCAAGTTGTTACCTTTTTACAAGAAAAAATAGAACTGATTATTCTAATTTGAACTGATTGTTGTTGTGCACTTTAACCCTGTATTTTTACCATTTGAGGTAACAGTAAAAAATGAATTTCCAAGTGAATTTCCTATTTTTTATCCATTAAATTCATAGCAGATCTGTGAATTCTTGCCACTTTTCTGCAGAGGGGATCTTCATAGTCTTCAATTTTCTGTAACTTTCATCTGCCTCTGTATACTTGGAAAATTTAGGCTTGATAGTGAACATATGCCTGATCTCATTATCTAAAAAGAACAGATTTTCAAAATACTGTTTGCCTGTTGGTGATCCTTGAGGCAGTTGTTGTCTGGCTTGCTCTTTTGCATGATTTCTGATTTTTAGATCATAATATTTTTGAGGCATTAACTTGTCATTCAATGCACGAATATTAGGAAAACCTGCTTCTGACAATGTTTTGTATTTGGCTAAAAATATTGAGATGGATAAATTCATGTCTTTACATCGGTCCTCTAGATTACTCATTATGTTTCTTTTGTTCAGGACCTTTTTGATTTGAAGAATGGTTTCTGTTCTATCAACAATTTTCAATTCTTCCAAATCTTCCCTGGTTTTACTGTTTAAAAAAGCTATGAGTTGGATTGCTTGGGCTGGTTTTTTGTCAATTTCCCTCTTAGTCTTGTCAATATCTACACTAGCAACTTGAAGTAACTCCCTCTGTTCATAAATTATCCGAATTGAAGGCCATTGAGAATGAATGCCATCAATAATTTTGGTCCATAAATGATTTTTTATAAAGGCCACTTGATCTATAAGATTTACTTGTGCTTGTAGAATCTTTACCTGTTCTTGTAGTCGATCAGCCCTTTGCTCATGTCCTCTAGAAGTAATCAAGGCATCATTTTTGGATTTTTCTAAATTTTTAATAGTGCCTTTCAAACTAAGAATCTCTTTATCTTGGTCTTGTAGTGTGCTCCTCTGTGAGGATGAAGAAGAAGAGGCAGAGATTAGAAAAGTAATTGGCATTGCAGTTGGCAGTACTCCTTTCGGTGCCAAGTGTTCTGCAAAAGTAGATGGTATAGCAGTGTTTACAGTGGGGATCACTGTAGGAATGACCATTGGTTGTGATTTTCTTAGTTCTTCATTCTTTTTCATTAGAGCTTCTATTTGACTTTCCATTGTTTTTATCCGATCTGTCATTTGATGTACAAGCTGCTTTAAATCATCATTCTCTATTTTTTGCTGTAGAATTTCTTTTGCTTGAGAGTTTTCACTCTGAGGCAACTTCAACTGTTTTCTAAGAGAAACTATATCCTCATTTTTATGTTTAATTAAGACTTTTTCCCCTTCAATGTTGGCTGGGTCACCCCCTGCTTCAATCAATATATCTTCTAGTGCTTTTATTCTTAAATTATTAGCATACAGTGAGGCTTTGTCCAACCTCATTTGATTTTGGAGGTTGAGCACTGTTTTCTCAAGCCTAATTGATTTCATAGTTTTACCGACAATTTTGGAATATAGCATTTCAGTATTGCTCCTATGAAATTCAATTTGATCTAATTCATGAATGGCATCTGCATCCAGTTCAAGATCTGTTTTGGAATAATCTGCCACTGATTTTGGCTCAGCCACTGTAGGCTTCAAGAATGACATTACCAATTTATTGGATGAATAATCAAATGCTGAAAGAAGCCTTTCTTTGTTTCCAGGCTTTTCCTTAAGAAATATAGAATGAGCTTGATTCTTGATCTCTTCATTCTTCTCTTTAATCTGTCTGAATCTGTTCTGAATCTCTGACTTTGTATTGTCAGTTTCCTGAGAAGAAGGAGGCAAATTGACAGTAGCCTGGTTTTCCTTCATGACTATATCTTTTTGTTGTGTTCCAATTTCTACATTTTGAAGCTCTTTTAATGTTTGAGTGACTATTCTTATTGCTTCATCATTTATATCAATATTTACAGCCTTATCCTTTTCTTCTTTTGTTGACTTGCTTCTTTTACTATAAGGAGTTTTGAATTTTATGTCCTCAATAGTCTCAGCTATGAAACTATCTCCTTCTCTGTCTCTTTTATGTACATTATCAGTATCTTTGCTTGTAGAAGCCACCTGTATTGTCTGTTCAATCTGTTTGCCTTTGCCGCTGTCTACCTGTATTACCTGTACTGCCTGTGAATCATCATCAGATAGGGTGTTTGGCTCCCATTCAATTTTATTTACATATCTTTCAATATGGGGCTTAGGATCATGCAAGTAAACAGGAAACTTACATTTTACCCTTATTGCACTCAAAATACTTTGTGGGTCATACTTCCATGTAAAACTACATGGGAACTTATACTCTTTAAGTTTGACATTTATCTCATTGGCAGCTTCTCTGTTATTCACAATGAATGGCCCAATTTGATTTTTCAGCTTAAATTGGGTCTTTTTCTTGAAAACTATGAAGTTGATTTCATCTACATTCAATAGTTGTCTCAGATATTCTAAAGCAAATATTCTTGTAGTAACAAATCTGGGTAACTTATATGGGGCCAGGGATGAGCCATACACTCTGATTTCTGTATGATTTTTATATAAATACCAATCTCCAGTTTTGTAGCTCTCTGATAACTGCAGAATTCTTCTTGTCTCATCACTAATCCTAGGGATCTCCTCTTTTTCCAAGAGATACATAGCAGGGGCTATAAATGAGTCATTGAAATCTGTAAAACTATACTTTCTATTCCATTTCCTTAAAATAGATGACCAAAATACTACTGATAGAACTTTTCCTTCTGCATCCACTTTCTTACATTCAATTGGAAACTTATCTGTTTGATAATATAGGAAGAGGTGGAGTAGATAAGAGGAGTATCTGAAAACTCCTTCTTATGATAATTTGGATAACTGATAATGCATACTTTCAGCAATAAATCTAGCAAAATTGAACTGAATGGATGGTGATTGACCAGGGCTTAGAGTTGACAGAAAACCTAGGATAGCCATATCAGTGAATTCATCACTGGCGTATCCTAGTATGAAGGAGAGCATTGAGACAATTTGTCTAGCTTCATCTGGGAAATCAACGGTGTCGAAAGGAGGATTTAACTTAGGAATATCAACTTGATTTGGACAAAAATTCTGGTATATTTTGAATCTAGCATTGAAATCCAAGTCAAGATATAGTTGGGTTAAATCTTCTATTGATAGGGAAGCAGAATTGGGGTCATGATTCATTTGCAACATGGAATTTATCGACTCTTTAGTGATGTAAAACAGGGTATCTTTTTCTTTGTTTACAATACATCTTTTTTCTGGCATATAATAGGCTTGGCATAATTTGATAAAGTTAGGAACAGAATGAGTGAGAGGGACAATATATCTAGGCAGATTGGATTCCCAAATTGGAATATCTTTGTCACCCTTTTCCACTGATTTTCCATAGCACCAATTATAGACATCAAGCAGGTTAAATTCTACATTAGGGTCTAGTATTCTATAGTCCAGATCAACTAAAGGGCTGTTCTCTGGAGAAATGAATGGAGGCTGGACTGGTCTGACCACTTCTGTAGAATCAGCCGTGAGTACAGGAGTTGGTTTGTCGATTTTGAAGGACATAGGCTGAGGAATATTTGCAGAAGACTTCTTTTGAGATTTTAGGCCTCCATTCTTGGGGGTTACCTGTTTCTTGGTCATTTTTAATAATGAACGAAGTAAGCTTAAACGGTTTTCTAAGTTCCTTTACGAGAAACAGGGGTTTCTTGGCGAATTTCTACTGAAAATGGGGTTTCTAAGCAGGGTTTTTAGGAAATGCAAGGAATTTAAAGCTCATAACATGTATTTAAAATCGATTTCAATAGTAAAACGGACCAGGGTATGGAAAAAACTGCAAGAAAGGGAAATTAGGGATTCCAGGGAAATTTTGACAGAGTTTCCCCTGAAAAATAGACACTTTTTTGCAGTAACTTTGGTAATTATTTGAAATCGACAGGAATTTTGAAATATCAGAGGGAAACTTCGAAGAAAAGTACCTAGAGAACCAGTGGAATTCGGTTGAAGACGTTGCAGAGGTGCTCAGTCTTCAATTTTTTGAAAATGGCTTCGTAGAGGACAATGTAGTACTTTATAATGGAAATTCAGGGCAATGGGCGTTGAAAAATGGTACTGGTAGGTTGAAAATGGCTCTGCAAAGTTTCTCAGGGTTCAAACGACGTGATTTTGAGGAAAAACGGTTCTGCAATGTTTTTACAAGTTTAAAGTGAAAAGGTGAAAATTTGAATGAAAAATATAATTTTAATGTATTAAACGATGGTATAACCATAGTTAAATGACATTAAACTTGGGTTAAACGGGTGAGGTTTAGGGAATACCGCCAGTGGTATTCACGAGGGTAAATGGTGGTAAGCAGAAACTATCTTTTCGAACGCGATACAACGTGGTGGCGACACGTAAGCACGGGTGGTTTGGAAAAACCACCCATTTCACGCGGCTTTGCCAAAACATCAAACGATTACTTTATGAGCGCGAAAATGTATTAGCGCCGTCGGATCTGGATTCAACGAGCGAACGGCCACGATCAAAAGGAAAGGTGCGGGGAAAAGGTAAGTTATCGGGTTCACTTTGGCCATTGATCTTGGGAAACCGTCGCTATACCAACATTTAGAGAAAAGTGTCGCAATACCGACACTTAGAAAAAGTGTCGCAATTGCGACACTATGCCCGAAAGCGTCGCTAAACGGCTACCTCCAAACGTTGCAATTGCCTCCAAACGTCGCTATTATATGTTTTACGAAGATGTGGTAAGGAACTCTCTCTTGCTCTTCTTAGAAATAATTATATATAATTTTTTTTTTTTTCAAAATGGATTAAAAAAATTATATGAGAAAAATTATTAATTCATCAATATGTGTGTGTTGTGAGGAATAATTTCATAGTTCAACTTAATGGTTCATTATATAATCATGTGAGCATCACCAATGATATATTTAAAAAAGCAACTGAAAAGCCATGTGTACAAAATCAATGTATACTCTAGAGAGTGGTTCTCATATCACTATGTAAATTGTTGTATGCTACTTCAACAAAATTATAAGATAAATTGTAATACACATCATATATGCACCATAACAATTTCCATACAACTAATTTGTTTTAGGATACATGTGGCATTCTAGGGGTAAATTCTATATGATGTGTATATCAATCTATTAGGTGTTAGTAAGTTGTGAGTATCTAAGAAATGATAAGGAATATCCATACATCATGATCTTGTAATGTGATTATAAATTGTGTCTATAATTTCCATAAAATGTATAAATGATTTGTTTAAAAAAATCAACACAATCAACCCTAAACAATGCTCATGATGTGGAATGTCATTGGTGAAACCAAAATGATGGTCACATGTCCCATTTATATGGTAATGGTGATCATATATATGTTGTAGTGACACTTGATGAGTAATTAAATAAATCTCAGAGTGTGACTCATTGTGCCATATTTTTTTAAAGCATGATTTGTTTTCCTAGTTTTTATTAATTTGTTAACATATTTTATTCATTTGGAAAGCTAATTAATGATGCTTTAAGTAATTAGGACCTAATGAGAGATCATCTTCACATCTTCACTGAAATATATTTGGTAATTGTAGTCACTATGTGGACCGCACATGCATGCTACTTAAGAAAAAATGAAATATAAACTATAATACACATCTTATATCCGCCATAACAATTGTCATACAACTTATTTACTTCTAGATACATATGAAATACTTTAGGTAAATGCCATATTATGTGTATACCAATATAGTAGGTGTTGGTAAGTTATGAGGATCTAAGAAATGATAGGGTATCCACACATTAGTAGTGTCCTGGTGAATTTTTTGCATAATTTTCTATTTGTTGTAATTTTGTTGCCTGGATTTGTTATAGATTTCAAATAATATATACAATTATCTACCAATTGTTCTTTATAAAGAAGAATTACAATAAGTAGTCACCTAAAAGGGAGCCATGTGAAAATATTGGTAACATGAGTAACCTGGTAAGCTGTAAATGAAAAGTGAATAACCTCCACTCACCAACAAGTGGCAGGCAGGGTTGGAATTTGGATTTCTCTTTACCCGTCACACAATTTTTTTTGACGTTTTGGTCATTATTTTTCTAGTCAATAAATGTTACGTTTAAAATTTTTCACTTCATTAATGATGTTCTCGTAATAAATTAACCCTTCACCAATAAAAGTTTGATTAAAAAAATTGAACGCTCTTCCATTTTCTTTGGATTTTGGAGTGTGATATATCTGTGTCATGGATTTTTAATACCTAAAGTTTCAAGAGAAATAACTGATTCTTGTCAAACTAATATTTCCTCAATATATGCTATGATCTACTTAAAATTACTTCAAAAATCAAGTAACCTTCCAATATAAAGAAAAAAACATGAACGAGCTTTCCCTAAATTGCAATAAATTTATGTTTATTATTAATATTGCATAATCTGTCTTATAAAAACTGCATAATCGGACTAAGAACAAATCCTCAGTGCATTTTTTATTGTTGTTGTGATTAAAAAAAAGGCCAAATAATGCTAAGGCACTCAGAGAAATCAATCTATGTATTATTTCTCACAAAATCATGTTGAGTAGTGGAGACTAAGCGCTAGATTTTTTTCTGTCCTCAATCTCTCTATTAATTATGTCTATGTAGTTATAAGAATAACAAGCCAAAGAAATCTCAGGCTTCCAGAGAAATTAGTCTCTGTGTGTAGAAATTGATGATTACTGTTGACTAAATGTTATACCATTTAAAATTGCTGAGCGAAATTAATCAGGCCATGATGTACCATTTGTCAGTATCTATTTTCTCATGTATGAAAGTTGATGTACCATTGAAAGTTTAATAATTCTATTGAAATTTTAATAACTATATATATATATATATATTTTAATTTAATGATCAATAATAATTAAATTAAAATTCTTAAAAGACAAAATAAAAGCCTAATAATCACGAACTATTATGATAATTTAAAAATATAGAACTCAGGCTAAACATAGTTACAAAGATACCAAGAAAATAAGAGTGCATGTGCATGATAACCTCTTTATTGACAACCTATGAATGCCATTCTCAATGAAGACTCAAGACTCAACTGGATTGGATTGTGTATGAAAACAGTAGGAATGAATCAAAGTTCAATGAATGAATAACTTGATCGAGAAAATTTATAGGGAAAGGTAACTTGACTATCAATCTACTAAACCTCACTTCCATGATTAAAAAAACACCCCCACCTTCTCAGTGGTCCCATCATGGTCCACCTATTGAAAAACAACCAACAAATATTTTTATTTATTTATTTTTGCATGGCCATTGGACAATGATTTACTATGGTTTTCCTACTAAATTCCAATTGATGATTATTCAAAAATATTCAGAATTAGTTTAGTCTCAAGGCATAGCCAAGAGTCTTACTGGATAATTATAGATTACCTCTCCATTGGATGATTGTACATTTTTCCTCTAATTTTTCACGTGAGTTTTAGTTGATGCTAGATCTTTGCCTTCTATTTATTTAGTGAAGCTAAGAGTTAACTTTGATCTTACATTAATAACTATACTTGCATGAATATCCATGCTTTTATACTTCCCCACTGTGGTCAATGTTGATGTATGGCCTTGGCCCATTGATCTTACAATAAAATCACTATTCATATTCAATTTTCTCCAGTTCAGCCCAATAAAATAAGGAAAACAGAAAATGAAGTCCTGATTTTTCTTTCCAATGCTCCTACATAATACAAATACTCTTAAAAACCAATTAATATATAAATTGTCATCATTCATGCTAAAATCAGTTTGAATTTTTTTAATGAATCTGCTTACAATTAATAGATTACATTGCTCACAGAATAAGAGATAATTTAGAACTATGATTTCACAATAATAAATTATCGGGCTCCCACAGGGCGATGAACTTGGTTGGATGTGACCCTTCTGCAGTAGCTCCTGAATCTGCCTCTTGATTTCATCATTCTCCAGAACAGAGCGCTGATAGATCGGTTCGTTGGGTAGCGGCGCACCTGGGGTCAGATCAATCGGGTGCTTGACTTGACAGTGTAGAGGAACCCCTGTGGGTGAGGTGAAAATGTCCCCGTACTCCTCCACAACCTTATCCATTTGTTGTTGTCGTGCAGAGGAGCCTTTTCTGGAGGTCGTGGCCATAGTATTCTTCTTGCCCTGGGGGCAGATCATCAGGAAAACGAATTTCCTGGTTTGGGAAATGAGCTTACTGCATTTTTTTGTAGTAACCAAAGAGATAGTAGCAGGAGGTGGTACCTCTGGTATCCTGTACAACTTATTTCCCAAAGTAACAATAACAGCATAAGGTCGAGACTCATACACCGCATGACGCTTCCACAAGTATGGTTTTCCTAATAATAAATTAGAAACATCAATAGGAACAACGTCGCATAATACCTCATCCGTGAAGGGCTTGATGCTATAGGGAAGGCGGCACTGTTGGCTGACGTGGAAATCTTGTCCTTGGTGAAGCCACCCGATGGTGTATGGATGTGGGTGAGCTGTGGTCGGCAAGCCCAACTGCTTCACGACATCTACCGAAATGAGGTTCTTTTGGCTCCCATTATCGACAATGAACTGTACCGGGGAGCCCTTTACCCACATCTGGGAGTGGAAGAGATGTTCCTCCTTCTGGATCTTTGTAGTGGCAACAGTGGCATTGGGCTCCGCATCAATAATATGTTTCCCTTTGTCATTCCCCTTGTCAGGTTCTGATTCAGAGTCAGAGCATGCATCTGACTCAGAAGCCCGCATCTCGGCCACTAGCGACTGCTTGGCCCGACACTCACTTGTGTTGCGAGTGGAGCTCTTATGGAACTCACACCACTTTCCCGTGTCCTTCTTTGGCTTTGCAGTGTTGTTCTTTGCTTGTGGCTTCAACAGGTTGTCTTGAGTCACCGTGCCTTGGCTCTGTCCTTTGTTCTGTGGTTTGGGAGCACCTTTCCCTTGCTTTTGATTCGCAGATCCAAAGTCTCGCTTCTTCTGTTTGAATTTCTGCTCAATCTTGGCAGCATACCGGTATGTCGTACCAAGCGAGGAGATGTCGAGGAACTCCATTACCTCTTGAATGTATCTGTGCAGAAAAATGCGATACTTTAGCACCAGATGTTTCTCTGAATCTTTGATACCCAACTTGGTGCGCAGGGTATGGAACAGATTCGTCAGCTCATGCACATCTTGATCCCTTTGTTGCCGCAGCATGGTCCATTGTATGTACTTGTCCTCATAGCTCCCCACGGGATAGTATTGTTCCTTGACGGCGTCTCGGAAAGAATTCCAAGTGGGTATGACCGAGAACAGAGAGGGTTTTGTCTCGTCCTTTTTCTCACAGTGGGTTTCCCACCAGTCCTTGACATGGGGGGCAGCTTTGAGGAGTGCAAAAATAATCTTCTCCCTATCGGAAAAGTCATGAACCGAGAAATATCCTTCTAATATATTCAACCATCTATCTACGGCATCTGCATCTATTTGACCCTCAAATATGGGAATGTCAAAATTTACTTGTACCTTAAAAGGAGTCGCACCTCCGGAGTGGCGGCTGGATGCAGATGCACCGCCGGTGGGCAGCCGTTGAAGGATCTGGGCAAAGTTATCCATCATCACGTTCCTTTGTTTTTCGAGGGCCTCCTCGAGCAATATTTTGATAGGATCTCCTGCTCCCTCATCTTTCTTTTCATCCCCCATGGGCGTCCGTCGAGGTTTGCGAGGCTGATCTTGCAAAGGTTCCACCAGATCAAGCCCTAGCTCCTTATACCCCGACCTCGTTGGGGACATGCAAAGAAGGATCGAGAAAAAGCAGACCGCTCTGATACCACTGATCCGGATTTATGCAGGAACGCAACAGAATAAACACATAACCATAAATACAGAGATGTAGCAGAAATAACACTTCATTTTATTAATATCAAAGAACTGAAATTTGCTTATAGACAGAATGGAAATAAAACCAACTAGGGCACTGGTAGCTATCTTTGAGGAGAGATGTGGTGGCTACAGGCCTCTGAAATGAGTTACAATGAGGCTCGAGGGCCTATTTATTATTGAGAAACAATGGAGAACCCTAAACATCCAAAAACCTAACCCTAGGAGATGAAGCGCCAAAACTATGGGCCCCGTTTGGGTAAATTGGTGTTTCAACTTCCCAGGGACGTAACTTTGGCATACTATCTCTGTTTGACGCACATGATACATCATTAGAAAGATCTATCCTAGGACTACAAATTTCACCATGAATATAATTTCAAAATAGAATGATACAAAATGATGTTCGCTGGAGGCGCGATGGCCAAAAAACGTCGTTTAGGGCCTCAAAACGGCTCCGGAAGTTCAAGACCCGAAAAATTGCTAAAAATAGTAAGTTGTGCCGAAACTGAAAAACTGAAAGAGACAATGGTGGGGCCCCAAGTGGAATAGGCGGGTGGCCACCAGTATCCACCTGGATCATTGAGTGAGCCAAAAAAGTAACTTTCCTTACTTTTTGAGTATAGCCTTGCAATTTCGAAGAGGACTAGTGTTGAAAAATTATTGGTAAGTGGAAATTAAAGGGCGTAAGAACATTTTTGAAAAAATTTCAAACGTCAAAATTAAGTCTTCTATCCTTCCTAGCACCTCATGGAAAACGGGAATCCGCAAATTCTAGTCGTCAAATATGTGCAAAATGCCTTATGATGGGAAAAATGGAGGACTGGTCCTATGCTGCTACATGAGTTAGGGTTTCATGTGGCAACAAGGAACCTTGTATAGTTTTTCAAGGATAGGAAAGGAGAATATTGTCAGTTAATCATCACATGAAACTTCATCACCATTTGAAAATTGTGTCCTAACTTGAAACAATAAGACTACCCAACTATTTCATTATTTAATTTTGATTGTGTAATACAAAAAAATATCCTAGATAACTTAAATAATGTAAGCACTTTTGCACAAATTTAGTGGAGAGAACCTTCAATTACATTTATTTTGAAGTTCCACTTGCATTTTAAGCCATTTTAATTAGTCTTTCATGGCTATTCTAGTAAAAATTTCAACCTCTTGTCGAAATTTGTTTGTCACTTGTATTAGAAATGCAAAAATCAAATGTAAATAAAAATGATTTGAAATGCTAAAATTCAAATGCGCGCTACATAAAAATGATTTTTTTAAAAACTACATTAATGTCTGATATCATGCGCGCATTCGCCCTCAGCTCTTGCAGAACAACAGTCACACTCAGCATTCGCCCTCAGCTCTTGCAGAACAACATTCACCCTCAGTTCTTGCAAAATGGTAAGTTCTTATTGCAAGCCCTTCCTCCTGTAGTAGGGTTGACCCCATTTGGGTTTTTTTGGAGCCTCTGAGAATACAAAGGTTGTGATTGATTACGGGGCACTGCCTATATTTGTGGAACTTCTTACCTCTTGGAATGATAATGTTCGAGAACAGGTAGCACATTCATTTTAGAGGCATAAAATTATTCTTCCCAACTATCTTTATACGTCTGTAATTTTGGAATTTGATTTAAAAAACTACTACCCAACTTTGAGTTCAACTGGTGTTTGTGTAAGGTTGTTTGGGCTTTGGGAAATATTGCTGGAGACTCTGCATCATTTAGGGATCTTGCCCTCAGTCATGGAGCTCTGAGGCAGGTGCTTGCCCAGTTGAATGATACTACCAGAATTTCAATGATACGAAATGCTACATGGGCTCTGTCAAATTTTTGCCGTGGTAAACCCCAACCACTATTCAAACAGGTAAGCAGAATACATTTTCTGCCTCTTCTTCTTAGTTCGCAGATACTGTGGATTTTTTTTTATAGATCTTGGTGCTTGGTAGATTTGGACGTAATATGGACCTAGGCGCTTGTTCATTACAATGACTCCGTCATCAGGTTTTAGAAAATGCTCAGAAATTTGGGTTCCACAAGGGGATTACCCTTGCTTGCAATTATCGATTATCAATCACATTCAAAAAAAGTCTTTCGTAGCATTGCTGAGCTCTTTGTAGGTGAATTTTCGAGGCAATTTCACAATATCTGAACTAAATTTGTCTGTCCTTTTCAATACTCTGTGCTTGTAACAGAACCAGACAAACAATCTAGTGGCCAATGCAACAACAACAACACCTCATGTTGCAATGCCTGCAATTCACCCTCTCTACACGCATGAATGACTATGGCACCCTCTTTTGTGAACAGGTACTGGAGTTGAAGGTACTGGTTTCCATTAGGATCGTGGAATTCAACATCCAAAATAGTATCAAATTCCACTGCAATAGTATTCCCCAGCGAGGGCAACAGTTCATTGAGACCTATTGGACTCATCACCCCCAAATAGCCTCCAGGGCTACCCAGAGTGTGATCATATGGAGCAATAACAAATGCTCATCCATCCCCAATTGAAACAAGAACAGGACCCACATTGGTTACAGAAAAGGAGAAACACGTTTTGAAAGAAGAAGAAACTTTTGTATTAGGGTCCAAAAATCTAACTGGTCTATTGTACAATGCCCTACCTGCACTTCAAATTGGTACTCCCAACTCCATGCTATGGCTCACTGTGCCATTCTTCAGATAAGCATCTTAACCTGAAGTTTGATTCCAAAAAACCCAAGTCCCCTGTTCTATGCCCAAGACCTCTGTTACAACGAGTAGAGTTCTGAGTGAAATACTTCACAATAGGAAGCAAGAGAAACATCGCAAAATTGCTCCGCTTTAGACTGATAATTTTCTGTGCGAAAATTCAACTGCGGACTGTAAAAACATAATATCAAACACAACCAATCCACAATGGAATTTGAACATGAGGATTTATAACCACAGAAAACCCTCTCCAGGTTAAAAGAATTCCAGAATGGCTTTAAGATTCTACTAATGAGCGCTTACAACACCATAGAAATTACTTTCACAATGAAATCTGCTGGAAGCAAATCCCTTATACAGTTTCTACATTTCCACAGTGGAAGCAAGAATCTTGCTATCTCTCATGATCTGGTTCTGTGGTCAAATCCTTTGCTATGGCTGTCTTGTTCTGCTAAACGTGGATCTGTCTTAGCTTTGGCTTTGGTTCTCATTTAGGATCGTGGCTATCTGATCTTGCTATGGCTTTGACTATACAAACTTGTTCAATAGGAAAATGTTGACTCTGCTATATATAGGAGCTTCAATGGGTGCTCTCAAACACTTTTTTGGGCAGCTTTGTTTTGTCTCTGATTCAAGGCAAAACTATGTTGGCCTTGGTTTTTTATTCCTTGGAACTTATTTCTCTCATATTTTCCATCCTATCCCCAGTTTTCTATCGAGAAAGACATAACTTCACGATATCAAAATTGACTATTTTTGGCCATTTATCTTTAGTAATGGTACATCCTTAATTTGGTGCATTCGTACAGTATCTGAAGAGCGCTCTCAAGCTGTTATTCAGTATTTTAGCATAAATACTACATTTAACTGCCATGCTCTAATATTTATATCAACCATAAGCATTCTTAAGGTAGTTCCATGTTTGTGAAGAAGAAGGAATGCTTCTGACAGCTTCTTATCATAGTGGTACAATTCTGTTCGCAGTTTATCTTTTATAAACCTCCAATTTTCCAAACGTAGTAGAGACTACAGTTTGCATCTGAAATTTTAGACAAATATGTTTAGTATTCTACAGAAAATGCATTAAGAATAAAAAAATCCCACAATTTTTAAAAAGCCCACAATTTTGTAAAAAGCCCACATTTTGTAAAAAGCACACAATTTGTAAAATGCCCACTTTTATTTTCTTTTTGCTTATATTTTGAGCTCCCATTGAGTTCAACAAGTCTTAGGTTTTCTACACCATTGAGAGAGATTTATTGTTTTCTTTATAGGATAATTTTCATCAATGGAAGAAAACATTGGAGCTGGAAAAAAAATTCAAAAGGGTGAAAGGGGTGATGGCAGATTTTATTTCCCTTGTAAAAAATGTTGTATGAGAAATAATGTTAGAGTTTTAATAGCAACAACAACAGTGCATTGTAGGAAATATGGGCACATTGATGGTGGAAAGAATGACTATCGTCCCGTGGTAATTAATTATCTATCTTCATTTTGATTATATCGTAAAATTTTATATTATTTTAATATTTTTTATATGCGCACTAATGTTGAATTATTAATGTTTGTAATTTTCATAAAGGCACAGTTGCCCCCAATCTTTTTGCAGATGATCAACCAGCTTCCACAGCAAAATAGTAGTAGATTAGATGATGTTGCACCAGTACAAGAGAATATTGCAGCAAATATTAGTATTTGAAATGATGTTGTACAAGGTGAAGAACATGAAGCGAATGATGAAGGTAATTTTAATGATCCCATGGAGGTAGATCATGATGACAATAATGAGACAGTTCACATTAATGATGGGACAAATCAAATGCTCCAAGACTTGTATGGTGAGTTAGATGATGATGGTGGAGATAGCAGTGATGGTATTTATGATGTACCTCTGATTGAAAGGTCAAGTGAATGACTTTTTGAACACTCAAATGCAACTCTTCTCTCTGCTACATTGTTGCTGGTGAACTTAAAGGTTATGAATAATTTGTTGAACAGATGTATGACACAACTCCTAAGGTATGCAATATGCACATATGATCACATATATGTAAATGTTGATTATTTTCCCTTTTTTTAGTTGTAATATTTATTACCATCGCCAAATACTTTACCTCGAACATATCGAGATCTACGTGCTATTATGAAACACTTTGGAATGGAATATAACACTATAGATGCATGTCCTAAAGATCATATTATATATTACGGAGAACATGCGTTGAAAATAGAATGTTCGAAATGTGGTACCAGTAGATATCGAACAGATCAACTAACCAAAAAGGTGCCTCAAAAGGTTCTTCGCCATATTTCCATAATTCCACGTTTGCAGTGAATGTTCAGGTGTAACAGCATAGCACAGTTTATGGATTACCATTCAAAGAATAGAAGTGGAGATGGTGATCTTCGAATGCCTGTAGATGGTTCTGCATTTAGAGAAATCGAGGAAAAATATGTAGATTTTAAAAATGAACCTCGTAATGTCAGGCTTTCATTGGCAACTGATGGTGTTAATCCATTCGAAGAGCTTAGATCTACTTACTCAGTGTGGCCTATTTTCGTTATCAACAATAACATTCCTCCTTGGATGTCAATAAAGAGGGAGCACATAATGTTGACTATGATTATTCCAGGTATTTGATACATTATTTCTTTGAATGTAACATTTTCATTTCTCTCGTTGTTTGCATAAATATATATTTTACTTATTTACTTACTTATATATACATATATCATGGGAGTAATTATTATGTACTGTAATTTTGAACAATTAGGTAAGTACTAGGTCAAAGATATGAATGTATATATTGAGCCTCTTATCGATGAGCTAATACAGTTATGGCATGGCATCACTATGTATGACATCACTAAACCAATCAAGCAGAAGAGATTTCAATGTCGTGGAATGCTTGTACGGACAATTCATGATGCCCCAGGACTAACACATGTTTGTGGTATGTAATATTTCATTGCACTTTAATATAATACATAATTATCTAAATTAGATATACCATATTGCATGTTTTAAAAATGATCTCATAGTATATTAACTGTTATTGATCCATCTATTGCAGGTCTTCAAACAAAGGGTCGATTTGCATGTCCAGTTTGTGGCCCTAAGATGAAGTATCGTCATTCACCAGACTTAAGAAAGATGGTGTTTGATGAGTTTAGGCACTTCCTCCCTAGGAACCATAAGTATCGTACTACTGAAAAACATCTTTTCAATGATAAAGAAGAAACTAGATTAAAACCACGAAGAATGACACCTCAGTTGTGGATGTTGGAATATAACAAAATTAATAATCGTCGAGCAGCTGGTACGTAATTTTTGTGTGTGTGTGTGTGTGTGTGTATATATATATATATATATATATATATATATATTATTTTTTTATGTAATGTTTGGAATTTTTGTTTTAACTAATGAATTTATTTTATTGTATTTTATAATTAATATTGTTCTGATTTATTTTATTCTTTGATATCAAGGTCATCGTCGCCGTGAAGGTACTAATATTGCACTTCCACCTGGAATGAAATGTTATCCTTCTCAATTCGCGAGGTTGCCCTACTATGAGGACCTAAAAATAGCTCATTTGTTTGATACAATGCATGTCGGGAAGAATGTGACAGAAATGTTATGGCGAACCATAGATGGTGCACATGATAGAGGTAAAATTGACAAAATTTGTGCTGACATTGAGAAATCAAATCATGCAATGAAAAGTGTGATCGACGGATCAAATAACAATGGAGGTCGAAATTATAATACTATTCCATGGTTATTAATAGAACAAAAAAGCAATGATGTAAAAGAGGTCATTAGAAGAATTAAATTTCCAACAGGTTTTGCTTCAAACATAAATAATATCTTAACAAAGAAAGGTGACTTTAGTGGGGTGAAAACACATGATTGGCATACCTTTGTTAAGATAATTTTTTTGGTATACGTTTTTGTATGTTATTTCTTGAATACATACTTTAAATTTTCCTTTTTTCTGTTTAATTTGGAAACCAATAACGATTCATTTTTTATTGTTATAGTATGTTCTACCTGTATCTCTCCCAAACGACTTCGAAAACAATGTCAAACAAGTTATATATGGTCTTAGTAAATACATGAGGTAAGTAGTTTTGATTTATATGCAAAATCTAATTGCTACAATTTCTTTTCGTACTTGATGAAATGATGTATTAATTTACTGATAATGAAATATATATTATGTTTCATTGAAATAACCTTGCGTAATGATTTGCAGATGGTTGTCATTGAAATAAATCCATCAAGATGAAATAAAGTATTGGAAGAGAGAAATTCCTCGGCTAATGTGTGAAATGCAAAAGTATCTACCTCCAACATTTTTCAATGCACAAGAACACCACTTGATACACCAAGTTGAGGAGATTGAAATGTGTGGGCCACTACACACAAGGTCAATGTGGATGGTCGAGAGGCACCTGAAATCCTTGAAGGCTTTGGTTAAACAAAGAGCACGACCAGAGGGTTCTATGGTGGAGGGATATGTGGTATATCAATCCATGGTGTATATTAGTCATTATCTTCCTAAATTAGCTGCGCCAGCCATGAAGGCGGTGGATTGCATTTGGGATGTGAACTCCATCAAAAAAATTGAAGAGGAGCACCTATTGGAAAAGGTAGAATGAAGAAAGTGAGAGGTAAAAGATTTATTATGTATAATACATATAATGTTTCATTTTTTTACATCATGTATATGATCATTATATTCATTTAGGTCTTATTCTTTCATAGTTTACTAATTAATATAATTTACCATGGTTATAAGTAATATTTATTAATATTGGTGAATTATTGTTTTTTTATTCAGGTGCTCAAGATTATGAGGCACTACTTTTATACATTGCAAACAATCTTGAGTGGATGAGTGAATGGATTGAAACATGTAACGCACGTAAGACGGTAGGTTATCATGGCAACTACTATCTAAATTGATTAGAGAAGCGTATCGTAGTGGAGATGGGAACGTTACGGACAGGGAAATCGATTTAGCATATGGTTTGAAAGATAGAAAGGTAAGCAATTAATTCACCTATTTTATTCATTACTTATTTTATACTATATTTATAATGTGACAAGAAGTTTGATTTTTCAATTAATTTTCATGTTGTGTAAATTATATGTTTAATTATTAATTGAGAATGCATCTTTTTCATGTTTGGCATATTGCAGTTGAAACACCACAAGGCTATGTGGTGAAATGGTCGTCAATTTCGCGTTAAAAAGTTGGATGATAACAGGAAAACTTCTGATAGTGGGATAACTGCAGTATTCCAGGTCACTAATGTTTCCTCCAGGAGTGACAGACATCCTCGAGAATATGAAAATAGATATTATGGGTTCTTAGATGATATAGTTGAGTGTGAATTTAATTCCTTCAAAATAGTTTTGTTCGATGTCAAATGGTATAGGCTACGAATGAATGTACGTGATGATGATAGAACACTTATTCAACATGACAATGGATTTCCAATGGTTAAAACATCGCAGTTTGAAGCAGGAAAAGATCGCTATGTTTTTTCAAGCCAATGCGAACAAGTCTTTTACTCAGAGGTTCCAGGTGAGAACTAATGGTCATTTGCTATTATATATGATCCAAGAGGAAGGCCAGTAGAGTATACTGTAGAGGAAGAAGATGATATTGATCAAGAAGAAGATGATGCAGTGGCAGATGAGCAGGAAGATGCATTGAAAAACGAAGAAGATATCTTAGAAGATGAACGAGGCATATGAGATGAGGCAACAATTATTGATGATGATGTCGATGAGGATATTATTGAAAATGACATAATTGATGATGATGATGACATGGTTGATCATTTCAACACCGTTTCTGAATCAGATGTTGATATAGATGTAGATCAGTTGGATGAAGATCAAGAAGATACAGAAGAAGAATATTGATACAGATGTTATGTTTGAGTATGAGCTGGTATGTTATAACTTTATATTTTAATATGTAGGAATTATTGTCTGTTGGGAAAAATACTGAGAGGGGGGGTGAATCAGTATTTAGGGCTGACTGAAAACTTTTCACTAGAGATCTTATTATGCTATTAATTCTTTACTTAGATTATTGCATCATTATTTTAGTAAACATGGGAAAAGAAATAACAGAATAAGCCATTACACAAAAGGAACACATATGAACACCAATATTTAAGGTGGAAACCCAATTTGGGAGAAAACCACCGCTGCTGTCGTCTCAGTCTTCAATATTTATTATAAAGAAAAAATCTTACAATTTTGTGTTGGCGCAGACTCATACCAGCACGCAGGCACCAACCTGCAGAAGGCTTCAACCTTCTCTCGTTCTCCAGCCTCTCTTGGAAGGGAGCTTCGACCCCCTGATTTAACACCAGCTTGAACTGGCAGAAAGCTTCCACTTCTATGCAGAAGACTTCAACCCTCAGATCCACCGAATTTCTTCAATTTCTTCATCAGACTTGCATCAGATCTTTATTATTTATTTGTTGATCTTCCTAGAGCTTTTTCATTTCCTCGATCAACTCCATAGGTGCATCATGGATTCAGCGTTATTAGACAATAGAGTTCAATCATGCAGATCTCATAAAGAGATTTTTATTTACAATTCCTTTGCATGTACACCTCGTACTATGATTCTCATCACCTTATATAGTTTTCGCCTTTATTGAAACCATGGGTCAAAACCATTCAATTGCTAATGGTATTATTAAAAGTCGAACCAATCCAAATTGAAATCCTGATCTTTGTTCTTCCATGCTTGAATTGTCCCAAAGGTAATCTCTATCTCCGCCAAATAATACTATAGCCAAGGTAAAGTACCAATAACGTGCCGCTAATGGTTTTCTTTCTTTTATTTATCAAATTCGTGGAATTTGATAAATAAATATTATTCACAACCTTTGGAAATTAAATATATAATAGAACTTTATAGTAATAACCAACGCTTTTATCAAAAGGATTTTAAATAGACCTTTGGTTCCGGCCCCACATACATAATCGACATCCCAATCAATATAATTTAAAAAACTGGGGCCCATCGCTTACGATCGTTTCCATCCGACGGGGGAGAATACATCACTCGGGATCAGATGATCCGACGGATATCGTTCGTTGACGATGCACGGATGATAACACGCGATGGCGCGCTGTACCTTGGGTAACTTTCGCGCATCTATAGAAAATGAACACCGTCCAATGACCCCTTCCCAGATCAACGGTGCTTATCAATAGAGCTTGCCATCAAGGACAATCATATAATAGGATACAGGAAACATATTGCTAACATTGTCTTTAAATAATTTACTAATTATGCGGGTTTTTTGCATGTTGTTTATTATTTCAAACCAATAAATAATGGCCTTACTATTGTTTATTATTTCACAGGATTTGCAGGATTCATTTGATTCTATGGTCAGGTCTCTGAAAAAACCAATTAAACACTTAAATAGTCAAGATCTGGAAGACAGGCTTTACCCCCACCATAAATGGATGAAAAACCGGCCTTCAGTTCAGCTTGCTGTGCTGAAGACGAGGGTGGATTTGCATGATCAGTGGAATGAAAATGAATCATATATTCGGGATGCTTTTGAGGGCAGATCCATAAGCCCCATAGATGAAGATCCCATTGCTGCAGAATTTCTGTCTGCGTTGAAGCACAAGTATAGTGTTGTATCAGAATACAAATTAGAGGAAACTATACCAAGTCTAAATCAACTGAATCCAGTTCTAGTGCTCTCGAACTTACCGAATTAAAGCCTGAAGCATGATTTACAATCTCTAATGGGAACGGGTATGGTAGTTCCAATATTGGATTGGATGTCCGGAGCTCTGCAATAGGCACTGGACCTTATCGTAATGAACCCCAACTAATACAATGTGATGAAAATATGGACTTTGATGATCAAGAAAACAAGCCAGAGCATTTTGGCAATATTGAAGAAACTGAAGAGGTTTCCTGTGATCGATTGAATCAACTCAGCCATAAGACATCTACTGTAGGCTAGTTTGTATCAAAAGGAGAATCATTTTTGCTTTCCCATGATAATGGATGCTGCTCTTTTCATGATATATCAAATTCAGAGGTGTGGAGGTTTTAATTATTGTACTTAATTTTGGGGTTTATGGGTGTTATAATTTATACATTTTAGGATTTTCTATTAGAAATAGGGAAAAGCCTAGGGGTTAGATTATTCTCATGGTTTAAATTTCTATATTTGAAATAAAATTCACCAATTTCTATTTAAAAAAATGATTTTCCTAGATATTTGACTTAGTTTAAATAGGATGTAGTTCATTTCAAAGACTGTTGAAATTTTCTAGAAACTATGATTGGGATTTCAAGAATATTTATGCACTCTTTAAATTTTCCCTTAACATAAAGGGCAGTTGATGTATGAGTAATACTCAGTATTGTTTTTTTCCAATCTCCAGGAGAAGGCTAAATATAAAGCTCCATATGGGCTTACCCCAAACATGTGGGGTGATTACTGGTTGATCAGAGCAGCTGGTTCAGATGGTCGCTCTGGTAAATATGTTGTGGTAGCATCTGCAGGTTGTACATTGGACTCAGGTTTTTGTTCATGGGACTTTTATAATAAAGAAATTATGGCATTCCATACTGAATCAGAGGCCTTCACTTCAACGTCCAGTACCATCTCTCCATTTTTGGCAGAGAGGGATGTCTCGGAGAGAAAATTTGGCTTTGCAAATGTTGTGCCAGAGAATCAACATTGGTGGTATAGGCCATGTGGGCCTCTTATGGTATCTACTACCAGTGCCCAAAAGACAGTTAATATTTATGATATTCGTGGTGGAGATCCTGTGATTTCAATGTGTTTGTTTTGAAAGTTTAGGTTTCATAGTAAATCATCAATGGGCTCTGAAATAAGGCCACATTGAAATCTTGGATACATGTTTCATGCCAAAATCAGCTGTATCTTCCATAAATACACAATCTTGGACCACTCTGTATAAATCTACTTCTCAGACAATATTACATCTCCCTCATTATACAGGTGGTGTTCTTACATGCATAGCAAAGGCATTGTTTTGGCAATCATTTTTTAAGTCACTAGATATTGTGGGTACAAGGATCTAGGGTCTCCACATGAAACTATGTTGCCCAGAGACTCACTCTGCCTGTCCTTAAATTTGTAAACATAGTAGTATGCAAATGCTTCTTTCATTTTGTATGCATAAGACGATTTTTTGTCAAAGTCCATAATTGTTTTTAAGTTTTATCCATCCTAGTTTTTTTGTGAATGCACAGGTTTTTGGCTCAACACATATCTGTTATATCTTTGTACTTTTCCTTTACTAACTATTTGAAATTTCTAGTTATATTTAGAGGTGTCTTTTAAGGGATGAGGGGAATTACTTGGATTTAGTGCTGCCAAGCTTATCATTTATTCTCCAAATGAAGCCCTGTAATCTGTAACACTATATGGGCATGTAGCTCACTTGTTAAAATATAGTTGATACAATATGTTGTACATGAAGCTTGGAATTGTGTACATTCCTGGAATATATTAATTTGTAGGCATGCTTAAAAGAGAGATAGGGTTTGATAAAATTAAAAACCCTGAACATGAAGAAAAAAAAGAGGCAGTTATTTTATACAGATAGAACCAAGACACTATCTCCTCATTAATAACAAAACCGCAGTCCAAAAATCATATGTACAAATTCTAGAAGTTGAAAGTTGAAATTTTTTGAAATGGAACCAGGCCCTTTTCAAAAGAATAAATTTAGTAAAAACGAGGGTGAAGAAAGTTATCTTATCAAAATTTCCACATACCGTGTTAGCAAGGAATGACTCTGAGTCCTGAGCAGTGAGACTAAGGAATTGCTCTTGCTGCAGGTTGCAGTTCTCTTCTCCAACACGATGAAAAGAAAATTCTTAGCTCTGGAGTCTGAAGCCCGAGTCACAACTTGGAAGTTGGTAAGGAAAATTATCAGGGTTGTTGCCAGTTGGCTTGGAGGTCGCAGCCTCATTAATTTTCTTTAATGCATTTCCTTCAATGCTGCAGTTGTCACTCGCCAGCAACCTTTACAATAAAATTTATGAGACCTGTCACGCTACGAGGAAAATTTGACGTGAACATTGATCATTGATTTCTTATTGTGATAACAAATATTGGAGATTTACTGTCCTGTTTTAAAGTTTCATTTTTATTTTTTTTTAAATTGAAACCGTCGTCGGTATACCGACGCCTTGTAAGCGTCGCTCTTCTGACGTTTTGAACGATTTCCATTTTCGTCGGTCTTGTGACGTCCGTCGATATTGCGACAGTTCTAGAAATGTCGGAAGAGCGACAACACAAAGACGTCGGAAGGGCGATGTTCAAAATTTCGGACCACATTTCGTCAGAATTACGACGGTTCTTCCTGCCGTCGATATTGCGATGCTTTTGGAAAGAGTCAGTCTTGTGACACTTTTGCAATACGTCAGTCTTCTGACACTTTTGTACGGCGTCAGAATTGCGACAGTTTAGACACGTCGGAAGAGCGACAGTAAAAATACGTCGGAAGAGTGACGTTCAAAACGTCGGACGACATTTCGTCGGAATGGCGACACTTTACAAACTTCGGAAGAGCGACGTTAAAAACGTCGGACCAAATTTCGTCGGAATGGCGACACTTTACAAACGTCGATTTGGGAAACGTCGTAACAGGGACGCGTGTTTGGAAGTGATGGAAAAAGTGTCGGTAGTGCGACACTTTGTAAATCCGTCGGAATTGCGACAGCATGACAAACCACATTTTTCCCATCCTCGAACTGTCGCTCTTGCGACGACTATGTGTCGAAATAGCGACGATTTGGCCGTCGAAAATTGCGCCAAATTTTCTAGTGATGATTTGAATCCCCCATGCATGATGGTCACTACTCTATGCTAGTAGATTTACCAGGGCTGCTATACAGGAAAGTAGGGAAGCATCTCTCGGGTTTCCCCATGAGGTTTTCCTTGAAAAAAAAAATAGTAGTTCTATTTGATTGGGAAAGGAGAAAGTTTCTTTTATTGTATCATTATTACACTAACTATTGCCAATAAGTATCTATAAAAATCACTAGAGAGGGATTTAAAGGAGGGAGGATGGAGTATGGTATTTAAAGTCTTCCTACTATGGTTGCAGGAGTATGGTCTGATGAACCTAACCTGCAACTTGAAGCAACTACCCAATTCTGAAAGTTGCTTTCAATTGGTATTTACATCAAATCATATGTATTAATTGTCAATGGACTGCCATTTTATTTGTGTCCATCAGGCAACTGACCATTGGTTTTGTTTTCTTGACAGAGCGTAGTCCTCCTATAGAGGAATTTATTGATGCAGGCGTTGTTCCTCGCTTTGTTGAATTCCTAACGAGGCATGATTTTCCATAGTTTCAGGTGAAAGCCCTTATTGTTTATCTATACATGATCGAAGGAAATAATGTAATTGATTGATTATTTCATGAAAGGGTTGAGGGATTATGTTTTCTTTCAGCCTCAGATGTTCGGATAGATGGGTCTGATCCTCATACCCATTAGCTCCTAGATTTTCTCTGTCAGGGCATTCCATACATTGTATTTTTATGTTCATGCATTGTACCTTGTATATTCATGCATTGAATTTTTATAGGAGAAAGTTTGGTTCACCCACATTGTATGGACATCATTGTAGTTAACAGTCCCTTTGACCTACTTTGTCCCTTTGACCTACATTGTGGTCATTAGTTGGACATAAATATAATTATATTATATTATCTTATCTCCTAATAGGAAAGTGTTTCATTGGTCTGAAAGTGGCTTTGTGGCTTTTATCTTGCTTGATTACAGTTTGAAGCAACATGGGCTTTGACAAACATAGCTTCAGGAACATCAAAGCATACACGAGTTGTGATTAACCGTGGAGCTGTGCCAATATTTGTACAACTGCTAAGTTCACCAAGTGATGATGTTCGTGAGCATGTTAGAGAACTATTTTTTTATGTTTCTTTACTTTTTTTCTGATACAAAGTTTTTGTCCAATATTTCTATTCTACAGTAGAGAATTTTTCCAAGAAATTTAGTCCAAGTTTTTGTTTCTGCATTTGAGCCTATATTGTCATTGTTGTTTAATATCTTGTCCTCTTATGTTAATAGGTTGTTTTGGCATTGGGAAATGTGGTTGGTTACTTGCCCAAATGTAGAGATCTAGTTCTCAACCATGGTGCCCTGATGCCACTCCTTGCTCAACTGAATGAGCACGCTAAGTTTTCTATGTTGAGAAATGCCACTTGGACCTTGTCTAATTTCTATCGAGGCAAGCCACAACCTGTATTTGACTAGGTAGGGAATTTGTGCTATTGATTTTTTAAATAGCTTTGCCTTGTTAGTTCTATCAATTTTCCATCCTTGGCCATAGAAATACATTTTTCAGGGCTGAAATTTTCATGAATCGTTTTCTTGCAGACAAAGCCAACTCTACCAACACTCGAGCGTCTGATTCATTCGAATGATGAAGAAGTCTTAACAGATGCTTACTAAGCTCTGTCATATCTTTCTGATGGAACAAATGATAAAATTCAAGCTGTGATTGAGGCTGATGTTTATCGAATATTGGATGAGCTTCTACTGTAAGCATAAATACTGAAAATTTGATGAACATTTTTTAGCTTCTACCTATTATTAATGTTGTAGATAGGTGCATTTCGTGCAAGGATATTAATGTTATGGTTAAGAATGTATTCTATCAGTTCCATATTTATGGTTTTAGATAAAGGTTAGAGATTGATCAGAGCTATTCTTTTGCTAAATGCATTTGAAAATTTCAATTCTACATGTTTTGTCTCTACAGTCATCCATCTCCATCTGTTCTTATCCCTGCTCTCTGGACTATGGACAATATTGTAACTGGAGACGATGTACAAACTCAGGTATATCCAGTCTCTATTGGCATCTAGTTTGAAACTTGAAATATTGCAAGTCAATCTATGGTGTACACATCCAATTGGAGATTTAATTAGTCTTCTAAAATTTATACAATCACACATAAATTAAATGTTTCAATGAGTTCTTTGGGATAGAGTGAATACTTGTGTTTTATTTTCTAGATTATTCTCTCAAGTAATTTTGTGGGGATGTGTGTTGCCTCATTACATTATCAACAATCAGGCACTTCCCTTCCTCTTGGAACTATTGACCCATAATCATAGGAAAAGTATCAAGAAGGAAGCATGCTGGACCATCTCAAACATAACTTCCAGAAACAAAGATCAAATACAGGTTCCTTAGATACTGCTTTATAGATTAAGAATGACACTTCAATGAATGTCTTATTCCTTGTAAAATGTTGTTTAAGTTCATGTATCTTGATTTTGGATTGGTTTACAGGCTGTGATTGACGCAAACATTATTCCTCCTCTTGTACAATTGCGACAAACCACTGAGTTTGATATCAAGAAAGAAGCAGCATGGGCTATATCTAATGCTACTTCTGGTGGTACACATGATCAAATCAAGTCTGTATATAATGAATATATATGATCAACACAAGCATATTGCTAAAATTGGTTGTCTAGTAATGAATAAAGGGGTCAACTTACAAGATGTAATGTAATGAGATGTGTTTGTTGATAATAGTCAGTGTAATGTAGATGTTCAAGAATTTGTGTCAGTTGATACAATGAGAAAAACTATTGATTCCTGCCTTTGGTTGCAGATATCTTGTGAATCAAGGATACAATAAGCCTCTATGTGATCTTCTAGTCTGTCTAGACCCAAGAATTGTTACTGTTTGTCTTGAAGGGCTAGCTAATATTTTGAAAGTTGGGGAAGAAGAGAAGGATCTGGGCAACACTGGAGGTGTAAATCTCTATGCACAGTATATTGATGATTCTAAAGGACTTGAGAATATTGAGAACCTGCAAAGTCATGACAATAATGAAATTTATGAGAAGGCAGTAAATATTCTTGAAACTTATTGGCTGGAATATGATGAATATGACTAAACAGACAAATTTTACCTCTCATATTTAACATTTCAAGTGACCTATGATATGTCGTCGATGGAGGGAACACTTCATTCTCCTACAGTCAGAGAGATTTACATAGTCAAGTATTCTTGTGTGCATTGTGTATACTCTATGTCCACCTGCTATAAAATAACTTTTAGGTTCAACATGAGTACTTTATTTGACCTTTCCATCAAACTTACAATTATTTACTATTTTTTTGGAAGCTTGGATGGAGTCTAGTTTCCCGAGTTGAAAGAAATTTCAAAATATGAGTCTTATGTTTGTCATCAAGAGAATGATTTAAAGTGTTATTCTAGCACTAATGAAATTTAATTTTGTAATATTTATCCACCAAGCTATATATATTCCAATCAATGATCTAATATTTCATAAGAGGCAAGTGATCTGTTCTGGAAAATGTTGGTTTAAATGTTTTGTTTCTTATCAATATCCTTGGTTGTTGATAATTTGCTTTAAATTTAATTTTAACTTTTATTTAACCCTTATCATTAGGAATATAGAAATTATGAATCAAACACTAGTAGCAAACAAGGTTCTCCAAAGATCATGTCCATACCTTTAGATTCAAATGAAGCAAGGGTGAAGGGCCATACACATATATGCAAAACATGTGGTAGGAATTTTAATTGTTACTTCCATTATGTAGGTCATGTTGTTGCACATGCTCTAACATCACATAGAAAGAGAGGAATATTGAGAGTTAGAAGTAAAATACATAATCCACCACTTCTCAAAAACAAAAAAGATAAGGATGATAAAATTATTTCCAATGGAAATTTCCATACCACAAATGTCAACGAATTAGACAATCCAAATAATATTAAGAGAAAAGTTGAAATACCAAGGGTAAGTGTTAATTTTTGGTTAACATGTTCTTTCTTAGGTCAATTACTTCAATGATCCACATCAGCCCATGTTCAATTTCGTTTATTTCATTAAAAATCACATAATCCATAAACATTCAAAAACAGATTTTCCTCACTACAAGGAGATGGAAATAAAATTAGGAGACCTCCATCATGAGAAGAGAAAATAATGAAGAGAGTACCCACATAAAATATAAACTAATCTAAACTAATGAAGATATGAAAATATGATGACATTTGATATCAAAACTAAACTAACAATACAATAATATATATGTAATTAAATATTCATTCATCACCATCATATCCATGCAAAAAAAAGGGGCGAGTTAAGATCATCTAGGAGTAAACATCATGGACACATTAAATAACCATATCATGGACACATTAAATCACCATAACTTAATTATCTATCAAAGCACCCTTATCCAGTAGATCATAATATATTGTTTGTACCAACACACATCTAACCATCCACATGTCCATTTATTTGAAAGCAATCCACAATATAGTCTTAAACTATATAAAGTCCAATACATTGTAGCAATTATATGTTCTAACCCTAGAATCAAAGTTCATTGTTCATCTTGAACAATGTGTTCCACTCATATGAAATGTGCTAGTGGAAAATTTTCTAGAATGGCATCATGATCATCTATCGATAACCTCCATTGTCGTTGTTTTTTTCTACTCTTCACTTGCTTCAACTATAGTCGAGTTGCTATGACCAAGTGACTATATTGGGCATAAATAACCTCTCGATGGTAATCTTGAAAAATAATATGATCTTTACATTTCTTTACTTCTTCAAAGAAATGTCCCATTAACACCATTGAACCGATTGGGTATGTATAATTTGATGGATCATTATACTCTTGCAACAACGTGGATTTAGACATAGTGCATCGTAATAAATAATAATGCACTTTTTCTTGATTATTTTCTGGTGCAATGACAACGAAGACATCACCTTCTCTAACCATATCAGAAACACGATCATAATCATTGTCAATCACAACCACTTCATTTTCCATTTCCTTGTCAGTCACGTTTCCAAATGGGGGCAATGGTGTCAATTCTTCGTGTTTCCATGGTTTAACAAATTTCTTAATTTGGTTTTCACAGTCATCGATGGACTTTGTCTGATCAATACATGCAGAACAAAAGCAAGAGCACTTTTGTTTCTCAATGCAATGTATATTTGTCATGTTATTACTCCTAATTGAGTGTAAACTTATTATTTGAGGGATTCCAAGGCAATTAAATGGCAAAGATCTATCAACATCACTCATTGCAATATTCCAAAATTACTTGCTTGAGAAAAACACACACATGTATGAGTTAATTTTTGAACAATATTTAATATTTTTTTGATAACAAAATACACACACATGTATACACATATATCTCTAGACATGTATAATATATTGTTAGTTAAATGTGTACGCTTTCCTGTGCACATTAGCCATCCTTGGGTTTGATACATGACTTAAATTGTCTTTGAACCAATTAACAACATCTAAAGAATTTGCAAGTTGGGAAGCTGAGTGATTCAATTGATGCCTCCTAAGTGCACGTTTTACGCATGCCCCAACACCATCGTGCTCTCCTTTTCCATGCCCTATGTCAAAGAAATTCCATGTATGTCGAATTTTGGTTCTCTTATGAAGACGAGACAACCAAATGAACGATCTTACTGATTTAAATTGACTAGCACAACCATCTGACCATACCCAATGTTCTTTAAAAGTGACCCTTCATTTCAACAATTCATTATAAATAACATTAAAACAATGCTGAACAAAACATGTATCATGTGTTCAATCATCACTGATGTAGAAATGGTGCTCCTTAATCACCTCATGATTATTTTCATCGCTATCAAAACCATCGATATCAAACTCTGCATGTCTATACAAAATATGCACAAATATAGATACTTGGTCTGAATGATAATACTCACTTTGTATCTCCTTTTGTGGACTAAACGTGTAATTCTCAGTGAAATCAACCACTAATAATATTTTTCCTTTTGGGAACACATCAAGTGATTGCTTGAACTGTAAATCCTGCCATCATGCTATATGACAATGCTTAATATATTTGTATATTTACACCCTGAACTTCTCCATAAAAGATGTCTATGAAATGTCGTCATCAAGTAAAGTGATATTTTTTGATGTTGTGCTTGAATATGCAATAGGAGTGTATGTAACATTTTCATATCGCTTCCAATTCAAACTGAGATTTGACAGTCTGGGATCATTAGGATCAATGGGATACTTTACATCGTAGAGTGCCAAATGAGAACATTCTGGGCATTTTCTTCCACCAACGCATTATTTTTTATAAAATAATTTATTATTCTCTCGTGCACATAATATCTTGTATAAAAATTCACGAACACTTGAAGGAGGGGGCTCATTTGACCAATATTTTATGCCAAAATTTACAAATGTCTCATAAAATTATTGAAATTCTACATGGTATCGACAACAACATGTGTCTTGAACAATGATAGGCCTGACATACCATGGTTTAATCTTCACAAATGTGCTAAGGGAAACCTTCACATCAGTATTACTCTCCATAAAGTTCTGGAATAATTCTACTTGACTGACCTGTGTTATATGTTTGGCATGAGATTCATGAACTCCCTTAATATACGACATCACACAATGTTCTCTTCATTTGGCGACACAAGAGAATTCAAATCCTAAAACTCTTTTACCCTATCCCTCACACCATCAGGAAGTATATCATGATATGGATGTCTGCAGATATTAGCCCAACATGCAAGTTCATCATTCTCATCTAATTGAATTCTAGATCTTGTATGCCTTCATAAATTTTTTCTTGATGTTTTAAACAATTTTGAAGTTGCTGACATCAACCGATTTGATGCAGTTTGTTTCATGAGTACACCTTTTAAAAGTGCTCTACGAGCATTCTTTTCAACTTGAGATTGCCTTTTGGCTAGTCTGGTAAGCGTCGACGTCACATTTTTTTATGCCATTTGATTCACTAAAACCTCTTTCTCACTTTTAATGCCTAATAATTCCACAACGTTTCTGAGAGATTTGTGCTTTAAAAATCTACGTAACATTTGAGCTTGTGCTATGATAAATTTACCTTCAAGAAGATGTTTCAACCCCCAATTTATTTTATCTCGAACTGTCCTTTTATGCATTGGTGGTCCCAATTCTTCAATTTTAGTTGGATTCATATTATCTAGAAAGTTGTAGTCGTATACAACGTTCTTGGAACTTCCAATTAATTGCAGTGAAGTTCGAGGTGCGGTAGTATCTTCTTGTGGTTTTGATGTTGTCCCTGCATAAAAAACAATATTAAATTCTAATTTGAAATTGACAAATACATATTTTTAATTTTAAAACTATCTTGAACTACAATGTTTTTTTTTTAAATACAAAATTCAAATTGAAGAAACTATTGACTCACCAATGAGATCGATATCAATATTCTCTTGGACATTTGTGTTTTCAATATTCTTGTTGACAAGTTCCTCAACATTCTGCTTGACATTTGTGTTTTCAATATTCTCGTTTACAATTTCCTCAACATTTCAAATTTCCTTGTCATTGTCATGCACCTCTACATCTCTTTCACGATGCTCTACCTCCACAGTTATTTCATGGCTTAATATTTCCCTTTCCTCTCGCCTTTTTTTTTTAATCTCTCATTCTTTTCCGCTGAATCAGTTATTTTTCGATCATGCCCTAAGTGGAAATTCCTTTTTTTTCCCATGCTCACATAATTGGAAACCTAAAATCCAATTCTATTTGGACCAAATACCAAAAAAAACATAAAGACTTCAGAATAAGTACTTCATGCTTTCAATAAGAGATAAAATTAAATATATAATTAAATTCATAAAGACATTTTGTAAAAATACTTCATGCCTTCATAGAGACATTTTGAAAAAATATTCAAGCCTTCATGCACCCAAAAAAATTTCAAAAAAAAAATTCGCCAAAAAATATTTTTCACCCAGAAAAACTTCCAAAACAAATTTCGCCAAAAAAATTTCGCATCCAAAAAAACTTAAAAAAAAAATTCGCCAAAAAGATTTTTGCACCTAGAAAAATTTTTCACCTTTGTAGGAAAAAAATTCGCACCCTCACACCTTCGCTGGTTCAGAATGGTGTGTGGAATATTGTGGAATTAATCTTTTGA
This sequence comes from Pinus albicaulis, assembly GCA_034641835.2. Lineage (NCBI taxonomy): Eukaryota > Viridiplantae > Streptophyta > Pinopsida > Pinales > Pinaceae > Pinus > Pinus albicaulis. The sequence continues at coordinate 1,586,527,726 of CM076579.1, forward strand.
ATGAGAGTATTTATATAGAACTCTCGCCCGAAACATTGCAACGATACGATGAATCTTTGCAAGATTCCGTTGGACGAAGATAAAATGTTTCGATTAAAGTTTAATAAACTCTCATCCAAGAGTTTATTAAACTCTTGCCCAATATTTTAGTAACCTCTCTAACGAGAGTTATAAAACTCTCGTCCGAGAGTTCGCCTTGGGTAAACTCTCTGGCGCAAACTCTCTGCCAAGAGTTTGTACAACTTTCGAACGAGAGTTTAGCCACACGGTTAAATTTAACATGTGGTGGTTTAAACTCTCGGTTGAGAGTTTAAAATTTGGCGCCCAATAGTTTATTAAATGTCTCACCCGAGAAATTATCTCGGTCGAGAGTTTCTAGTCAACAAAAAACCCAAAAAATTATGTAGTTTTCAGGAACCTGCAGCTTTGGAGGGGCGGAACAGATACAAAAACAAAATGTTATCTTTCAGACTTGGTACCATTAGATTCATCTCTGAATCTAGTTTCTAATGATGTAATATTTGTGGAGTTTCATTAAAAATTTAAATTTGTTATTAATTTTATACTAAACTGTGTCACTGTGGAATTTCATTGTTCTGAAAATTGCAGTGAATGAAAATTCAATAACTTTAAAATGGAAACACCAAAAACATTGGAAAAATCATATTTCAATTCCTCTCCCTGTCTTCTTCAAAATGATATTCTCATTTTTCTTATTGACGATCACATTGAAAAGAAATCTAGGGCTCATAAAATGTACTGAAACATCATCGTTTGTTTTTCTTCGTCTATTTCAAAAAATAATAAAGAATAGTGATTTAATCTGAAAATTACCGAAAAATAGTCATTGCACTAGTGCAATCTATGTAGATTATGATGATATGGTTTATTTCCAAAAAATGAATAACCATCCCTAAAAAAAGTTAGGATTCAAAAAGCGACTATTTATGTTTGCCTGAAAATTTCAAGTATATGCAGTTAGTAAACAACAAATTTACCCCTCTATATGTCAATTTACCCCTTAAGGATTGTGTCAATAGAAAGTCTATGAGAGGGTTTATGTGTTAAATTTGTGTGTCTTTTATGACCAATTCATGAAGTAAATTAGCTTTAAAAACACAACAATCACATTACACAGTAGTGATGAAGGAGTTCACCCCTCCTAGGCTACATCCCCTTGGGCCAGCCTCAATGGCTTGGCCCTCTTTGATTAACTGATAAAAAATATGAATACAACCATTTCATGAGCTCTGATGGATCTCACACCTGCTCCAATGGCTCTGGGACACCCCCAATATCCCTATTTTTGTTCTAACTAAGTCTAATTCTCACTCTCTCGGCAAAAGTTATGCCTCTTTCATTAACCTTGGCTTGGGCCTATCTAGGAGCGTAAAATGGAAAAAGTGTTGTTTACAATCTTCTACAACTCCTAGAACCTACTCCAACATGCTCAGAGCATCCAAATATGCTAGGATAGACTCTTTCTGAGCCCAATTTGGTCGAAATTTTCTCAAGTTATGTTGAAAATGCAACAAGATGATGGAGCTTAGTGAAATGAAGTCACCTTCACTAAGTGGGCCCGCGGGCTATTTTTGGCGCAAAGTCTATTTTTAGACATATGGAGCATGGTCTAGGAGTTGCAGTATGCTATTCTTGGATGATTGGTCGAGTTGGTAAAAATAGATGGACCTCTATTTTTAGACATACAGGTCGAAGTCTATTTTTAGACTGCCTATCTAAAAATAGGTCAGTCAAATATTATTAGCCCTTAATAATATTTGGACTATAAACTTCAGTTTATCCTCTTGCAGCACTTCAGTTGGAGCTACGGATGTGGCCCATGCACCTGACAGAAGGAATTACGCTATTCCTAGGGGTTTGGTGAGCTCATGCATGATTGACTTCAGTTAGAACTCAAGTGGCGGAGTTTGGTGGAGTTGATGAGACAGTTGGTGGAGTTGTGTTCAGTTTAACTTAGTTGAACTAGTTGTATTTAGTCTAACTGACAGATACACTAGTGATGAGTGGTGTGAATAAAATATTATTTAATTCACTAACTATTAACTCATTATTCAACTCAAGAACACATTGTTAGCCACCTATAATATTTTTTACACCAGAAAGGTGGTTAAAAATTTTGGGAGCCTCCAAGGAACAAATTTTATCACTAAAAAGTGTTGGCTCTTGAAGTCTCTTTAAGGCCTCCTGCCTTTTTCCCCTCTATCCAGATCCTACACTGTTGTTTACATGTCAAAAGACTCAGAAATCCTACCAAGTTCCAAGCCGGATCTCTTCTGCAAAGGCCATTTTTCCTTCCCCCCACCTCAGAACTAACCTTCATTTGTTTCCCCTTTTTCTCCATGAATCCCTCTATTTTTCATAAGTTCCCTCCTTCTATTCGTAAAAATCCACTTTATTAAGGTTGAAGACTCATTCTTTAACTTTACCGAAACTCCTCAAAAAACCCATAAGACTTTATAATAAAAAGACTTCATGTTATAAAGCCCCGCCTTTCTAACCACTTCCCCTTTTTCCCTAACCCGCCATATATTACAAATATAACTTTATTATAAAATTCATATTATATAAAATATGGCCCACCGCCCATCGCATATCACAAAGTGCAGATTTGTGTTTTCAATCCATTAACCCATCGCAAATTTTTGCGTTGCGACCTATCGCTCCATCGCAGTTTCTCACCATCGCATTTTTTCACAATTGCGATCTTCCCCGCTGGGCCCACCATACGACACCCCCGCCATTCATATCAAACGCGCCTTTTTCCTTTGTAAAATCGAAAACGATATATTTTGTAATTTTCAAAGGCTTCGCCCATTACATCCTGCCACCGCATCTCCGCCGTCAATCTGCACCCCCGCTCCATGATCCAACGACCCTGCTTCCTCCGCACAACCTCCTACACAGTTTAACCTATGAACACAGGATTTCATAACTTTTGTTTGTGTTTTGCAGGGTTTAACGTTTTCCGCTATATTCGGAAGGAAATTCGAAAGATGAGGGTGACGACTCTCTCTCTTTTGATTTGTCAAAGGAAATCGGCCACAGTGTGCAAATTAACGTTTTCATCAGTGTTTCTTGAGGCATTGATGCCTTTTCCTACCTACGCCGCCCTGCACCATAGAGAAAGTCATCAAGAACAATGCAGAAAAAAGGGTATCAGAGATTGAAGACTAAAAATGAACCAGAACAACGGATTAGTGGAAAGATTGGTGGGGATTACGGCTAAGACAGTTATCAAAAGCCTAATCCCCAGCCTAAAACACAGTTCAATGAAAAATCTAAAAGTGTTTTATCAGACAGAAAGCCTCCACCGCCACATCTGAGGCGAATTGATTCCTCAGCTACCACCAAGCCACCTATTGCCTCAAACCTTTCAAAACGGAAGCCGAAGTTATTGAAGAAAATCAGATATTCACCTCAGCGCAGCCAAGGAGTTACTTCTGCAAGGAAATCAATGCAGAAATATCTGTAGAGTTACTCCAAACATTACCCAAAGCCTCAAAGTCAAATAAAGCTCCCGCTGAGCTTAATTCATAAATGTAAAACAGTTAATACAGTGTTCCACCTGTGAACTTCTTCATCGAGCCCCTCAAAAGACCAAGAAGTCTTGAATCTGTATTAATTGCATCAAGAGATCTTTTGTTAGATTTCACCTCCTCATTCTTCTATAAATACCTCAGTAGAAGATGAGAAATTTTTGGTTGCAGAACTTTGAAATACACTTGAGCTCGAGACTTCTATTTGTACATAGTGTTCATTGGCCCTTGAAGCTCTGTTTGCGCTAGAGTAGTTAGGTTGAATAGTGAAGATGACTGCTGAACTGAAACATTGGACCTAAAGATTGTAACTTGTTTGAAATCAATATAAAAGTTGTTTCTTGGGATCCTGGTCTTTATCACTGGTGAAGTGCTTCTTTCTTTGTTAATCGTTTTCCTTCTATGTATGCCATATTGTTCATTTTCCCTCTGTAAAGAACAGTTTAAACAGGGTTAGGATCTTCTGTATATCAGTAACCTTCTCTGGCTGAGAAATATTTATCTTAATGTTTTCCTCAAAGCTTGTTTATTTAAGAATAATTCAATATCGTTTAAACAGTTAGGAATGTTGGCGTTCCCTCATCCTTCTGTTTTCTTAAACATTGTTCTTGAAGGCGATTTCCACTATTTGCTATTAAAGTTAGACTAGAGAAGATATGGTTTGCCCTGATTCCTAGTTTCTATTCTCCAAAGGCAGATTCTGAAAGTTTCCCTTAGTGTTGACTGAATGCAGACTAGGTTTAAAAGTACTTTATCTGATCTTAAGTTACACTCTGTTTCTCTTATGTGTTTTCATACTTTCTGAAGGTAATTATGTGAATTACTGGATTGTTTGTCAATTAAGCTGCTTGAATACAGACTTGCCCAAGGATTCAATGGTTAGCCTTGCACTTGGTTGGTTTTAAACAGTTACTTAAGAGACTTTTCTTGTTTGGATTGACTATAAATCCTCTGAGAAATTATTATCAGTTTCCACCCCTCCAACACTTTATTGTTTCCATTCCATTACTCTAATCTCAATAATCTTGTGGTATAGATGACTTGCCCCTTGGATCACACTTGATGTTGTTGCTCAATTAAAGCCCAGATATGACTCCATAGCCCAATGGACTAAAAACCAGCGTTATATCTATATTTCTAGCTTAGCTGTTCTATCCACTTGCAACTTCACACTTTTGAAACTTTTGCACTTAGGGCTTTCCCCTCAAGTAACATTTCATGCTCAACCATCCCAAACAAAATCCTTGGCCTTCACAACTAGCCTAATATCATTACCTTAAGCTTTCAAAGACAATATCCATCTTTGTACCTATTGGAGAGATCCCTCTCCGGATTCAGGAGGGCTAGATCCTAGAATCCCAAAGTTGGTTGAAACGATGTTGTTTCTGTAATTGGACTATGCCAATATTGCAAATTACAGAGACCTAACATTTCTGGCGACTCCACTAGGGAACTGAGTTGGTTTTTCATCTTAGTTTCTTTTAGAAATTCATACAAACCTTGTGAGTGAAAAGCAACCTTTAAAGCACTACCAACAAATGGTATTCATGGTAAAACTTGTTTGAATCAGTGACAATCTAGGCAAATCCTAGGATTCTCATAAGTCCTTATCAAACCTTGAAAACCGGCTGGCTTAGCCATAAGAGTAGACTGTCCTTGTCTCACAATTGTAGCTAAGTTTTGAAACAGAGTCAGGATATCCTTAGAAACCACACAACTGAAAAATAACTCAGAAAAACACCCAAAAATATTTCAGATTGGAATTCAATAAACATGGTAGTGGACCATAAAACATTTTACCTCTGAAAAGAGCTAAAACTTCCACTTGGCGACTCCAAAATAATCAACAGACCTTAAGACTCCGCTGGGGAGAACCTTTGCCATCACAACATTGTTAAAACTCAGTAAAAGGACTGTGGGATTAAGAATTTGTGAAACGGATTAGTTAACCGTTCAAAGATTGTTATACTCGGTTGAACTTTTCTTGTTTATTTGGGTCTAAAAAACACTGCATAGTGGATCCCAGAAAGATTCACACTAGAGCCCATCCTGACCCTAATCCACCTGAGGTAGTTGATGACCCAGAAAGTATCCTTTGGAAGTCTCCTAAGGTTAAATTATCAACTGTTTTCAGATCACCTTTGAGAGCTAATTCAGTCCCTGAAAATCTTTCAGCTCTGCAACAATCACAAGCTGACTTAGTAAACCCGTTTAGAACTAGGTCATTTGATGATATAATTCGGATAGACTTTGAGTCTTCACTTTCATCCCCAGAAACAAGTGAACATCTTGGTAGCAGGGAAACCACACCTCATGATTTACATTTTCTTCACAATCTAGGTGTCTCTCATCCAGGATCAACTCAACAGTCTATTACTGGCCCATCCACTTCTGTTCACCCTACACCCACTGTTCAAGCCACTCCATTTCAGCTCATTGTTCCCTTTGTAAACCCACCTCCACCACCTATCATGGCAGCATGGTATGCTCCCCTGGTCCTTCCAGCACCATTAGCCAATCTTCCACAGGACTATCAGTCCAAAATTCCATTATATGATGCTAACGATGCTACAACCGCATCACAACATGTGGATAAGATGAATGAATACTTTGACAGAAATGAAATTGATGATGATTCTGTCAAACTTAGATTATTTGCTCAAAGCTTCGGGGGAGAAGTAAGAAAATGGTTTAAAAGATTATCCCCCCATACTATAAACGATCTCCAATGCTTCCACCAAACTTTCTTAAACAAATGGGAAGTAAAGAAGAATCCTCTCCAAGTTCTTGCTGACTATAACAATCTCCATAGGAACCCAGGGGAAAATGTACAAGCTTATTGTACCAGATTTAACAGTGTGTATAATGCACTTTCCCCGGAACTAAAACCTCCACAAGGCTCAGCTCTAAAAAAATTTTCTGAAGGGTTTGATGCTGACATGACCTACTCGTTAGGAGAAAGAGACTTTGCAACCCTTGAAGATATGCAAAGAGGTGCTCTCTCTGTGGAAGTAAATTTAATGGAGAAAAGAGCAAGGATGAAATCTGAAAAGAGAGTATCTTTCAGAGAGGAATCCACACCTTCCACTTCCAATTCCAAGATCGAAAGAATGATGGAGGAGATGATGAAAGAGATGAGCATAATCAAGAGAGCACAAGCAACCCAAAACCAAAATGCTCCTCAAAATAGAAACCAGAACCAAAATCAGAATGTAAGAAGGAACTAGCCTCTAAACAGACCTAGGGAGGATGATCAGCAGATCACTCCTCCCTTTCATCAAAACTATGTCAGTGAGGTTGAGGAAACAGATGAGATAGCAGAGGGAGAAGATATCAACATGTTTGGGGTAGAGGATGATGACTGTGGGATTCATTATGATAAGAAACAAGGTCTATACACACCTTATGATGACAAAGGAAATGATGATGAAAATCATTATCAAGACATGGAAAATGTCGTCATATAACCTCGAAGAGAATATGACCTTAGAAGCAAGACCAGTCAACAAACCCCCAACACCAAAACCTCTGACAAATATTTACAAAACAGCACTACAACTAAGCCTAAAATGATCAAACAAAAGGACAAAACAGTGGCTGTAGATTCTGATAAAGGTAAAGGCAAAGGCACTCAAAACGCTGAAAAACAGAGTGCAGACATTAGCAGTACTAACACCTCAGCTAGTACTCCTGTCAAAACAACTGTGTCAAGTGTAAATAAAACAAATAAGCAAGTTGATACTGCTGATAAAGTAACAGCTAATAAGGCTGAAATCAGTACTTCAAAGACTCAGATGCCTTTCAGCGTGGAACAGGAAATTTCTAAGATCAAAATCTATGTTCCATTGACCGAGTTAGCTGCCCAACATGTATATAGGAATCAAATTTTGAAGGCTTTAAACATAGAGGAAAACGGAGATACAGTCAATCTTAGTGATGACCAGCCAGAGCTTATTTTTGGTTTGAAGATTGAAGGTAAATATCAAGAGGGACTTTTTCCTCCCTTTTATGTCAGTTTAAAGGTTCATGACAAAATTTTACACAATGCTATGCATGATTCCGGGGCCTCTCATAATTTAATGCCTAAAGCAGTGATGGAGAGCCTTGGTTTAGAAATTACCAGACCATATAAAGACCTGTACTCCTTTGATTCCAGCAGAGTAAGATGTTTAGGATTGATTAAAGACCTCTGCATTAACTTAGCCCAGATTCCAGCCAAATGCCTTGTTATGGATATTGTTGTGGCTGATGTTCCCCCAAAGTATGTAATGCTTTTATCAAGATCTTGGGGGGATAAGTTACAGGGCACTATGCAAATGGACATGACCTATGCGACTATCCCTGTTTTCAATCAAACTATAAGACTTTACAGGGAAGCTCATATGCAATACACCATGACAAGTCAAGACAGACCTCAAAACTCCCCTATATACTCTGTGAGTTCAGACTTAGATTCATTTATCCTTTTTAATGAAGAATCATTGGATGAACAAGTAACCTTAGCAGCGTTTATGGTCAATAGGGAGGAAGAAAAACACAACAAAGAAGTGTCAAAACAATGTGCTACTTTGGACAACATTAGCAAACAGAACACAGGTCTTGATCTAAAAGTCATAAGTCCATTGCTGATAAAATTTGACGGCAAAGAGAACAATCCTCAACCTATTAAGAAACCTGGAGAATCGAAACAAATTGAACTGAGTACTGATATTCAACAACAATCAGATAGCAAGGTAGTTGAAAAGGAAAGTAAACGTGATGAAACCAAGATCAGTCCTCTGTGGAGTATGTATTTTGATGGGTCATGCACTAGAAATAACGCTGGTGCAGGTGTCTAGATTACTAACACTGAAAACAACCACACAGAATGCATCTCATGCAAATTAAACTTTTAGTGCTCCAATAACATAGCAGAATATGAATCCCTTCTCTTAGGCTTGCATCTCTTGAAAAAGTTAGGAGCCAGGAGAATTAATGTGTATGGGGATTCTGAGTTAATCATTAGGCAAGTCAACGGGGAGTATAACGCAAATCATCCCAGACTTAGAGCCTATCGGAACGATGTCATGGACCTTTTGAAAACATTCGAGGAGTCTAAAGTAATTTTTTTTCCAAGAAAAAGAAACATTGCAGCCCACAATTTAGCCTTTGCGGCCAGGACATGTCTAACGCCATATGAAACTGGAGACAACACAACTCCAATAAAATTTAGACCAGCCGTGCCTGATAACAAAAAATATTGGCAAGTGTTTGACAATGACAAACAAATAGAAGACTTCATGCAATTTAGAAATGAATTCGAACTGCATAGTTCGGACTCAGATTATGATACAGACTGCAGCGAAGAAAACTTTCTTGATAAAGAAGAAACGTCTCCTGAACTTGCTAATATAGGCCTGTTGTCTAGCAAACTTGGAAGTCAAGCGGAAACGAATGCAGAGTTAGAAACAGAGGAGTTAGAAACTCTGCACTCCAAAAACGAAAGTTTGCCCAAGGGTCTGGCCCCTTTAGAAGAGTTGTTCGATTTTAACGATGTGGCAAATGAACCAAAACTGGAACCTGTAGAGACTGAGGTAGAGGAGTGCAATATTGGCAGTGATGAGAAACCGAAAATGATCAAACTGTCCAAAACTTTGCCAGCTCACATTAAACTCAGATACATAAAGTTGTTCAAAGAATTTTCTGATGTTTTTGCATGGAGTTACGAAGATCTTAAGTCCTATGACACTGAAATAATACAACACAAAATCCCTCTTAAAGAAAACCAAAAACCATTCAAACAGAAACTGCGCAGAATAAACCCTGTACAGTTGCCTTTGGTTAAGAAGGAAATCATGAAAATGTATGATGCTGGTATTATTGTCCCTATTAGATATTCTGAGTGGGTGTCTAATCTGGTGTCTGTTAGGAAGAAAACTGGAGAAATCAGGCTTTGTATAGACTTTAGAGACTTAAACAAAGCTTCATTGAAGGACAACTACCCTTTGCCCAAGATGGATCATATTTTGCAAAGGGTGGTAGGGTCTAAAAGAATTTCTTTGCTGGATGGCTACTCAGGGTACAATCATATTTTAGTTCACCTTGATGATCAATTAAAGACAGCCTTTACTACACCATGGGGCACTTTCATGTATGTGAAAATGCCTTTTGGTCTAATGAATGCTGGAGCAACTTTTCAAAGAGCCATGGACATAGCATTCTCGGAAGAGCTGGGCTTCTTCATCATTATCTATCTAGATGGTGTCACTGTGTTTTCAAAAACAGATGAAGAACACTTAGAACATTTGAGAAAGGTTTTTGAGAAATGCAGAAAGTTTGGGATATCTTTAAACCCTAGGAAGACACTATTTGGTCTCCAAGAAGGTAAACTTCTTGGGCACATTATTTCTGAGGAGGGTATAAAGATAGATCCAAAGAGGATTGAGGCCATATTGCAAATCTCCCATCCTCGAAACATCAAGGAGTTGCAATCTTTCATTGGGAAGATTAACTTCTTGAGAAGGTTCATCCCTAACTTAGCTGAGCTCCTTAGGAATATCACAAATATGTTGAAGAAGGAGCAAGGGGCAAAATGGACCTTAGAAGCAAAGAAGTCCTTTGAACTGATGAAACAAGATTTAACCAAAACACCGGTTCTTATAAGTCTTGATTTTTCAAAAGATTTTTATATTTTTTCATTTGCATCGGAATATACCATAGCTGCTGCCCTTTTACAGAAAAATCCACAAGAACAAGAGCAGCCTATTGCATTCTTTAGCAAGGCATTGAGGGATGCCCCTTTAAAGTATAACATCATGGAAAAGCAAGCTTTTGCTTTGGTTAAGGCTTTAAAAGACTTCAGAGTATACATCCTTCACTCACATATTATTGCCTTCGTCCCAAATTCAGTTGTTAAATACATTCTAACACAGGACCCAGATGGTAAGAGAGGTAAGTGGATTGCTGTTATTCTTGAATATGATTTAGAGATAAAACCCACTAAGCTCATCAAAGGCCAAGGGCTAGCTAGATTAATGGTTGAATCAAATTGTGAAGTTCTTGATATTAATATGATCGATGCTTTGGATAACCAAGATGAATTCTCAACTCCCATAGTTGAAAACCATTTTATGAATTCTCCTTGGTATGTTGATATTGTTTATGTTTTGCTTCATTTAAATACACCTCCTGGTTTGTCAAAGACAAAGGCAAGGTTTCTTAAGTTGAAAGCTGTGAACTATTGCATTATAGATAAATGTCTTTATTGGAAAAATTCAAGTGGTATATTCCTTAAATGTTTGCCTGAGTTTGATGCAGAGAAGGTTAAGTGCGAATTCCATGAAGGAGAGTGTGGAGGTCATTTGTACTGGAAGTCAACAGCCAAAAAAATTCTGAGGGCTGGTTTCTATTGGCCTACTCTGTTTCATGATGTTCACAAAATGACAACTACTTGCCATAAATGCCAATTGTTTGAGGGCAAGAGAAAATTATTACCCCTTCCTCTACATCCAATCACTGTTGAAGCTCCTTTTCAACAGTGGGGTCTTGACTTCATAGGAGAGATTCATCCACCATCCTCTGCCCAGCATAGGTGGATTCTTACTACCACAGACTACTTCACTAAGTGGATAGAAGCCATTCCTTGTAGGCAAGCCAATGATTCAGTTATTATAAAGTTCATAGAAACCAATATCCTTTCCAGATTTGGCTGTCCCACCAAGATCATCACAGATAATGCAGCAGCATTTGGATCAAAGAAAATGGTTGACTTCTGTCATAGATATCAGATAAAATTGGGGCATTCCACGGCCTATTACCCTCAAGGTAATGGACTTGAAGAATCTTCCAACAAAAGCTTAGTGAACATAATCAAGAAACTGTTGGAGGACAATAAAAAGTCTTGGCACACCAAGCTGATCCATGCGCTTTGGGCTGACAGATTAAATTTGAAAAAATCTATTGGTATGTCACCTTTCCAGCTTGTGTATGGTACAGATGCAATTTTTCCCAACAATCTCGGTGTACCAGTTATGAAGTTGATCCAAGATTTGCAGACTAAAGAAAATGACATGACCAGAAGAATAAATCAGACCATTCATCTTCAGCAAACCAGAGAAGAAGTGTATAACAAAGCATTGCAGAAACAAGACAGCATAAAGAAGCTTTTTGACAGAAGAACAAAGGCTAGCAATTTCAAGATTGGGGACAAAGTTTTAAAGTGGGACTCAAGGAGGGAAGACAAGGGAAAGCATGGAAAGTTTGACCATCTATGGCTTGGCCCTTATTCTATTCATTCAACTGCTGGTAATAATGCTTTTCACTTACAAGAGTTGGATGGAACACAATTGTTTGGGGGTCCTGTCAATGGCAGGATGCTTAAGCATTACCTTTCTTAAGCCATTTTATGTTCTGAAGTCTTTTTATTCTTCTTTTCCCATTGTGAATATTTCATCTACCATTGCATTCAAAGTTATGAAAAATCAAAAAATACAAAAACAAAGAAAGAAAGAAAAGAGGGCAGAAATGAAAACAAGAAAGGCAAGGCCCCATGCCAAAAAGAGAAACAAACCTGAAAGTGTGCAAGCTTAAATGCCACTCCTGAAAACACACTTCTAGTTAGTCAAACAGTTTAATCTTGACTGACTAGCTTTTGAATTTACTGCTGATAGGTTAGTGAATTTGATTTTCCAAACTGTTTAATCTTGGCTTATCAGTAGATAAATTAGGATAGAAATGAAGGTTCAAACAAACTCAAAATTTGAACCAAACTTTCCAATAGATGATGACTCAAAACTATGTTTTCTTATATGAGTCACGAAATATCAAGACCTGGTTCTAATCAGCTCAAAACTTGAACCAGAAGAAAGGTAAAGACAGTTCAAAGAAAAAGCAAAAATAGAGCTGAAAAGAAGTGAGAAGGCCATAATAAGAAACTTTCAGATCTTAAGCCTTCTGTTTTGATTTTAAATTTTCTACAAATAATAATCTATGTGCAACTTGTTTTTATGCCATAGATCACAGAAAGTCAAACAATTCAATCTTGACTTAACTGTTTTTGAATTTCTGTCTTAGAATTTAGAGAATGAAAGTTTGTTGGACAGTTTAAACCCAACAGACACTAGATTAGGTAGAGAAACATCTGAGCTCAACCGTCTAATCTGAGTTCAGGGAGAAATAAGGAGTAGAATTAGATTAATTTTTATGCTTTTAAAAGAATAAAATGTTGTAAAAAGAGTTTTCCAATCCAAGTGCACTCTGATGAAGGAAAAAATGCTAGATCAGTAGGATTGGGTAGGTAGAAGTTGTATTGGTGAAGTTCATCTTTCTTTCATAACCAAGATTATTTTTCAGAGAAAACCAAGAGCAAGCGATGGACCAGGCACCAGTCAGCCCCCCAGAGAAATCAAGTCTAAATTCTTGATGCCTTCAAGAAGGAACCATCCCCAAATGGAGCCGATGTTAGCCACCTATAATATTTTTTAGACCAGAAAGGTGGCTAAAAATTTTGGGAGCCTCCAAGGAAAAAATTTTATCACTAAAAATTGTTGGCTTTTGAAGTCTCTTTAAGGCCTCCTGCCTTTTTCCCCTCTATCCAGATCCTACACTGCTATTTACATGTCAAAAGACTCAGAAATCCTACCAAGTTCCAAGACGGATCTCTTCTATAAAGGCCACTTTTCCTTCCCCCCACCTCAGAACTAACCTTCATTTGTTTCCCCTTTTTCTCCATGAATCCCTCTATTTTTCATAAGTTCCCTCCTTCTATTCGTAAAAATCCACTTTATTAAGGTTGAAGACTCATTCTTTAACTTTACCGAAACTCCTCAAAAAACCCATAAGACTTTATAATAAAAAGACTTCATGTTATAAAGCCCCGCCTTTCTAACCACTTCCCCTTTTTCCCTAACCCGCCATATATTACAAATATAACTTTATTATAAAATTCATATTATATAAAATATGGCCCACCGCCCATCGCATATCGCAAAGCGCAGATTTGTGTTTTCAATCCATTAACCCATCGCAAATTTTTGCATTGCGACCCATCGCTCCGTCGCAGTTTCTCTCCATCGCATATTTCGCTCCATCACATATTCTCCCGTCGCATAATCCGCCCATTGCATATCGCAAAGCGCAGATTTGTGTTTTCAATCCATTAACCCAACGCAAATTTTTGCGTTGCGACCTATCGCTCCATCACAGTTTCTCACCATCGCATTTTTTCACAATTGCGATCTTCCCCGCTGGGCCCACCATACGACACCCCCGCCATTCATATCAAACGCGCCTTTTTCCTTTGTAAAATCGAAAACGATATATTTTGTAATTTTCAAAGGTTTCGCCCATTACATCCCGCCGCCGCATCTCCGCCGTCAATCTGCACCCCCGCTCCATGATCCAACGACCCTACTTCCTCCGCACAACCTCCTACACAGTTTAACCTATGAACGTAGGATTTCATAACTTTCGTTTGTGTTTTGCAGGGTTTAACGTTTTCCGCTATATTAGGAAGGAAATTCGAAAGATGAGGGTGACAACTCTCTCTCTTTTGATTTGTCAAAGGAAATCGGCCTCAGTGTGCAAATTAACGTTTTCATCAGTGTTTCTTGAGGCATTGATGCCTTTTCCTACCTGCGCCGCCCTGCACCATAGAGAAAGTCGTCAAGAACAATGCAGAAAAAAGGGTATCAGAGATTGAAGACTAAAAATGAACTAGAACAGCGGATTAGTGGACAGATTGGTGGGGATTACGGCTAAGACAGTTATCAAAAGCCAAATCCCCAACCTAAAACACAGTTCAATGAAAAATATAAAAGTGTTTTATCAGGCAGAAAGCCTCCACCGCCACATCTGAGGCGAATTGATTCCTCAGCTACCACCGAGCCACCTGTTTCCCCAAACCTTTCAAAACGGAAGCCGAAGTTATTGAAGAAAATCAGATATTCGCCTCAGCACAGCCAGGGAGTTACTTCTACAAGGAAATCAATGCAGAAATATCTGTAGAGTTACTCCAAACATTACCCAAAGCCTCAAAGTCAAATAAAGCTCCCGCTGAGCTTAATTCATAAATGTAAAATAGTTAATACAGTGTTCCACCTGTGAACTTCTTCATCGAGCCCCTCAAAAGGCCAAGAAGTCTTGAATCTGTATTAATTGCGTCAAGAGATCTTTTGTTAGATTTCACCTCCTCATTATTCTATAAATACCTCAGTAGAAGATGAGAAATTGTTGGTTGCAAAACTTTGAAATACACTTGAGCTCGAGACTTCTATTTGTACATAGTGTTCATTGGCCCTTGAAGCTCTGTTTGCGCTAGAGTAGTTAGGTTGAATAGTGAAGATGATTGCTGAACTGAAACATTGAACCTAAAGATTGTAACTGGTTTGACATCAATATAAAAGCTGTTTCTTGGGATCCTGGTCTTTATCACTGGTGAAGTGCTTCTTTCTTTGTTAATCGTTTTCCTTCTATGTATGCCATATTGTTCATTTTCCCTCTATAAAGAACAGTTTAAACAGGGTTAGGATCTTCTGTATATCAGTAACCTTCTCTGGCTGAGAAATCTTTATCCTAATGTTTTCCTCAAAGCTTGTTTATTTAAGAATAATTCAATACCGTTTAAACAGTTAGGAATGTTGGCGTTCCCTTGTCCTTCTATTTGCTTAAACATTGTTCTTGAATGCAATTTCCACTATTTGCTATTAAATTTAGACTAGAGAAGATATGGTTTGCCCTGATTCCTAGTTTCTATTCTCCAAAGGCAGATTCTGAAAGTTTCCCTTAGTGTTGACTGAAAGCAGACTAGGTTTAAAAGTACTTTATCTGATCTTAAGTTACACTATGTTTCTCTTATGTGTTTTCATACTTTCTAAAGGTAATTATGTGAATTACTGGATTGTTTGTCAATTAAGCTGCTTGAATACAGACTTGCCCAAGGAGTCAATGGTTAGCCCTGCACTTGGTTGGTTTTAAACAGTTACTTAAGAGACTTTTCTTGTTTGGACTGACTATAAATCCTCTGATAAATTATTATCAGTTTCCACCCCTCCAACACTTTATTGTTTCCATTCCATTACTCTAATCTCAATAATCTTGTGGTATAGATGACTTGCCCCTTGGATCACACTTGATGTTGTTGCTCAATTAAAGCCCAGATATGACTCCATAGCCCAATGGACTAAAAACCAGCGTTATATCTATCTGTTTAGCTTAGTTGTTCTATCCACTTGCAACTTCTCACTTTTGAAACTTTTGCACTTAGGGCTTTCCCCTCAAGTAACATTTCATGCTCAACCATCCAAAACAAAATCCTTGGCCTTCACAACTAGCCTAATATCATTACCTTAAGCTTTCAAAGACAATATCCATCTTTGTACCTATTGGAGAGATCCCTCTCCGGATTCAGGAGGGCCAGATCCTAGAATCCCAAAGTTGGTTGAAACGATGTTGTTTCTGTAATTTGACTATGCCAATCTTGCTAATTACAGAGACCTAACATTTCTGGCGACTCCACTGGGGAACTGAGTTGGTTTTTCATCTTAGTTTCCTTTAGAAATTCATACAAACCTTGTGAGTGAAAAGCAACCTTTCAAGCACTACCAACAAATGGTATTCATGGTAAAACTTGTTTGAATCAGTGACAATCTAGGCAAATCCTAGGATTCTCATAAGTCCTTATCAAACCTTGAAAACCGGCTGGCTTAGCCATAAGAGTAGACTGTCCTTGTCTCACAACTGTAGCTAAGTTTTGAAACAGAGTCAGGATATCCTTAGAAACCACACAACTGAAAAATAACTCAGAAAAACACCCAAAAATATTTCAGATTGGAATTAAATAAACATGGTAGTGGACCATAAAACATTTTACCTCTGAAAAGAGCTAAAAACTTCCACTTGGCGACTCCACAATCCTTAACAGACCTTAAGACTCCACTGGGAAGAACCCTTATCATTGTAATATCTTTCAAACTCAGTTAGAGGACTGTAGGATTAAAATTTGTGTAAACAGATTAGTTAACCTCTCAAATATTGTCATACCTGGTTGAAATTTTCTTGTTTATTTGGGTCTAAAAAACCTTTGCATAGTGGCTCCCAGAAAGATTCACACTAGAGCCCATCCTGACCCTAATCCACCTGAGGTAGTTGATGACCCAGAAAGTATCCTTTGGAAGTCTCCTAAGGTTAAATTATCAACTGTTTTCAGATCACCTTTGAGAGCTAATTCAGTCCCTGAAAATCTTTCAGCTCTGCAACAATCACAAGCTGACTTAGTAAACCCGTTTATAACTAGGTCATTTGATGATATAATTTGGATAGACTTTGAGTCTTCACTTTCATCCCCAGAAACAAGTGAACATCTTGGTAGCAGGGAAACCACACCTCATGATTTACATTTTCTTCACAATCTAGGTGTCTCTCATCCAAGATCAGCTCAACAGTCTATTACTGGCCCATCCACTTCTGTTCACCCTACACCCACTGTTCAAGCCACTCCATTTCAGCTCATTTTTCCCTTTGTAAACCCACCTCCACCACCTATCATGGCAGCATGGTATGCTCCCCTGGTCCTTCCAGCACCATTAGCCAATCTTCCATAGGACTATTAGTCCAAAATTCCATTATATGATGCTAGCAATGCTACAACTGCATCACAACATGTGGATAAGATGAATGACTACTTTGACAGAAATGAAATTGATGATGATTCTGTCAAACTTAGATTATTTTCTCAAAGCTTCGGGGGAGAAGTAAGAAAATGGTTTAAAATCTTAGCCCCCCATACTATAAACGATCTCCAAGGCTTCCACCAAACTTTCTTAAACAAATGGGAAGTAAAGAAGAATCCTCTCCAAGTTTTTGCTGACTATAACAATCTCCATAGGAACCCAGGGGAAAATGTACAAGATTATTGTACCAGATTTAACAGTGTGTATAATGCACTTTCCCCGGAACTAAAACCTCCACAAGGCTCAGCTCTAAACAAGTTTCCTGAAGGGTTTGATGCTGACATGACCTACTCATTAAGAGAAAGAGACTTTGCAACCCTTGAAGATATGAAAAGAGGTGCTCTCTCTGTGGAAGTAAATTTAATGGAGAAAAGAGCAAGGATGAAATCTGAAAAGAGAGTATCTTTCAGAGAGGAATCCACACCTTCCACTTCCAATTCCAAGATCGAAAGAATGATGGAGGAGATGATGAAAGAGATGAGCATAATCAAGAGAGCACAAGCAACCCAAAACCAAAATGCTCCTCAAAATAGAAACCAGAACCAAAATCAGAATGTAAGAAGGAACCAGCCTCCAAACAGACCTAGGGAGGATGATCAGCAGATCACTCCTCCCTTTCATCAAAACTATGTCAGTGAGGTTGAGGAAACAGATGAGATAGTAGAGGGAGAAGATATCAACATGTTTGGGGTAGAGGATGATGACTGTGGGATTCATTATGATAAGAAACAAGGTCTATACACACCTTATGATGACAAAGGAAATGATGATGAAAATCATTATCAAGACATGGAAAATGTCGTCATAGAACCTCGAAGAGAATATGACCTTAGAAGCAAGACCAGTCAAAAAACCCCCAGCACCAAAACCTCTGACAAATATTTACAAAACAACACTACAACTAAGCCTAAAATGATCAAACAAAAGGACAAAACAGTGGCTGTAGATTCTGATAAAGGTAAAGGCAAAGGCACTCAAAACACTGAAAAACAGAGTGCAAACATTAGCAGTACTAACACTTCAGCTAGTACTCCTGTCAAAACAACTTTGTCAAGTGTAAATAAAACAAATCAGCAAGCTGATACTGCTGATAAAGTAACAGCTAATAAGGCTGAAATCAGTACTTCAAAGACTCAGATGCCTTTCAGCGTGGAACAAGAAATTTCTAAGATCAAAATCTCTGTTCCATTGACCGAGTTAGCTGCCCAACATGTATATAGGAATCAAATTTTGAAGGCTTTAAACATAGAGGAAAACGGAGATGCAGTCAATCTTAGTGATGACCAGCCAGAGCTTATTTTTGGTCCGAAGATTGAAGGTAAATATCAAGAGGGACTTTTTCCTCCCTTTTATGTGAGTTTAAACGTTCATGATAAAATTTTACACAATGCTATGCATGATTCCGAGGCCTCTCATAATTTAATGCCTAAAGCAGTGATGGAGAGCCTTGGTTTAGAAATTACCAGACCATATAAAGACCTGTACTCCTTTGATTCCAGCAGAGTAAGATGTTTAGGATTGATTAAAGACCTCTGCATTAACTTAGCCCAGATTCCAGCCAAATGCCTTGTTATGGATATTGTTGTGGCTGATGTTCCCCCAAAGTATGGAATGCTTTTATCAAGATCTTGGGGGGCTAAGTTACAGGGCACTATGCAAATGGACATGACCTATGCGACTATCCCTGTTTTCAATCAAACTAGAAGACTTTACAGGGAAGCTCATATGCAATACACCGTGACAAGTCAAGACAGACCTCAAAACTCCCCTATATACTCTATGAGTTCAGACTTAGATTCATTTATCCTTTTTAATGAAGAATCATTGGATGAACAAGTAACCTTAGCAGCGTTTATGGTCGATAGGGAGGAAGAAAAACACAACAAAGAAGTGTCAAAACAATGTGCTACTTTGGACAACATTAGCAAACAGAACACAGGTCTTGATCTAAAAGTCATAAGTCCATTGCTGATAAAATTTGACGGCAAAGAGAACAATCCTCAACCTATTAAGAAACCTGGAGAATCGAAACAAATTCAACTGAGTACTGATATTCAACAACAATCAAATAGCAAGGTAGTTGAAAAGGACAGTAAACGTGATGAAACCAAGATCAGTCCTCTGTGGAGTATGTATTTTGATGGGTCATGCACTAGAAATAACGCTGGTGCAGGTGTCTAGATTACTAACACTGAAAACAACCACACAGAATGCATCTCATGCAAATTAAATTTTCAGTGTTTCAATAACATAGCAGAATATGAATCCCTTCCCTTAGGCTTGCATCTCTTGAAAAAGTTAGGAGCCAGAAGAATTAATGTGTATGGGGATTCTGAGTTAATCATTAGGCAAGTCAACGGGGAGTATAACGCAAATGATCCTAGACTTAGAGCCTATCGGAACGATGTCATGGACCTTTTGAAAACATTCGAGGAGTCTAAAGTTATTTTTGTTCCAAGATAAAGAAACATTGCAGCCCACAATTTAGCCTTTGCGGCCAGGACATGTCTAACGCCATATGAAACTGGAGACAACACAACTCCAATAAAATTTAGACCAGCCGTGCCTGATAACAAAAAATATTGGCAAGTCTTCGACAATGACAAACAAATAGAAGACTTCATGCAATTTAGAAATGAATTCGAACTGCATAGTTCGGACTCAGATTATGATACAGACTGCAGTGAAGAAAACTTTCTTGATAAAGAAGAAACATCTCCTGAACTTGCTAATATAGGCCTGTTGTCTAGCAAACTTGGAAGTCAAGCGGAAACGAATGCAGAGTTAGAAACAGAGGAGTTAGAAACTCTGCACTCCAAAAACGAAAGTTTGCCCAAGGGTCTGGCCCCTTTAGTAGAGTTGTTCGATTTTAACGATGTGGAAAATGAACCAAAACTGGAACCTGTAGAGACTGAGGTAGAGGAGTGCAATATTGGCAGTGATGAGAAACCGAAAATGATCAAACTGTCCAAAAATTTTCCAGCTCACATTAAACTCAGATACATAAAGTTGTTCAAAGAATTTTCTGATGTTTTTGCATGGAGTTACGAAGATCTTAAGTCCTATGACACTGAAATAATACAACACAAAATCCCTCTTAAAGCAAACCAAAAACCATTCAAACAGAAACTGCGCAGAATAAACCCTGTACAGTTGCCTTTGGTTAAGAAGGAAATCATGAAAATGTATGATGCTGGTATTATTGTCCCTATTAGATATTCTGAGTGGGTGTCTAATCTGGTGTCTGTTAGGAAGAAAACTAGAGAAATCAGCCTTTGTATAGACTTTAGACACTTAAACAAAGCTTCATTGAAGGACAACTACCCTTTGCCCAAGATGGATCATATTTTGCAAAGGGTGGTAGGGTCTAAAAGAATCTCTTTGCTGGATGGCTACTCAGGGTACAATCAGATTTTAGTTCACCCTGATGATCAATTAAAGACATCCTTTAGTACACCATGGGGCACTTTCATGTATGTGAAAATGCCTTTTGGTCTAATGAATGCTGGAGCAACTTTTCAAAGAGCCATGGACATAGCATTCTCGGAAGAGCTGGGCTTCTTCATCATTATCTATCTAGATGATGTCACTGTGTTTTAAAAAACAAATGAAGAACACTTAGAACATTTGAGAAAGGTTTTCGAGAAATGCAGAAAGTTTGGGATATATTTAAACCCTAGGAAGACACTATTTGGTCTCCAAGAAGGTAAACTTCTTAGGCACATTATTTCTGAGGAGGGTATAAAGATAGATCCAAAGAGGATTGAGGCCATATTGCAAATCTCTCATCCTCGAAACATCAAGGAGTTGCAATCTTTCATTGGGAAGATTAACTTCTTGAGAAGGTTCATCCCTAACTTAGCTGAGCTCCTTAGGAATATCACAAATATTTTGAAGAAGGAGCAAGGGGAAAAATGGACCTTAGAAGCAAAGAAGTCCTTTGAACTGGTGAAACAAGATTTAACCAAAACACCGGTTCTTATAAGTCTTGATTTTTCAAAAGATTTTTATATTTTTTCATTTGCATCGGAACATACCATAGCTGCTGCCCTTTTATAGAAAAATCCACAAGGACAAGAGCAGCCTATTGCATTCTTTAGCAAGGCATTGAGGGATGCCCCTTTAAAGTATAACATCATGGAAAAGCAAGCTTTTGCTTTGGTTAAGGCTTTAAAGGACTTCAGAGTATACATCCTTCACTCACATATTATTTCCTTCGCCCCAAATTCAGTTGTTAAAGACATTCTAACACAGGACCCAGATGGTAAGAGAGGTAAGTGGATTGCTGTTATTCTTGAATATGATTTAGAGATAAAACCCACTAAGCTCATCAAAGGCCAAGGGATAGCTAGATTAATGGTTGAATCAAATTGTGAAGTTCTTGATATTAATATGATCGATGCTTTGGATAACCAAGATGAATTCTCAACTCCCA
Source organism: Pinus albicaulis (assembly GCA_034641835.2). Lineage (NCBI taxonomy): Eukaryota > Viridiplantae > Streptophyta > Pinopsida > Pinales > Pinaceae > Pinus > Pinus albicaulis. Next base: position 1,586,549,424 of record CM076579.1, read on the forward strand.
TAGTTGAAAACCATTTTATGAATTCTCCTTGGTATGCTGATATTGTTTATGTTTTGCTTCATTTAAATACACCTCCTGGTTTTTCAAAGACAAAGGCAAGGTTTCTTAAGTTGAAAGCTGTGAACTATTGCATTATAGATAAATGTCTTTATTGGAAAAATGCAAGTGGTATATTGCTTAAATGTTTGCCTGAGTTTTATGTAGAGAAGGTTAAGCGCGAATTCCATGAAGGAGAGTGTGGAGGTCATTTGTACTGGAAGTCAACAGCCAACAAAATTCTGAGGGCTGGTTTCTATTGGCCTACTCTGTTTCATGATGTTCACAAAATGACAACTACTTGCCATAAATGCCAATTGTTTGAGGGCAAGAGAAAATTATTACCCCTTCCTCTGCATCCAATCACTGTTGAAGCTCCTTTTCAACAGTGGGGTCTTGACTTCATAGGAGAGATTCATCCACCATCGTCTGCCCAGCATAGGTGGATTCTTACTACCACAGACTACTTCACTAAGTGGATAGAAGCCATTCCTTGTAGGCAAGCCAATGATTCAGTTATTATAAAGTTCATATAAACCAATATCCTTTCCAGATTTGGCTGTCCCACCAAGATCATCACAGATAATGTAGCAGCATTTGGATCAAAGAAAATGGTTGACTTCTGTCATAGATATCAGATAACATTGGGGCATTCCACGGCCTATTACCCTCAAGGTAATGGAATTGTAGAATCTTCCAACAAAAGCTTAGTGAACATAATCAAGAAACTGTTGGAGGACAATAAAAAGTCTTGGCACACCAAGCTGATCCATGCGCATTGGGCTGACAGATTAACTTTGAAAAAATCTATTGGTATGTCACCTTTCCAGCTTGTGTATGGTACAGATGCAATTTTTCCCAACAATCTCGGTGTACCAGTTATGAAGTTGATCCAAGAGTTGCAGACTGAAGAAAATGACATGACCAGAGGAACAAATCAGACCATTCATCTTCAGAAAACCAGAGAAGAAGTGTATAACAAAGCATTGCAGAAACAAGACAGCATAAAGAAGCTTTTTGACAGAAGAACAAAGGCTAGCAATTTCAAGATTGGGGACAAAGTTTTAAAGTGGGACTCAAGGAGGGAAGACAAGGGAAATCATGGAAAGTTTGACCATCTATGGCTTGGCCCTTATTCTATTCGTTCAACTGCTGGTAATAATGCTTTTCACTTACAAGAGTTGGATGGAACACAATTGTTTGGGGGTCCTGTCAATGGCAGGATGCTTAAGCATTACCTTTCTTAAACCATTTTATGTTCTGAAGTCTTTTTATTCTTCTTTTCCCATTGTGAATATTTCATCTACCATTGCATTCAAAGTTATGAAAAATCAAAAAATACAAAAACAAAGAAAGAAAGAAAAGAGGGAAGAAATGAAAACAAGAAAGGCAAGGCCCCATGCCAAAAAGAGAAACAAACCTGAAAGTGTGCAAGCTTAAATGCCACTCCTGAAAACACACTTCTAGTTAGTAAAACATTTTAATCTTGACTGACTAGCTTTTGAATTTACTGCTGATAGGTTAGTGAATTTGATTTTCCAAACTGTTTAATCTTGGCTTATCAGTAGATAAATTAGGATAGAAATGAAGGTTCAAACAAACTCAAAATCTGAACCAAACTTTCCAATAGATGATGACTCAAAACTATGTTTTCTTATATGAGTCACGAAATATCAAGACCTGGTTCTAATCAGCTCAAAACTTGAACCAGAAGAAAGGTAAAGACAGCTCAAAGAAAAAGCGAAAATAGAGCTGAAAAGAAGTGAGAAGGCCATAATAAGAAACTTTCAGATCTTAAGCCTTCTGTTTTGATTTTAAATTTTCTACAAATAATAATCTATGTGCAGCTTTTTTTTATGCCATAGATCACAGCAAGTCAAACAGTTCAATCTTGACTTAACTATTTTTGAATTTCTGTCTTAGAATTTAGAGAATGAAAGTTTGTTGGACAGTTTAAACCCAACAGACACTAGATTAGGTAGAGAAACATCTGAGCTCAACCGTCTAATCTGAGTTCAGGGAGAAATAAGGAGTAGAATTAGATTAATTTTTATGCTTTTAAAAGAATAAAATGTTGTAAAAAGAGTTTTCCAATCCAAGTGCACTCTGATGAAGGAAAAAATGCTAGATCAGTAGGATTGGGTAGGTAGAAGTTGTATTGGTGAAGTTCATCTTTCTTTCTTAACCGAGATTATTTTTCAGAGAAAAGCAAGAGCAAGCAATGGACTAGGCACCAGTCAGCCCCCCAGAGAAATCAAGTCTGAATTCTTGATGCCTTCAAGAAGGCACCATCCCCAAATGGAGCCGCTGTTAGCCACCTATAATATTTTTTAGACCAGAAAGGTGGCTAAAACTTTTGGGAGCCTCCAAGGAACAAATTTTATCACTAAAAATTGTTGGCTCTTGAAGTCTCTTTAAGGCCTCCTGCCTTTTTCCCCTCTATCCAGATCCTACACTGTTGTTTACATGTCAAAAGACTCAGAAATCCTACCAAGTTCCAAGCCGGATCTCTTCTGCAAAGGCCATTTTTCCTTCCCCCCACCTCAGAACTAACCTTCATTTGTTTCCCCTTTTTCTCCATGAATCCCTCTATTTTTCATAAGTTCCCTCCTTCTATTCGTAAAAATCCACTTTATTAAGGTTGAAGACTCATTCTTTAACTTTACCGAAACTCCTCAAAAAACCCATAAGACTTTATAATAAAAAGACTTCATGTTATAATGCCCCGCCTTTCTAACCACTTCCCCTTTTTCCCTAACCCGCCATATATTACAAATATAACTTTATTATAAAATTCATATTATATAAAATATGGCCCATCGCCCATCGCATATCGCAAAGCGCAGATTTGTGTTTTCAATCCATTAACCCATTGCAAATTTTTGCGTTGCGACCCATCGCTCTGTCGCAGTTTCTCTCCATCGCATATTTCGCTCCATCGCATATTCTCCCGTCGCATAATCTGCCCATCGCATATCACAAAGCACAGATTTGTGTTTTCAATCCATTAACCCATCACAAATTTTTGCGTTGCGACCTATCGCTCCATCGCAGTTTCTCACCATCGCATTTTTTCACAATTGCGATCTTCCTCGCTAGGCCCACCATACGACACCCCCGCCATTCATATCAAACGCGCTTTTTTCCTTTGTAAAATCGAAAACGATATATTTTGTAATTTTCAAAGGTTTCGCCCATTACATCCCACCGCCGCATCTCTGCCGTCAATCTGCACCCCCGCTCCATGATCCAACGACCCTGCTTCCTCCGCACAACCTCCTACGCAGTTTAACCTATGAACGCAGGATTTCATAACTTTCGTTTGTGTTTTGCAGGGTTTAACGTTTTCCGCTATATTCGGAAGGAAATTCGAAAGATGAGGGTGATGACTCTCTCTCTCTTTTGATTTGTCAAAGGAAATCGGCCATAGTGTGCAAATTAATGTTTTCATCAGTGTTTCTTGAGGCATTGATGCCTTTTCCTACCTACGCCGCCCTGCACCATAGAGAAAGTCGTCAAGAACAATGCAGAAAAAAGGGTATGAGAGATTGAAGACTAAAAATGAACCAGAACAGTGAATTAGTGGACATATTGGTGGGGATTACGGCTAAGACAGTTATCAAAAGCCTAATCCCCAGCCTAAAACACAGTTCAATGAAAAATCTAAAAGTGTTTTATCGGGCAGAAAGCCTCCACCGCCACATCTGAGGCGAATTGATTCCTCAGCTACCACCGAGCCACCTGTTGCCTCAAACCTTTCAAAACGGAAGCCGAAGTTATTGAAGAAAATCAGATATTCGCCTCAGCGCAGCCAGGGAGTTACTTCTACAAGGAAATCAATGCAGAAATATCTGTAGAGTTACTCCAAACATTACCCAAAGCCTCAAAGTCAAATAAAGCTCCCGCTGAGCTTAATTCATAAATGTAAAACAGTTAATACAGTGTTCCACCTGTGAACTTCTTCATCGAGCCCCTCAAAAGGCCAAGAAGTATTGAATCTGTATTAATTGTGTCAAGAGATCTTTTGTTAGATTTCACCTCCTCATTCTTCTATAAATACCTCAGTAGAAGATGAGAAATTGTTGGTTGCAGAACTTTGAAATACACTTGAGCTCGAGACTTCTATTTGTACATAGTGTTCATTGGCCCTTGAAGCTCTGTTTGTGCTAGAGTAGTTAGGTTGAATAGTGAAGATGATTGCTAGCTTGAAACACTTTGGACCTAAAGATTGTAGCTGTTTTGACATCAATATAAACGACATTTGTTTCTTGGGATCCTGGTCTATGTCAATGGTGAAGTGCATCTCTCTTTGTTATTGTTTTCCTATTATGTGTGCCATATTGTTCATATTCATCTGTGAAGAATAGTTTAAACAGGGTTAGGATCTACTGTATACCAGTAACCTTCTCTGGCTGAGAAATCTTTATCTTAATGTTTTCCTCAAGTTTGTTTATTCAAGAATGATTTAATACAGTTTAAACAGTTAGGAATGTTGGCATTCCCTCGTCCTTCTGCTTACTTAAACACTGTTCTTGAATGTCATTTCCATTATTTTCAATTAAAGTTAGACTAGAGAAGATATGGTTTGCTGTGATTCCTAGATTCTCCTATTCTCCAAAGTGAGATTTATGAGATTAGAAAGTTTCCCTAAGTGTTGGTAGAAACGACTAGGTTTAAAAGTACTCTATCTGATCTTAAGTTACACTCTATTTTTCTTATGTGTTTTCATACTTTCTGAAGGTAATTATGTGGATTACTGGATTGTTTGTCAATTAAGCTGCTTGAATATAGACTTGCCCAAGGAGTCAATGGTTAGCCCTGCACTTGGTTGCTTTTAAACAATTACTTAAGAGGATTTTCTTGTTTTGGACTGACTATAAATCCTCTAAGAAATTATTATCAGTTTCCACCCCTCCAACACTTTAATGTTTCCATTCCATCATTTTATCTCAATAATATTGTGGTATAGATGAATTGCCCCTTCGATCACACTTGTTGTTGTTGCTCAATTAAAGCCCAGATATGACTCCATAGCCCAATGGACTAAAAACCAACGTTATATCTATCTGTCTAGCTTAGCTGTTCTATCCACTTGCAACTTCTCACTTTTGAAACTTTTTCACTTAGGACTTTCCCCTCAAGTAACATTTCATGCTCAACCATCCAAAAAAAAATCCTTGGCCTTCACAACTAGCCTAATATCATTACCTTAAGCTTTCAAAGACAATATCCATCTTTGTACCTATTGGAGAGATCCCTCTCCGGATTCAGGAGGGCTAGATCCTAGAATCCCAAAGTTGGTTGAAATGATGTTAACTCTGTGATCGGACTTTGCCAATCTTGCTTATTACAGAGACCTAACATATAACTTCACCTATATATGTGAAAATCCTTTGTCCCTAAGGCCATAAATATAAGATTATATCCGATAACTATTTCAAACATTAATTCGACATTTGTTTTTGGTGGGTGAACGGACATTTTTGTGAATATTTTTATGTATTACTTCATTTCTTTGGATTATATCGAGTTGATTTCGTATGCATCGAATAAGGATTTTATTTTTTTACCATGTTATCACACGTGATAGAACAAAATCGTAGTTTATTATTTCGAACCAAATAAATTGCATGTGCTTTATTCAATGTCTCTCTTTTTTTGTCTTTTGAATATACTGTATTTTTATTTAATACAGATGCATTGTGGAATTATTTAAGTAATCCATATATATTTTATGGTAAATTTTTGTGTTGCCCTTTTATATATTTAATCTCTTTCTTTACTGGAAAATATGTTTCCCTAAGAGTTATCTTGTTTCACTTAATTATTTTGTAGAGAAGAAAAGATATAAGTTGCTCCCATTAACTAATCCTAAGCGTTATATTTTTAAAATATATTTCTTTAATCTCCTAGAGACTGGGATTATTTCTTACGTCTTGAAGAACAAAAACCTTCTCAAAGAGAAAAAAAACCATTTTAACTAATTCATAGAAACAAATCCAAAAGTTGCAAGACAATAACTCAAAGGATTATTCCATGATAAATTTTGAAAACTATAATCAGTATTCTTCTTTGGATTTAATAAATATTTTCTTATTGTTGGGACTCCATCCCACTTAATAGCTAGAAAAAATCATGACACTTTTACCTAATTGCTGGATGTCCACGGCAATGGGTTGTGGATTTGGTCACTTAAATATTTATGTAAGGGGTACACAATAAAGTCTCATCCTTATTCCTTAATGACCACTAGTGTCTGAAAAATGTCATATGAGTTAATTTTATGTGGTCTCAACCATTGCATCATTTTCACTACCAATGAAAAATGGGTGTTTGAAGGCCATGCATGAACATGAGACCATTGATACTAACTAAATGGATGTTGTTAAGGGAATAAAGAAGCATATTAACCTTGGTAGTAATCCTAATTATTGTGTATGCATGGGAATATACTTTATTAATGTATAAATTTTATTCAAATTAAATAATTAAAATCAATTTTTGATCAGTTGATTCAGAATATATGTGTTGACTATGTAACACACCATAAAAAATTTATTTTCAATAAATTTTGGTGTATTATTATGCCGAATTTTCTTTCATTTTCATCAAAAATATTAGTCATCATCTCTATAAAACCATTGAATATGGAATTTCAAACACTGATTTTTAAAAAAAATCACTAAAAAAAATAAACTTTAGAAAATTATTTATTTCATTGGCTACTATTAATCTTGAATGACTGAGGATAGTTGATGACATAAAAAGTGTCATCAATCACTAACAAGTACATCAATTTTCAAAATTATTTTTTAGGTCACATAACCCTGCACATGACATATCTTATTGATTGTTGATGAACCATTGGGGATCGATGATATTTGATTAGTAGTAAGTCAAGTGACCCACTCCTTTCTGTCAATTTCCAACCAAATTATAGGTAATCGACAATAATCAATGGGTCACATATTCCCCGACACTAAGGTTTTCATTAATGGTTGACCAACACATTATGGTTAGAAAAAATCATTTGGGTCATAGGCTACATGCACATTTAATTACCAATGACCACTTAAGTTGCTACACTTGCATGATTTTTTTTAGCAACCAAGTGACATCAACTACATGAAATACCAATACATCTATTTGTGTTCAAGTATTTTTGGTTGGTCAAGTTCCATGTGACACAATAAAGTCTACTTATCACTGATGAAACTCGTAATGAGTGACATGATTAGGTAAAACAAAACATGAAATACAACTCCAATGAATCACATAAGTCATTTAGCTTTTCACATAGACTTGTAATGTCACTTCCACATAAATTATATGCAAATTTTTTTTGGCACTAAAAAGTTGCATGTAATAAAATATATCAATGGGTGACCAAAATCTAAACATCAAAACAAGAAAATGTAACTATGATTTAATACACTAAAAATAATTTCAAAAATTTGATGAGAAATGGTTGCACATATAGACCATCGGTTTAGTAATTATTACTAGTTAAATTGTGTTATTTATTTAAAACTAGGAAAGCCAATATAGATATTTTGATGAACTGTGTCAATGGGATGTTTTGCTCCATAAAAATAATTAACCAAAAAATTATTCTCATTCGAAAATTGTTATGGTAGCAGGTAACTCCAACAAAACTTAATTTATTTTCATTGAAGGTTTGGAGTATTATGTTGAAACAACTCACTCGATGTAAAGTTTGAAGACCAGTGAAACAAATATACAAGTTGCTTATTGCGAAATTAAAAGTCAACAATAATCCACAACACTTAAAAAAGCCATTTAGTTGTTTTTATTGGCAAATTCCAGAAATATTGTGAATAAGATCAAATTAAACAAGAAACTAATATAGTCTGAAAATAGGCATCTCTCTCGGAAACACCAAACATCAACGAAATTAAATTCTAATTTCTATGTGGGCTATCGCTTTGTTAATGCCTATGCCAAGTGATCAAGGCATGGAGAAATTGAATTAAATAGGCAAAAGTCCTTTTTTGTTTTTGACTTGGCAGATAAGTGGTCCCCATCACTTAATCGCAAATCACAGATCGCAGGTTTGAGACCGCAAGTGTCTTGTTGATATGGAAATCTGCGATATGCGATTGTTGCGCCATCGCACGATCGCACAATCGCAAGTCCAGTTGTTATCGCATCATCGCATATATGTTACCTCCACATATATGTTCCGCCGTCGAAGTTGCGATGTGATGCGATGTTGCGATCATCGCACATCGCAAATCGCACTTTTGATAATACCAACCATCCATATGTGTTGTCGCATTGTCGCAAGTCGCTTTTTTTGTTGTTCCACCATATCGCAATCGCAAAATGGCCGACTGCGAGGTGGTCCCCACTCGTACGTCGGGCCTATGTTTATTTTGTTGTTCCGCAAAGGTATTCCTTTGTATTTGTTTTATTTCTTTTGTTTTGGGTTTTATTCCCTCTGCGCCTTATATAAAGTGAAAAGGCCCATGAGGCTGGGTGTGCGTTGTAATATTGTATTCCTGTAACTGTTGTGTGAGAGCCCGCAGGAAAGAAAGCACAGTAAGAAGAACAGAGCATTGTTTGTGCGTTCTTGAGAGACATAGAGTTGTATTCTGGAGCACTGCGTCTGTAGCAGTCTTATTCTGTGAATCCCTCCATTGAGGAAGACTTTTGTAACAGTTTTTTTTAAGTTCTGATAATGAAATAGAAAGCATTTTTCATGCCATCTCTGTCTGAAAGAAAATTTTTGTTTTAACTTCTTTGTGTTGAAGAGGGGAGTTTTATTCTCCCCATTTCTATTGTTTGGAATTTCCCAAAATTCCAACATGGTATCAGAGCTAGTTCAGGCTCTTTGAAGGTTTCAAAGAAGCTGAAGAAGAAGAAGACTTGTTGCAGCATTTTCTCCAGCAGTGTGAAAGCCCAACAGAGGTCAAATTTCAGGTATTTCTCAAAGATAACAGAGTTGTTTTTTGTTTAAAAGAGTTTGTTCTTTCAGAAAAGGGAAAGACAGTTTGTTTAAGTTCATAGTTCAGTTCAAAAGCAATGGCTGGACCAAGCATAGGTATGAACATTGGAAATGTTCAGCTTCTACAATTTAGTGGAAAGAATTATGATTATTGGGCCATTACCATGAGAGCCCTGTTTGTCTCACAAGACTTATGGGAGTTTGTAGAAGATGGTTTTGTTGAACCAGCTAATGAGCAGGCTTTTAATGTCTTGACTCAAGCAGAGAAGGACATGTTGAAGAACAATAGAAAGAAGGATGCTAAGGCCCTCTTCTATTTGTATCAAGCAATAAATGAGAGTGTGTTTCCAAGGATATCAGCAGCTAAGAGATCCAAGGAGGCACGGGAAACTCTGAAAGTAGCATATCAAGGTATGGAGAAAGTTAAGACAGCAAAGCTTCAGTTGCTGAGAAGAGATTTTGAAACTCTTTGCATGAAAGAGTCAGCTAATGTGGACACATTTTTTACACATGTGATTGGGGTTGTAAATCAGATAAGATCCCATGAAGAAACTTTTGAAGAAAGAATGATTGTGGAGAAACTTTTGAGAAGCTTACCCTCAAAGTTTGATGTTATAGTTACTACCATAGAAGAGACCAAAGATCTCCCACAGTTCACAGTGGATGAACTACATGCATCACTAATAACTCATGAACAGAGATTGAGCAGAGATGAACATTCATCTCTTGAACACGCCTTCAAGACCCAGATGCGTACAGGAAGAGGAAGAGGAAGAGGTCAAGGAAAAGGAAGAGGAAGAGGCAAAAGCCAGAACAGAGGTGGAAGGAACAACCCTTCACATTCACATGGAAGGAGAAAAAATCAGAATCAGAGCCACGACCAATGCAACAACCAACAAAGTGGACATCAACAAGGTGGACATCAACACCAACATGCTCATGGAAAAAGGTATGACAAATCCAATGTCCAATGTCATTATTGCAAAAAATATGGGCACTACGCCAACGAATGTAGAAAGAAGCAAAATGACATAAAAAATAGGCAGAATGCTAATGTAGCAAAAGATTAAAAGAACCCAAGTAATGTGTTGTTAGCTTGTAATGTAGCACAAGATAAAGGAGATGATGTTTGGTTCTTAGATTCAGGATGTAGTAATCACATGACTGGAAACAGAGAAATGTTTTCCAATCTAGATGAAGAGGTTAAATCTGAAGTAACCACAGGGACTGATACTAAGATCTTTGTCAAAGGGAAAGGCAGAGTTACAATTCGGGCAAGAAATGGTGAGCAAAAATTTGTCTGTGATGTATATTATGTTCCAGGATTGAAGTGTAATCTTTTGAGCATTGGGAAGCTCATAAACAAAGGTTACAATGTAATTTTCAAAGATGATGTGTGCACAATAAAAGATATACCTCCAAGCAAGAAAATTATTGTTGAAATCTAAATGACCAGCAATAGAATGTTTCCTCTCAAGCTCAACACTGACTTGAAGGGAAAAGGAAAGAGTATAGCAATTGTAACACAAGAAGCCTTTCAGAAGGAAGAGAAGGATGAAAATTGGTTATGGCATCTGAGATTTGGACATCTCAATTTCAGAGGATTAAATTTTCTGCACAGAAAAGGAATGGTAAAAGGTTTGCCATTGATTGAGAAGCCTGACAGCCTATGTGAAGGCTGCATCTTGGGAAAGCAACACAGAGAAAATTTTCCTTCAGGGAAAAGCATAAGGGGTAAAGCACCCTTAGAGATCATTCACTCAGATTTGTGTGGGCCAATGTAAACATCATCAGTTTCAGGCAACAACTACATGCTGACCTTCATAGATGATTTCACAAGAAAAGTGTGGGTTTATTTCTTAAAATATAAGAGTGAATTCTTTCAGAAATTTCGCCATTTTAAAGCTCTTGTAGAGAATCAGAGCGGACTGCATATAAAAGTTCTCAGAATCGATAGAGGAGGAGAATATATCTCAAAGGAATTTCTGCGTTTCTGCAGAGAGAATGGCGTACACAAGCAATTTACCACAAGGTACACATCGCAACAGAATGGAGTTGCTGAAAGGAAGAATCGAACCATAATAGAGATGGTGAGAAGTATACTAAAGGAAAAACACTTGCCGAATGAGTATTGGGCAGAAGCAGCAAACTGTGCTGCATATATTTTAAATATATGCCCTACAAAGGCTATGATGAACAAAGTTCCAGAAGAAGCGTGGAGTGGCAGAAAACAAGGAGTCACCCACATGAGAGTTTTGGATGTGTGGCATATGCACACATTCCTAAAAAGTTGAGAAAGAAGTTGGATAGTAAGGGGGAGAAGTGCATTTTCCTTGGATACTGTGAAGATTCCAAAGGATACAGACTGTATAACCCATCCACAAAGAAGTTTGTAATAAGCAAAGATGTGCAATTCATTGAAGAGGAAGCGTGGGATGGAAGCATTGAGAAAACAATAAATGTTAAAAACTGTTTGTCTCATGATGAAGATGAGGGAGATGTGGTTGAAATTAACAACCCATCCGTAGCACAACCTAAACCAGCACAAGGACAGCAAGGGACGCCTCAAGCGGCAGTGAGAACACCCTTGAGAAGAAGTGGGAGTGCATCACCCAGCACACCACACAGAGAAGAATTGAGTGCTTCATCAAGCACAACTACACCAAGTGAAAGCGGAACAAGATTCAGAAGCATCAGAGAAATCTCTGAGCAAGGAGCGGCAAATGAAGGTATGAATTCCTTATTTGCTTTGTATTGTCAAGTTGATGATCCTATTCATTTTGAATATGCTATTAAAGATAGAAAATGGATAGAAGCTATGGATGTTGAAATTAATGCCATAGAGAAGAAAAAAACGTGGGAGTTGGTTGATCTCCCAGAAGGTAAAGAAGTAATTGGTGTTAAATGGGTCTATAAGACCAAAAGAAATGCTGAAGGAAAAATAGAGAGACACCAGGCCAGACTTGTTGTCAAAGGATATAAGCAGAAGCATGGGATTGATTATGAAGAAAATTTTGCACCAGTTGCAAGAATGGAAACAGTAAGAGCAGTGCTGTCCATAGCAACACAAAAAAATGGAAAGTATACGAGATGGATGTAAAATCTGCATTTTTAAATGGAGTTTTAATGGAAAAGGTATATGTGGAACAACCTCTCGGCTATGAGAAGAAAGGCCAAGAGCATAAGGTCTGCAAACTGAAGAAAGCTCTTTATGGGCTGAAGCAAGCGCCAAGAGCATGGTACAGTAGGATAGATTCCTATCTACTGGAAAATGGATTTGAAAAGTGTGAGGGAGAACCCACCCTCTACATCAATGAAAATGATGGTAAAATACTCATTGTTGTTTTATATGTTGATGATTTAATTTTTACAGGTAATGATGATTACCTTATTGAGGATTTTAAAACAGACATGAAAGATGAATTTGAAATGACTGACATGGGTTTGTTGAGATACTTCTTGGGAATAGAAGTAGAACAAAATGAAAAAGGGATTTTTATTTCTCAAGCAAAGTATGTGAATCAAGTTTTAGAAATATTTAACATGCAGGAGTGCAAAGTTGCGATTACTCCCACAGTAATGGGATTGAAGTTCAGTAAAGATGACAACAGTAAGGATTTTGATCCAAGTTTGTATAAAAGCATAGTTGGCAGCCTCATGTATTTGACTGCAACTAGGCCGAATATCATGCATGTTGTTAGCTTACTTTCCAAATTTATGGAGAAGCCAAAAGAAGCACATTGGCAAGAGGCAAAAAGAATTTTGACGTATGTTAAAGGAACTAAAAGATTTGGTATTTTATATACAACTTCAGAAAATTCAGAATTAGTTGGATACACTGACAGTGATTGGGCTGGAAGTGTAGATGATCGGAAGAGCACTTCCGGTTATATTTTTCATATGGGTTCAGGAGCCATTTCGTGGGCTTCTAAGAAACAGCCTATTGTAGCATTATCTACAGCAGAGGCAGAGTATGTGGCAGCTACAGCAGCAGCGTGTCAAGCGATTTGGATGAGAAGAATGTTGAGAAGTCTATGTCAATAACAGGTAAAAGGGACGGTGATTTATTGTGACAATAGCTCAGCTATTGCATTGTCAAAGAATACTGTATTTCATAAAAGAACAAAGCACATAGACACAAAATTTCATTATATCAGAGAATTGGTGAACAATGGAGAAATTGTTTTACAACATTGTAAAACAGAGGAGCAATATGCAGATATTTTAACAAAGCCATTGGTGTAGAAGACATTTGAATTTTTAAGAAAATGTTTGGGTATGATGGATAACCCAGCAGCTGACTTTAAGGGGGAGTGTTGAAATATTAAAGTCACCTGCCGTACCTTTGAGCAGAAGAAAGAGTACACAGAGGCAGCAGCAAAGATTTGAGTGCACAACACTCTGTATTTAAGAGGAATGGAGATTTCCCGTAGATTTGAACTACGGAGGAACAAAATTTTAATTAAAAATAGTCATTTCGGGATTTAAATCCCTCAACAACCAGAATGAATGAAATATTGATTAAAACAGGCGAAAGACTTTAGTTTCCAAAAGGCCGGACAAGTGGTCCCTACCACTTGAGCGCCAAAGCGCAAATCACAGATCGCAAGTTTGAGACCACAAGTGTCTTTTTGATATGGAAATCTGCGATATGCGATCATTGCGCCATCGCATGATCGCACAATCGCAAGTCCAGTTTTTATCGCATCATCGCATATATGTTACCTCCACATATATGTTCCGCCGTCGAAGTTGCGATGCGATGCGATGTTGCGATCATCGCACATCGCAAATCTCATTTTTGATAGTACTTCCCATCCATATGTGTTGTCGCATTGTCGCAAGTCGCATTTTTTGTTGTTCCGCCATATCGTAATCGCAAAATGGCCGACTGCGAGGTGGTCCCCACTCGTACGTCGCGCCTATGTTTATTTTGTTGTTCCGCAAATGTTTTCCTTTGTATTTGTTTTATTTCTTTTGTTTTGGGTTTTATTCCCGCTGCGCCTTATATAAAATGAAAAGGCCCGTGAGGCTGGGTGTGCGTTGTAATATTGTATTCCTGTAACCGCTGTGTGAGAGCCCGCAGGCAAGAAAGCACAGTAAGAAGAACATAGCACTGTTTGTGCGTTCTTGAGAGACATAGAGTTGTATTCTGGAGTACTACGTCTGTAGCAGTCTTATTCTGTGAATCCCTCCATTGAGGAAGACTTTTGTAACAGTTTTTTTTTAAGTTCTGATAATGAAATAGAAAGCATTTTTCATGCCATCTCTGTCTGAAAGCAAATTTTTTTTTTAACTTCTCTGTGTTGAAGAGGGGAGTTTTATTCTCTCCATTTCTATTGTTTGGAATTTCCCAAAATTCCAACAAGTGTGACAGCATTGAGGATGTGTGCCAAGTGTTTGAATTAATGTCTGAATAACTATGCCAAGTGTGACAGCATTGAGGATGTGTGCCACGTGTTTGAAATAATGTGTGAATGCTTATGCCAAGTGTGACAACATTGAGGATCCGTGCCAAGTGTTTGAAACAATGCATGTCCATAATGGTCACATTGAGAAGGCCTTGAAGTTAATAAAGAAAATTCTCAGGCTGGGCGTGGTTTTGGATGAATTCAAATTCTCCGGTGTCATTAGTGTCTGCACTAGTTTGGAAATTGGCGAACAGGGTAGGCAGTTTCATGCCGTGATCATTAAAATTGGCTTTGAATCAGATGTATCTGTGGGAAATGCGCTTATAAGCATGTATGTCAAGAGTGAGACTATGTAGAATGTGTGCCAAGTGTTTGATCGGTTGCATGGCTGAGATGTGGTGTCATGGAACAGATTGCAAGATATGCATAGAATATGGGTGTACCTATGGTGCTGCCAAAGTCTTCTCACCAATGCAACAAGCGGGTCTCAAACCGAACGAATCTACCATTGCCAGTTTTAATAGGTCATGGTCGAGCATAAATTCATTGGAAAAGGCCATGCAAGTCCATGCAAAAATAATGAAAATTACATATAACTTGTTTTTTTCATCAGAGAATGCGTTATTGAGCATGTATGTTAAGTGTGATAGCATAGAGTATGCTAGGATTGCAGGATTTTCCCATGTATGTTCATTGATTGGGAGAAACTGGCCATACAACTCAGTTTTGTGTACAGTTTGACGCCTTTCAGACTGGCTAGCTTTCTCTGGCTTTGTCCGGTAATGGGTAGCTTAAGTTTGGGCCAGTCGATCACTAGAAAAGCCAATGATTCCTCGAAAACCAAGCGACTCCATCACTCCCAAGCCTCGGGTTTTTACTACTGCCTTGAGCTGCACTGAAGATACTTTCTAACTCCGTGGGAAGGATACACTGTTTGTAGGGTTTATTTATTCCATTAAGTGTCTCCTGCAAATGGACCACCCGCAGTGTCTGGCCTTTCATTTTCCATAGGGTGTGAGCATTCTCAGACTAGGAACATGACATGAACCATGAAGAAGCAAGGACTCAAAATGCATGCATCTAAAAGGTAAACAACTTCTATATTTTTTCTTCTGATTTGACTTCTTTTCACTTCGCCGGAGAGAAGGTAAACACAAGTTTGAAGGAGGAGAGAAAGCGTGTAGGAAAACACAAACTTGATGGAGGAGAGAAGGCGGGAAGGAAAACACTTGATGGAGGAGAGAAGGCGAGAAGGCAAACACATGTCTGTATTTTTTCTTCACGATTTGAATTATTTTCGCTTCATAGGCAATAGGTATCACTTACCATCCCACCTATTCTGACTTTAACAGCAAGAAAGAACAACATCAACACAACCAAGACCAGCTAGCCCAGCCAACCATAACACACCTTGCTTTGATTGACTTTTAATTATGAAACCCAGACATACTTTTGACTTCGTCTAGCAGCCCTTCCTAGTTAGCCAGCCTCCCGGGCAGGTACAAGCACCACTAGCTTTAGTAACGTAGGCAAAACTAGAACCAGATACAAAGACAGTGACTTTGACAGAAGCAATGCTTTCAGAGGCCATAGAAGTGATGGTACCAGGACCTCTTATAAAAAACACTTGCCGTTAGGAATATTACGAGAGATCCATAGGCATCTGGCATTGGGATAGAGCCCTCAAGGACGAAAATGACAGCGTGATGGTAATCGTGACGGTGTATGGAACCTATTAGTAGTAGACAGAATACCATAAGTGGTGGTAGGCATTGGTTCCAAGGATAAGAAAGAATACCACAAGTAAGCCAGAATACCAGAAGTGGTGACAGGGGTAAGAAATGGATGAAGCGGTGGCAACGTAAGCTGTTGATAATGTTTTCTTTAGTTTTATCTAATGTTATTTTCGGAGCCACAGCTTTCAGACATTTTGACATTTAATGTTTAGAATTAATGTTAGCGTCAGTTTTTTTGAACCTGAAAATTTCATGATTTGTTATGCATATGGTAACTTTGGCGTCATACTTGCCTCGATATGAGGCGAAATAAGATGGCAATTACACTCATTGGTTAATAGAAAAAAATCTTATACTTGATTGGGCGAAAAAAATGTTGTCAGGAAAAATATGTAACAAAGCATACTTTAAAAATTTTAAGTGCATTGATTTATAGGCAAGGACTAATTAGCTACATATATTTTAATTACTATAGTCCCTGCCATGCCGCAGGCGGCAAGGACTAATAAGGTACCAAAATAATATTGAGTATATATATATACATCTTTCATGTCGCTTGCTGAAAGTGAATCTAGATGAAAAAAAATTCATTGTTTACTCTCAACTACTCAAAATAATTTAATTGCTGAAATTATATATATATATATATATATATATATATATATAATTTCAAAAAAAATTGCTATAATAAAATGATCTTCATTATAATATATATATATATGTGTGTGTGTGTGTGTGTGTGTGTGTGTGTGTGTGTAATTTCAAAACATTTGTTATAATAAGATGAATATTTTTTAAGCTTATAATAGTCTTCATTATGAACAACCTTGGATACAAAATAGTTAATCATCTCTTTTCCTAAACCAAAATTTTTGGCATTTTTTTATATGTAAATAAGTGATTTATATAATTTTCTATTTCTTTCTTGTTCTAATTATTATGAATATATATATTTTTAATAATTTGTTGTTAAAAAATACATTTTAATTTATAGAAAATAATTGTTGTGTGTGGAGCCTGATTATTTTT
>CM076579.1:1587227888-1587267737 GCA_034641835.2 Pinus albicaulis
TTTGATGAAGATTTGATTTGGAACGCATAGTGTTCAATGAATTAAAGAAAGATAAAGTTCAAAAATTGATGGTCTTACTAAATTTGTAACAAACAAGCTCCACCACTTCACACACAACCCAACTCATCGTTGAATGCATTAGCCACTAATCATATTACCTTCATCCTTAGATTCACTCAACTGCTAAACATATGACCTCAAGGAGATGACAGGTGGTCTTCCTAAGCCACATATGAATGGTTTGACTTACATACAACCTCCAATTATTGAGTATGACCTAATTAAGAAACCTAAGTTCTGTATGACTTGCAGTTTTACTACATTCAGAGTATATGCCCATGGGGATTAAGAATGTGTTGTTTATATGTTGCTTTTGTTCCTTATGTTCTCAAAAATTATTTTTTATTGTTCCATTTTATCTAATTTAAAACTTAGCTATTAAATTGCAACATCTTCCTCTTCACAACCCTTGGTCTTATTTCTCAAAGTTAAAGGATTGGTGGGTAATTCAAAGTTGTTGTTGATACCAAGCAAAGGAAAATCAATTTCCTAAATAATAACCATGAATCTTCAAGCATGAGTGATATAAAGCTCTAGGTGTTCTTCATTTGTTCATGAATAATGAAATCATGAAAGAATATACATGTAATATTCCCAAATGGGAAAGCAAGAATATATGAACACAAACTAGAAATAACAGTGGTAAATCAACACATAAAATGTAAGAAGCTCATATAGCCATCATATTAAGATCATAGCAGCAACATGCATACAAGTTCTTGAGGAAACACTAACTCAAGTTAGGCAAAACAAGCCTCAAGAGAACATGTACATGAGATATGAAGAACACTGCTACTCAACAATACCCAAGGCTAAGATAGCACAGTTTTAGTAGATATCAGTGCCGTTGGAAAATTTCAATACATAGATATGATATTATATGGTTCAAATAATGATGGGAGTAGATATATAAGCTCCCAAACACATTTCCAAGATAACCTGGGAAGGGTTTCCTGAAATACACAAAATGCAGAAAATACAAATATGGCCCTAGGGTTGAATAATCTCTGCAACTAGATAGCTAATAGAAGGTGGCTGATTTGATATGGAAATTTAGGAAAAATCCTCCTATATATTCTTCAAATGAGAGGGTGATCCCCTCACTAAAGATCTATCTCCCCCAACTAGGGCTCCAAACCCCCTACTACAACTACACTATGGAATAACGCAAACCCTTCAGGAAACTGCACTATAACTGATAGAAGTAACTTATCCTGATGATGAATGGTGAAATTAAGCTCAATAATCTCCCTTAAAAGCCTCCTGGATGAAGGGATGCTCCCTCCACTGGATAAAAAAACTCAGGAGTTGGGTTTCTCAACCCTCCATTGCTGCACCCTGCAACTCAGCACACCTCTCAACAGAAACTACATTGTAGAAGTAAGATAGATCTTGGACTGATACCAGAATGTGGAAATGTAATGAAAATACTCTTCCTGAGTGGGCACTAGAGGTCCCTCAAGGATAGAGGTGGGATTCCCGCTCGGGAACACCCTATGCTAAACAACACTGCAATCTGAGCTAAAAATTTGAAGAGAGCAACAAGTCTAAACATACCATCAAGAAAATAATAATCCCCATCCTAATGGCTACCATCCGCTTCCTTATATTCTTGGTGTGCTTCCTTACTTTGGGCCCCACTCATTAAAGCCACTACTTCTATGCATGGAAACTCCCTCCAAAACTTCGTTTTCCCTCAATGGATGTCACTCCTTCCATACTAGCACTATTTGATTTGGTCAAGGTTGACCCAGTCTTCATGCTCCAACCCCTTTTCACACATAAGGGTCTTCAATCCAGCCTTCAGATGGCCTCCTTTCACATTAGGAGTGTCTTTTATTCCTAATAAGGAGATTTATGGGTCTCCATACCCTCTTATTCCTCTAACTAAGAGAAAAATCAAAATTTAATATTCCAATTAGCTGTGTGCTAATTTTAGGAATATTACAGTCCTCCCCTCAAAAATGTTTCTTGTCCTCAAGCAACTGCAAGGATATCACTGAAGATCCTCCCCTCTTCCTTGTGTAGCATCCTCATAAGATAAGTTCCTCCAATGAACAAGATGCCCTCTCATCAATATGTCCCCTAGTTACTCCTCCCAAGTGTATAAGTAAGCCTTTGGTGACAAATCCAAATGGCTCTCATTATGAAGTAGTGGGATATCCATAGAGACAACCATATGTGGTCTAGAGGCCTTCTTGAGGCATGGAATCAAAAAAGTATTGGGAACCTTCATTCCCATGTGAAGCTCCAAACCCCAAGCTATCATCCATACAGAGTGAGTCACCCTCCAAAATGGAAACTCATAAAAAATTTCCTCCACCTGTGACTCTTGCAATGTAGGTGGGTTGCATATATGAACATGATAGACCAAGTGGCCTACCCCACATTGTCTCTCTCTCCACTTGTGATAAGTGTAGAGCTGTTGTAGAATCTGGGCTGCAATAATATTTCCCTCTAGAGACAAAAGGACAACTGGATCTGAAAAGACCCCTTATCTAGTGTCATGAGCCCAAACCATCACATACAAAGCGAATGGTACATCATCACCATATGGTATCCAAATCAGAAAGATACTGAATTTTATGTGCAATTTTGGATGGTACCAATGGTTTCTCCAGTGGATACAACGCAGTTTTACCAACTTATGTTTCAAAACAACATGTGGCAAGTTGTCTCCCAACAAATTGCTAGCTGTGCATGTTTGCTCATCTACTAGGAAGTAGTAACTGGCATTATATATCATCTGATCATAACAAGAATAACACCACTTTTGCCCAAATCCATGCAAGGAAGGGCTATCTCCATCATAAATGTTGGTCCTAGAATGACCATGAAACCCAATTATAATCTTGCCCTCTTATGGAGCAATGCAATGTACATAGATGTTAAGAGAATGAAAATACTTTGTGAAATGATCAATAAGTATAGAAATACATTTCTTACCATGCTTTTTGAGTAGGCTGAAAGTGAGGTCCATGGATGAGCCCTCCCATGATAATATCCTCATAGTGGTTTGCAAAATGAAGGGATGCATACTCCCATTGGAACACTCCATCAATAGATACATACTCCCAAGTGAAAACGTTGTTGGCCTTGGTGATAAGGCTCTTGCCACTCCATGACTCCATTCCTTGACATGCCATATGCCAAAGTCATCCACCATCATGCTACTATGTGTGGGAGACTCCTTCCTATGTGGAATTACCTCCTAATCCTTCAATGCTGAAGGGTAGCCCCTTTTCACTTTGATTGTGCCATCCTTTTCTTTTGAAATATCATGCAAAACATGGGAGAAATTCAGCCCATACTCTCCCAAGAGTAGCCAAAGCAACAATAGCTCTTGCTGCCTCCTCACACCTCCACCATATAGACCCTGGAGTGAAAACATGATGATTGACATGAAAATTGTCACATCACCCCACTGCAACCAAACTCCTTGCTGCCATACAATTCCAATTTCATGCCAAGTCCCAACCAACCACATACCTTTTGAAGTAGGATATGTCATATGCTGACCAAACTCTTTCAAGAGTAGCCAGCGTAGCCTTGCCTCCTGCTGCCCTGTGTCATAGATCTGCAAGTGGCTCTCTAGCCTCTTGCTCATCAACATCACCCATCCAACCAATGGTGAGTGTCTACTATCATGCTCTAAATGGGTATTCCTCCAATGGAGAATACCATCCTCCCAAACCAAATCTCTATTTCTACACTTCATGGGATGTTGAAGTGCAGCCTCCTGGAGATCTCCATATGAAAACCACTCATTAATGACCAAGTTGATGCTATAAGAATCCAAATATACTGAAGGCAAAATCTTCTCATTGAGCTGTGAAGTGATCATCAAGAAATATCCATCATAACAATGGGAGATAAGATGTCTCTCATCAACCATCTGCCTCTCCCTTGCTCCACATGTAAAATGGTCTTTGGAATGCCCCAATAATGGTTGGGCCCCCAACTCATCATCGTTGTTCCATAACAACATTTCTGATCTCCATGATGGTGCATCTGTTGTCTCATAATCATGTTCAATGCTAAACATATAGGTTTGCATTGGATTATTTAGGGAAATATTCATCCTACCCTCCAACAATCTACACTCCAACCCCAAGAGTTGTGTGCAGCTCAAAAATGACATATTAGGATGAATGTATATCTCCTCCTTAATCCAATCAAGGGTCTTCTGCGCAGTGATAGTCTATTGCTTCAAATCAACAGTGTGTTTTGATCCTAGGCCATGCAATGGCATGTCCCCACAACCTTCCATATGATGTGCTAAAATAATAGAAAGTGGAAACATTTGCATACCTTGGTTTAGCTTGGGAACATCTTGTACTGCTACAAGGGTTCCTCCCACCGGTGTGATGACATCCCCAACTACTGGTGATGATGATGGCTGCTTCTCTACTGTTGCACCAACACGGGTATAAGTCTCCTCCTCCTCGTGCATCTCCTGAATAGTGCATGGGACTCTAAATGTCAGGAGATCAAGACCACTTTGCAAGGGTGCAAGTGTTCCTTCTCTTGATGCAAGTACTCCTACAACTAGTGGTGGTGGGCGTTGTTCTCCTTCCGGTTTTCTTCTATCAAACTTCTTGATCAACCTTTGAGTAAAATCTGCGTAAGAAGTTACTCTTGCATGACTCAAATGGTTGAACCACCAAATGTTTGTTTCACCCTCAAGGTGAAACACTGCAATCTCAACAACTTCTCTCTCTACTACTGGATGTAGAAGGAAGAATTCATCCAACTTCATTCCCCAAGCCCTTGCTATGCATGTGGATGATCCATCAAATTTAGACAATGGAAATCTATTGTTGCAAGGTCTTCTTTCTTCTTTGAGCTGAATGAACTGTGGGAGAGTTAGATTCTCCTTGAAAGCCCTTGATTGAGATTTTTATTCTGCAAGATACTCACTTAGAATCTCATGATCTAAGTGTCCTCCATCTCCATGCATTTTGTCTTATTCTTCAAGAGAAAAGGGCATAGTATATTTCTTTGGAGCTCTATGCGATACTGGTTCTTTCTTCTACTGATTGGAAGTACAAGGACCTTCCTCATCTTGAAACCCTATTGTGGTTTCATGGCTTTTCTCCATTCTTCTTTGCTTGACCTCCTTGGTGAGGTCTCTCGTAGATCTGAAAAGAGATGAGATAAAACTCATTCCTCCCATCATTCTGATCTCTTTCTCCTTCTTCTTATTCTCCTGATATCATAATGGCTGATATCCATAGGCTGAGCCAAGATTATGCTTGATACCACTGTAATATTCCCAAATGGGGAAGCAACAATATATGAACACATACTAGAAATAGTAGTGATAAATCAACACATAAAATGTAAGAAGATCATAAATCCATCATATTAAGATCATAGCAGCAAAATGTATACAAGTTCTTGAGGAAACAGTAACTCAAGTTAGGCAAAACAAGCCTCAAGAGAACATCTACATGAGATATGAAGAACACTGCTACACAACAATACCCAAGGCTAAGACAGCGCAGGTTTAGTAGATATCACTACTGCTGGAAAATTTAAATACATAGATCTGATATTAGATGGCTCAAATAATGTTGGGAGTAGAGATCTAAGCTCCCAAACACATTTCCAAGATAACTCGAGAAGGGTTTCCTGAAATACACAAAATGTAGAAAATACAAATATGACCCTAGGGCTGAATAATCTCTGCAACTAGATAGATGATAGGAGGTGGCTGATCTGATCTGGAAATGTATGAAAAATCCTCCTATAGATTCTTCAAATGAGAGGTTGATCCCATCACTGAAAATCTATCTCCCCCAACTAGGGCTCCAAACCCCCTACTGCAACTGCACTCTAGAATAACGCAATCCCTTCAGTAAATTGTGTTGTAACTAATAGCAGTACCTTAGCCTAATGTTGAATGGTGAAATGAAGCTCAATAATCTCCCTTACAAACCTCCCGGATGAAGGGATGCTCCCTCCACTGGAAAACAAGCTCAGGAGTTGGGTTTCTCAACCCTCCACTGCTGCACCCTACAACTCAGCACACCTCTCAACAAAAACTACGATGTAGAAGTAAGATAGAGCTTGGTCTGAAACCGAAATGTGGAAATGTAATGCAAATACTCTTCTTGAGTTGGCACTAGAGGTCCCTCAAGGATAGAGGTGGGATTCCCACTCGGGAACACCCTGTGCTAAACAACACTGCAATCTTAGCTAAACAGCTGACGAAAGCAACAATTCTAAACAGACCGTCAAGAAAATAATAATCCCCATATGCTCCCAATGGCTACCATCCCCTTCCTTATATTCTTGGTGAGCTTCCTCACCTTGGGCCCCACTCATTAAAGCCACTACTTCTAAGCATGGAATCTCCCTCCAGAACTACGTTGTCCCTCAATGAATGTCACTCCTTCCATACCAACACTGTTTGATTTGGTCAAGGTTGACCCAGTCTTCATGCTCCAACCCCTTTTCACACATAAGGGTCTTCAATCCAGCCTTTGGATGACCTCTTTTCACATTAGGAGTGTCTTTTATTCCTACTAAGGAGATTTATGGGTCTCCATACCCTCTTATTCCTCTAACTAAGAGCAAAATCAAAATTTACTATTCCAATTAGCTATGTGATAATTTTAGGAATATTACAATACACGAATACACTTTAGAATGGATTTTCACAACATTATATTAAAATTTCGAAACAATTTTAAAACATAGTAGGCATTATACTCACATACAAACTAAACCTCTAATTATACATTGCATTAAAATAAAAAAACCAAAAACATGGAAATTTTGTCTTAGAAACTCAATCAAGAAAACTAGTGCCAATTGATTGCTAGGTTTTCATTTTGACAATATCTATTTAAATGTAATTAATGGCTCTATTTCCATTCAACAAATAATATAACTCCTTTGCATTCTCTCCTCCTAGAAAAAGACATTTTGAGAGTAAAAGCACAAGAATAAATAAAGAGACTTAGGGTAATGGGAAGGCCAACAAGAAGAACCTTTCATTTGCCACAACTTGATCTTTCATTTTTTGTTTTCATTTTCTATTTTATTAAATTCATGTTTTCCCTTCTTTTTCTCTTCTCATTTACTTTTTCATTTGCATTTGCATTGTCTTTAATAGTTTATATAATGTTCATTAATTATAGGTATTGGTTCTATTTGTTTCTGGGAATGATAAATGATAGTCAAACATATTTGACCATTGCTTACAATAAGGCAAGCTATAATGAATCATCGACAACCATGATACACCATAGTCAAACATAGTTAACCATTGCTTACCATGTCAAGAACATTTGTGCTTTGTTTCGAATCTAGATGGGAGTAAATAGGTAAACCATAGTCAAACGTAGTTAACCATTATTTACTTTGTTGAGAAGGTGCACTTCATTTTAAGAGACCAAGTTTAAATCCATGGGGGATAGAGTATGCATGGCCCATTAAGGGCCAATATGGTAGCTTATCAATACCACTTGTCCATATAAACATAACTCATTTCATATGAAATTTGTTAATATGACAATCTTTTTTAATTAATTAATTTAATTAAAAAGGTAGAAAGAAAATAACTAGTTTTAAGATAAATCTCAACTTTTGATTTCTGACTATTAGTAAGAATATTCTAGAATATTTAGTGGAGGTTAAATCCTCACCATCATTAACATAATTATTATTATTATAATCCATAATCAATATATTTAACCAAATTTAGTCATCATAGACTATGGCCAGTGAAAATCAATCATAATAAAATATTGTCAATCGCAATTAACCATGGCCAAACAATTTTCAACCATCATCAAACATAACCATAATAAAACATAATGAAAGATAATGAATCATAATTAACCATATTAAAATATCTTAAATATTTTAATAAGAATAAATTAATATTTCAATTTAATAATAATAATAATAATTCAATTTTAAGGTCACAACCAAATCACACCAAATTGGTGTATGAAGTTGTTTGTGGAACAAATGGCCCATAAATTAATATTTCAATTTTTTAATAATAATAATAACCTAGTTTTAAGGTCACAACCAAGGGAGACACCAAATTGATGTATAAAACCCACTTGTTTATGAGACAAGGGGCGACCTTTGCATAACAATTTGATTGTTAAATTCTACAAATGCACACATACTCTACTCCTCTATATTTAATGTGATGACCTTATAACAGTGATGTACAAATGTGTTGATGATCTCCCAAATATCACAACTAAGATAACAAAAATTATACTTACTTGTTCATATAAACCATTATTATATATTTTATAAATCTTAACCCCAAATAAATAATCCCTAACCAGACCAATTAGTATTTAAATAAGAGATAAAAAAATTCTAAAACATCACAAAACATTTAATTTGATAAATACTAGTACGTGTTAAATTTATAACCTGGCAATATCCATGTGACAAGTTACTAGGAAGAGATCTCTTTATGGAAAGTTACTACAGAAGTGTGAGGTTGAGAAATGGTATGAATTAAAAATCCTGGTCAGTGATCATAACAATTTACTATGAAAGACCTTTCTTTAGTGACAGATGGTATGAACTAAAATATCTAACATGAAATAATTTGAACGATCTAGTTCCGTGTGGACATTGTAGCAAATAAAAGAGACTTTGTTTCAACCCATCATCCCACGTTTCGTTGACTCACGAAAACATATTGCAGAGATTTATCTCTTGGTAAGCTAAACCATTTACACATGTATTCTTATGTTTCGGAGGATCTGACTGAACTAAACATTCTCTGGGTAGTAGTTTAAATTTTTATGTTATATGTTTTGGTTATCTCATATGGGATGGGAAGGGAAGGGATATTTTGAATATTGTTTTCAATATAACTAAAAAAAATAAGAAGATGTGTGTATATACTGTATTTCTTTTGGATTTCGGATTTCTATATTATAGAAGTATATGTATTTCATAGATGAATTTTTTTATCTTAGTTTTCTTATATGTTTTGGTTATTTTATATATATAGATGCAAGAGATGAATTTAATATATATATATATATCTATCTATATATATATATATTTATTGTTGAATTAATCATTATAGACATTTTTTTTTAAATAGTTATGTAAATATATTTTCTGGTAAAACTTGTTTTATTGTTTTGGGATTTATTTAGGAAACATATATGTAAGGTGTTTCTTCTTTGTTGGAGGTTTTTTTAGTTTTTATTTTGCTGATTTAAAGTTTTTTTGTGTTTTTAGCTACCCTTCCTCTCTCCTCTTGAAAGCTTCCCATGTACAGCTGCTAGACTTGAATCCTCTTTTTTTTTTTGTGGAGTTCATACTGCACAGGCCCTATTTTTCATAGGAAGATGTTCTCTTATGAAATGCTACTACATCTACTATGTAACTTTTTATGATACATTTATAAAAAATTGGATTCTCTGTTAAAAAAAGATATATAAACATTTAAATTTATAATTTCTTATAAAAATAAATATTCCCAACATCATTGATTAAAATCGCACACATCGCACACATGTCAAGACATGATACTCCAATATAGGTGAAACCTTCATTGTTATAACAAATGTACTTTGCAGGGTTGTTTTACAGATTGTCATCTCATAAAATTATGAAAGAAGTAAGAAGGATCTTAACCGCTTTTGCAACGATTAAATCAAAGTGTGTGGCAGTGTCTGACTCTTTTCCACTGTTATTTAAATTTTATTTTCAGAAAAGTTTTTAGTTTTATTAATAAATTTATTCATTAATGTTGGAATTAGGTATGAAATTGTAAGGTGAACTAATTTATTCATTAATGTTGGAATTAGGTATGAAATTGTAAGGTGAACTTGTGAACAAAACTTGTAATAAAGAAGAAAAAAAATTAATAAAAAAAAAATTATAAACCAATATAATTCAATATAATATATTTTACATAACTAATATAATATAATAACGACTTAAGTAGTGAGTGAATTTAGAGATGTGAATATTCACTAAAGAAAACTGAGACTTATATATTATCTCCAATATTATTTGCTGGATAGTGAGATATTTTTGTTATACAGGAATTTGAAAAAGCACTTAAATGAAAATATTAGTTAGGTTCTACATGAGGGAGGCCCTACCACTAATGTTGCGTACACATCCAGAAGAATCTTGATCTTGCTCCCAGAAGAAAACGACTGGACTTTCATCACAGGTACGGAGAGATGGGGGAACTGGGGGAAGAGCGGGTAATTCTACAATGCCTTCCAATATCTGCAACACTTTACTCATCGACGGCCTCGCGTCTTCGTCGTCCTGGATGCACCATCCTACCGCTATGGCAGCCCTCTGCACTTGTTCCCCATCTGCATCGTTCAGTAATTTCTTGTCGAGCACTTCCATGGCGTTCCCGCTGCTGATCTGACTTAAAGCCAACGCTGGAAAGAACAGCTCGCCGGATTCGGAGACCTTGTCCAAGATCCTTCGCCCTGCAATTATTTCGAGCAATGTCATCCCGAAGCTGTAGACGTCAGCCTTCACAGTAATGGGCAGACCGGAGATCCACTCGGGGGCCAAGTACCCTCTCGTTCCTCTCATGGTCGTCAGGACCTTACTGTACTCTCTGCCCAGGAGCTTCGCCATTCCGAAATCGGCTACCTTGGGGCAGAAATTGGAGTCCACGAGGATGTTATCCGGCTTGATGTCGCAGTGAATAATGCAATCTTTGCACTTCTCGTGCAGGTAAACAATTCCGCGGACAGTTCCCACAGCGATGCCGAAGCGCGTTTTCCAATCCAACAACTTTTGTTGCTCACCATCTCTTGTGGATTTCTTGAATAGTAAAGAGGTGAGGGAGCCGTTAGGCATGTATTCGTACACCAACATTCTTAGAGATCGCTCTGCGCAAAATCCCCAAAGTCTAATCAAATTCACATGCTGCGTGACACCGATGGTACTCACCTCCATGCTGAATTGCTTCTCTCCTTGGTTCACACCCTCCAACTTCTTAACTGCCACCAGAGAACCATCCGCTAAAGTCCCTTTGAAGACGGAGCCGAAACCCCCGCCTCCCAGACGCTCAGAAAAATTCTTCGTTGCACTCTGCAGCTCTTTGTAAGTGAATACAGTAAGCCCAACTGGCACGCAATCTGTTGCAGACAAGACGGGGCGCTTGCTGCAACACCAGAGAAAAAACAATAAAAAGGCCAAGATAGCAACAAGCCCGCCCATGACGCCGCCCACGACGCCTGCTACAGTCGTCTTCTTGATGGAATTAGAGGTATGAGGCACATCAGCGGCATCTAACCGCAGAAACAGAGAGATCCCGTTGGAGGTATCGTAGAGATTTAGCAATTCACCGAACCACATTACACAACTCTGCGAAGTGCCGTTAGCATGATAAGCATATGCGGTGCACGAGCAATTGCTGAGACACGCTGCCTGGCACTGCTTTGGCCCTAATTTGTATACAACAACCCCGTGAGGGGGCATAGATGTGCCACTTAATTCTACAAACCCGTCTGTGGTGGTCTCGTTCGCCGCATCAGTACTGCATCGTAACGAGGTCTTCCTCACACAGCCGCTGGACCACTGTTGAGAATCCCATTCTCCGCTGTCTCTTGGGACAAACCCCGACACACAGTGACAGGACTGAACATTGTTATTGTTGCACAATCCATAAGGCCCACATACGGCATAAGCCTCGCATTGAGTGAGGGGCCGTTGCCAGATCATGTTCCATTCTTTATTTTCCAGCATCTCGTACAACCGAAGTTGTCCTGACTTATCCATAACTCCACGGACTCCCTGTGGTGCACTTACAATAAAATCCTTGTACGAACCATTACTGAAATAGCTATAAATAGTGAACCACCCATCTACAGGCATGTTGGACTCTTTGCTGAAATATTTGCCGTTCCAAACACCGTCGTCCCAATATATGGTCTCATTCTTCCACATCATCACGAACTGGATAGTTCCGTTTGGATTCATCTGAAGACTGTACGACCCAGGACGCGGATCCCAAGGGCTCCTCCAGGACGACAGCCTCTGCCATTTACTAAATTTCATGTGTGGCATCATTGTATTTTGCAAATGGTCGAAGCTCTGCCAAATGATTTCAGAGTTATTGGTTGCACTCAGAACGACCAAGTTACCAGCATCCGTGATTACAGCTGAAGAAGGTTTCTTCCCGTTTCCCTTAGTGGACCAAAGGGTGCGCCCCCTATAAGACAGAAGGAGACGCCCATCCTCTGTCAGATTCAAAACGCTGGACGCGTTCTCCAGCGGCTGCTCCATGTTCGCTACCCAAACGATTGTCTGCTCTGCAGCCTGGGCATACCAAATACCCACATACCAGATTTTCACGTTGTCGTGGTTGAGATGGAAAAATCCGAATTTGAAGAGCTGGCTCTTAGAAATCCTGGTCTGATTACCAGTGAGAGAGGTACCCAACTCTATCGTGTCCGAAGCGGTGTTTTCTGCATCGCCGGGCTCTATCTGAAGCAGCAGCAACATGACAAAGAGGATAAGAAAAGAAGACCTAATCTGTGGGAGTTGTTCTGATCTCATGGCCTTTTCGCTCCCCATTCTAAAATCACTGAGCTGCCTTGCTGCCAAACAATACTATGATGCCCATTATAACGTGTTCATCAGTGTGGTCCGGCCTTTGTTTGTTGTCCTGTGTTCAACTTGAACGAGCCAATACGGCGTTTATCGATTGTTCAATTCAATTTGAACAGTTCGACAGTGATGGCAGTTTGACAGCCGTTTGGGCTTTGAATGTTATCCATTCAATTTGAACAGTCTCATGATCACTGCGGTCCGGGTATTGAAAGTCGTCTGGTCCACTTAGACGAATTCGGTTACCATAAACTGCAGTTCACCTTTGAATATTATCTGTGACGTTGTATTGTTGTATATCGTTACTTGAAGAACCATTTTTTATGAGAGAGGTTTTCCCATAAGAATTTTTATTTTATTTTATGAAAATGGAACGATCTAAGTTTTTCCGAAAATAATTAAAATTCTACTTATAAATGCCTATTATCCCACATGTCGTTGTTGCCCATCACCCCACTTGAACAAATGGATATGATATTGCTAGACTTATGGCCGGACGTGCTCCTGGCTCTATTTATAAATTTACAATGGTTCAAGCATTTTATATGATTTAAGGTATAATTTTCAAATAGATTTTTTTGGTTTATAGCTATATTCTAATTTTTTAATATTGAAAATGCATTTTAAATATATAAATAAATTTAATATTTTATAAAAATGATGTATTATTTTAACTTTACATATTAAACAATTTAAACTTATAACTTTTAAAAATTTCTACTTTATTATAATATTTTTAAAAATTTCTACTTTATTATAACATAATCATTTACATATGTTAAATTTATATTAATATTAATAATATATATATAAAATAAATTTTGTGCATTATATTAATTTAATTATTATTTTTTAATGTTTATATATTTTATTGTAAACCTATTTATTAACACAACCACATTTGATTAATTAAATGATATTGATATAAAGCTTCATTTGTATCTACCCACACACAAGTCAATAATAAATATATATTAATAGAAATAATATTTAAAAAAACTATTGCAATAATTAATAATATATATATATTGTTAATAATAAATATTTATTTATTAATAATAAATCAATATTTATAATTATTATTATTATTATTATTATTATTATTATTATTATTATTATTAATTATTAATTAAATTATTATTACATTATAATTAATTATTAATTATTATTATTATTAATTAAATAATTAATAAGCTATTATTATTATTATTATTTATTAAATTTATAATAAGTATTAATTATTATTTATTAATAATAAATATTTACTTATTAATTAATATTTTTTTATTAAATAATAATAATAAAGAATAAATTGCTAAAGACACCGCGCTCTGCCCTTCGCTACGCATAGGTTTTATGGCTCTGTGTGGGGTGCTTGCCTTGGCTAGGGCTCGGCCCAATGGCGGAATCTCAGGACTCTCCTCCGCCTCCGCCTCCTCCTCCTCCTGAGGTCGAGGCGTTCAAGCTACTGATCGCTTCCCAACCTAAGAAGAAGAAGTAGCTTGCCTCCAAAATTTTCAAGCGACTGGATGAGATTCCCTCGGTGGCTCTCCCACTTGAGGGTCCGATGAAAGTGGCCCTTTCCCTTGCCGTTCCTATCTGGGTCAGGCTCCCAAACTTGTCGGTGCACTACTGGAACTGGGAATCCTTGCAAAAAATTGGCAACGCCATCGGGAAGTTCATAGACAGAGCTAACAAAAAATACCAATATGACTGCACCAAAATCTGTGTGGAGGTGGACCTTGAAGTTGGGCTGCCTGAAGCCATCAAGCTAATGATGGGAAACTGGTCTCATCTTCATAAATTAGATTACGAACAACTATCGTTCAAATGCCGCAGATGTCATGAGTATGGCCACTTCACCAAGAACTGTCCCAAAAATGCAGCCCCAAAAAAGGAGAAAGAAGAAGGATGGCAGCAAGCCAAGAAACCCAGAACGAGCCTTAAGCCAGGGCTAACGGAGAAAGGAAAGGGAATTTCAGCACCCACGAGGAGTATTCCTAAAGCCAAACCATCCCAGAAAGGCCAAGAGAACAACTTTGTGGCCTTGAGTTCAGAGACAGAGGAAGTTCAAGAAATCGATCCACAGAACATGCAAAAGGACCTCCAAATGCAGGAAACCCTAGCACCATTGAAGATTGGTGAATATCCTAGAGGAACCCCGAAAGACAATGATTTTGTCATCGAGGGGGAAGATCAAGATTCAGAGGAGTCGGAGGAAGAAGGAGAAATTGGGGACTCCCAAACTTCGGTCAGAAGATCTACTAGGGACAGAAATCCTCCAGGGAAAAGAGAGAACAAGAAACCTACAAGGAGAAGCTACAGGGGACCCAACCACCCTAGAAAATATGTCAAGGCAAAAAACCCTAAAGCACACAAAAATCAAAGCTAGGGCTCTAAAGGAGCCCTCTCATCTCAAAAAAGGAAGTAATGAAGATCGTCTCCTAGAACTGTAGAGGGATGGGTAGCAACCTAAAAGAAGAAGCAATGAAAAGCCTAGCAAGGTTGGAAAGGCCCAACATTCTTCTCATTCAGGAGACCAAAATGGAGGAAATGGAATTTCTCCATAAAAGCAAACAATTTTGGGGAAAAGGGGGAGGTGTCGCAGTCTCCTCTAGAGGTGCCTCAGGAGGGTTGGGAATGTTATGGGACGAGACATGCTTTAAGAAAATCCAGGTTAAACTTAACTCAAACTGGATTTTTGCTCAGCTTTTTCATCTTCACAACAAAGAAACTGTGATTCTCTTCAATATTTATTTTCTTTTCTTCTTGGGAGAAAAAAATTCTGTTGGGAATCCATTAGGGAGCTAGAAAATGAGATTCAAATGGATAATGTCATTCTCACTGGAGACATGAACATCACTTTAAGTCAAGAGGAGAAGCGAGGGAGAAGCATTGTAAGGGATCCATCCAAGGAATGGGTGGAAGAGCTCATCCAAGACTGGGATCTGTTGGACGTCAAGCCACCCAAGGGAAAATATACTTAGACCAATAGAAGATCGGGTCCAGGCCACAATGCTGCAAGGTTAGATCGTTTTCTCATCCAAATCTCCTTCTTGCTTTTAGGTCTTGATGTCAGTTATGATATTATTTCTTCTTTGGTCTCTGATCACAAGCCCATTAGACTTGAGCTGAAGCCGCAAATGAATCTGGGACCTATTCCCTTCCGTTTCAGTGCCCTCTAGGTGCAGCAATCCAACTTTTTGGACAGAATTGAGGAAGTCTGGAAATAACCTGTCAGTGGATCCCCCTTCTTTGTATGGGAAGAAAAGTTGAGGAGAGTGAAGAGGGCCCTCAAAAGCTAGGCTAAAACCCTCCCCTCTCTGACTGAGTCAAGGCGGATGGCCCAGGCCTGTTTAGAAAGTCACCAGAAAAAAAATGGAAGAGATGGACATCTCGAAGGACAACTTAACCCTAGAAGAGGAGCTCCAGGCTAATCTCCATAAGGCTTGTATTCGGGAGGAGGAATATTTGAGGCTTAAATCTTGCAATCTGTGGCTAAAATATGGGGACAGGAACACCTCCTTCTTTCACAAGCACACTCGGGCCAGAAGAATCTTTAACTCTATAGTGGAGATAACCTTAGGAGATCAAACCTTCTCCGATCCCATCAGCATAAAAAATGCTACCCATCAGCACTTCAAAGATCTGTACACAGAGGACAAGAAAGAAAGTCTCAGCTCCAATCTGCTCGAGTTGGACCCTCTAAAGGTCAATGCCCAAATGAACGCTATGTTAACTGCTCATGTCACAGTCAAGGAAATCAAGCAAGCTTTGGATGAAATGGATCCGGACAAGGCTCCTGGGCCAGATGGAGTCACTGCTTGATTCATTAAAACTTGTTGGAACATTGTCAAAAAGGATCTCTACAAAATGATCTTAAAGTCCCAGACCTGCCACAAGATTGGGGGCAACACCAATCGGCCTTCTTGGCCCTTATACCTAAACAGAAGGGTGCAAGTACTTTCAACAGATTCATGCCAATCTCACTCTGCAACATTGGCTACAAACTCATCACCAAAGTCATGGCCAACAGATTGAAAGGCCTTCTTCCGAAAATCATCCCTGACAATCAAGGGGGATTTGTCAAAGGTAGGTAGATAACTGATAACTTTATTCTAGTTCAAGAAGCGATCCATTCAAGCATCCAAAGACGAGAAAAAGGCACAACTATCAAACTGGACCTGGCTAGTGCGTTTGAAAGAGTTAGGCACAAATTTCTCTTTGGGGTCATGCATCAATTTGGGTTTGACTGCTGCTTTCTAAAATGGGTCAAGGCCTGCATTATGGAACCATGAATTGATCCTCTCGTCAACGGGCATGCTGCGGACTTCTTCAAGGCGATTCGTGAGATAAAGCAGGGATGCCCCTTATCCCCTCTTCTCCTTGTCATTCAAGCTTCTGTCCTCAGTTTTATGTTGGAGAAAAGGAAAATTGAACAAGATTTTATGGGCCTTAGGATCGCCAGGGGAGTTAGAGACATAAACCATGCTCTCTTTGTCAATGAATCCATTATCCTGGGGGGTGCTTCCACCATCTCGACATCCCGCTTCAAACTGGAGTTGGATCGCTACTGCCTTAAGTCTAGAAGTGAACTCAACATGGGAAAATGATTTATGTATGCCTGGAACCTCACTGTCCTTGAGTTAAGCACGATCACCAAGATTTTGGGATTTAAAGGTTCCACGAAATGGGGTTCTTTTAAATATCCCAGGCTGTTGATCTTCCAAGGACGCCCGAGTGGGAGGGACTGGCACCTTTTGTTGGAAAAATTCAAGCTTAAAATGCAAGCCTGGGGCACGTCGTGGCTCAATCTGGCAGGTAAGATCATTCTTATTAAGTCAGTTCTTAACAGTCTTCCAATTTTTCAGATGTTTGTTTTGTTGGCTCCGATGGGCATCCTTCGCAAGATGGAGCAATCCATTCGCTCCTTTTCCTGGAAGGGAGGGAAGAACAATGCAAAGAGAATTCTGTTGATCAGTTGGAATAAAATCGCCATGCCACTACTGGAAGGTGGCCTTCACATAAAAGATCTTAGGGAGCACAACATCACTCTGGGGGCCAAGATCTTATGGCAGCGGGTAGCAAGGAACCCGGGATGGGCGCAGGTTGCCTTGTGGAAAAAATATAGCTTAGAAAGGCGCCTTTGCAGCCTGGAGAATTTCCAGTCTAATTGTCAAGGCTCCTAGATTCATCAGATGTGTAAACGCGCTCTTCCGCTGCTGCGCGAACACCTGTATTAGATTCCAGGCAGTGGGAAATGGATCAAACTGTGGGAGGACAGGATCATGGATGCAAAGGCTATTGGGGAGGACCCTGAGTTGCTGGAGCTAAAAACATGGATGATAACAGGTGGTCTATGCACGATGTGGGACATTTTAGATTGGGATAACAACAACTGGGCAAGATGGAAAAAAATAGAGATTCCTGCCCATCTGGAGCAAGCATGGGCTAAATTCATGGAAGCGTTGGTTGGGAAAGCTCCCCTAAATGTAAGGAAAAAATACAGAAGGGGATAGGGTTCCTCGAAGGGATGCTACTCTGCAGCAGAAGGCTACAAATGTCTTAAAGCCATTCCCACTGTCCCCCGCAACCTTGCGATTTGGAAAGGGATCTAACATGTTAAAAGCTTTCTGAAGATTGATATTTTCATCTGGAAGTTGGGGCACAAAAGTATCCTCATAGCTGAAAATTTGTAGCGTTGCGGCCTCCATGACCCCTCTCGGTGCCCGCTCTGTCAACAACAAGAGGAAAATACGGTTCACATCTTTCTTGAGTGTCGTTACGCCCGAGGCATATGGAACGAAACTTTGTTGATTTGGAATAAGAGCCCCACCGTTCCATCCAACATCACGAGTTTGTTTTCCTTTTTGGGAGACCTGTTCCCTAAATCCTTCCGTGGGAGAGGCTTGCCTTTCGAGGGGTGGATGATTATCCCAAAGCTCATTTGCTAGAAGATTTGGCTTGAAAGGAACAATAAGATATTTCAAGAGAAGGCCCTTAAACAACAAAAAATCAATGTGAAAATCAAAATCCTATTCAAAGAAATAATGCAGGCCAAAGTGAACCAGAAGTAGGCTTGTAGCTTAAACTAGCAAGGCAGGGAGTGGTGTCAGCAGCTGGGGCTAAATCTCCCCATGGGACAAAATATGGAGAAAGGCAGAGAAGAATGGAAAATCAGGTTGGAGGATGAGGACTTCGACAAAAGGAGAAGAAGCACAGATATACACACTATGTTTTTTTATGACGCAACAAAGGGGAATCCATGGAAGGTTGGAGGCGGAGGAATTATCTGTTGCCCTTCAGACCAAATCATTTCCCACTTTGCTTAGGGTTTGGGGCTTACCTCGAACAATCAAGCGGAATCCATGGCTCTTCTCCAAGGCTTGAAACAGCTGCAAAAAAATGGAATAAAGGAGGCTCGCGTTATTGGAGACTCACAAAACCTCATTCGCCTAATTGTAAAAAAATCGGTCCCCAAAGATCTCTACTTGCAACGGTTGTTCGATCGTATTAATAAGTTGATCGTGTCTTTTGACATACTTCAGTTCTTTCATGTCCTTCGGAAAAATAATACAGAAGCAGATCTTGAGGCCAACATCGTTGTTTCTTTACATGCGGGATCTCTCCTTTGAGATGGGGGGGATTCATGGGACCCTCTGCTTTAGCCAGCCTCTCTCCCTGTCATGTATTTTTGTCTCTTGCTGTAGCAATTAGTTTGTATTGGAAAGTATGCTAGTCAATGGGAAATTGCTAGAGCAGAGTAGGCGAAATTTTTTGTTTCGAAAACCCCTAGACTTTGGGTCTTCAGAGATAAAACCACCAAACATAAGCCTCAAAATTTTTGAAGCAATATAAACATACCTGTTTCTGTAAAAAAAATAAAAATAATAATAATAATATTAAATATTAAATTTATTATTTATTGAGAAAAACTTATTAAATTTACTAATCTCTAATAAAATAAAATATTATCAATATTAATATTTAATATATTGATTTATACATTATATATCTTTTATTTATTTTCTTTATTAATTTAAATAATATTATTATTTTTTCCACTTAATTACTGAACTTATCTAAATCATTTTTAATCATAGTAATATAATTTTTATTAATTAATATTCATTATTATAGGCTATAAAATTAGTATAATCTTTATTATTATAACCTATAAATTTTTATTATATAATTTTTATTATTATAACCTATAAATTTATTTCTAAACATTATTTGTTTTATTTTTTATTATTATAATATTATCATTATTAATTAATCTCTATCTCTTAATATTTTTTTATTATTATAATATCATCATTATTAATTAATCTCTATCTCTTATTATAGCTTAATACATTTTTAACTTTTTAAAATTTTGGCCTTTTGGTTCTGGTTTCTGTCTCCTCAGAGTCACTTAGAAAAATTCAATTATGAGGTAATTAGTCATTGAAAATTCAGGGAGCATGTGCAACTGATGAAGCCATTAGTCGGCACCCAATGCATGCGTTTATGAAAACGCAGTGCATGACACTTTCAATCTGGACTATTATTTTCAGATTATAGTCTCATTAATGAATGTGGTTGAGTACAGTTAGAGATTTAAATTGATTGTTTAATTTTTAAATTTATATTGGCCAACCACATTAATAAACTATAGCCTTAAAAATATGTATCTCCTTGGGGACCGAAACTATTCACGCGGTGCACATGTAGGCATTCACCACATTAATGCGTTGATTCCATGGAAAATTAGTGCATGAGACTTCTAAACGATATCATCCGATACCATCCACGCAGGCATTCACGACACTAACCCCATACTCGTGAATCATCATGAAAATGCATGGAGTCTATGAAAATGCCTGAATGTGACTCTTAAAAGATAATGTTTGATCTAACAGTCAAGCATTCACCTCAGTCACCCGTGGTAATTTGTCTCTCATATCATTAATCAAAAGTAGTCATTTCGTTTACGTTCACGTTCGGAAGACTTCTCAATGGTGACCAACAATAACTATTCTTTTTTTTTCAGAAGAAAAAAACGTTGATTATATTATAATATAAACAGTTCATTTTCAAATAACATTCTCAACTGATGAGTATAGCGAGAGGTCAGTCATATAGCCAGAGCATGTATTGCTCATTAATAAAAGAGTAAAACTGTGAGCAATAAACTGGCTATCAACAACAACTATTCACGCGGTGCACATGTACGCGAACTTCGCTGTTTGATAAGCCTAATCAAAATGCGTTGATTCCATGGAAAAGTAGTGCATGATACTTCAATGAGAACCCTTTTTCCACCTTATAATGATGGTCAATCAACCCTATGGAGAATTCAATGCTTCACATTTTAAGATTGAATGACTACCCTGTTGGAATTTATGAAAATTCCAGAACAAACCAGAGAGAATAATACTTTCCTCTTTAACATAGAGAAATATAAAAATTTCTTGCTGTAGACAGAGCTTTGCACTTGAAAAACTATTTCATTAAATTAAAAAAAACTATTACAAACTCTTCCTCAACATAGAGGGTATACAAAATAAAACTGCTTCAAACGCAGTGCAGAAAACAAACTCTCTGTCTCTTTGTCTGTGCAAAACAATGCACTGCTCTGTGTTTAAAATGCTCTCTGTCTATTACAAAGAAAAACACACTGTTGTGCTTTTTCAAAACAAAACATAAAAACATTACATAGGCTCTCAGGCCTTTTCGCTTTTATATGTCACACATATTTAAAACATAAAACAACTATATGAAATGAAACTTAAACTAAAGTCTTGTTTGAAAGACCTTCGGGCCCACTTTACAATTCGCGCATGTGCATATAATATATATGTTAAAACATACATATTAAAAAACTTTTAAACCTTTGCAACGAACCTTTGCAGCGCGCGATGAAAATAAACAAAACTCTGCCAAACTTGAAAGAACAATGAACCAAAACACAATGCACATTTCGCGTAACAAAACTTGGGTTGATGACGTATGCATTTGTGTGCACGATGGATTATACAATCCAGCGCATAATCTCATTTCGGGTCCAGTTTTGGCCTGCTGACGCAAGCGCCATTTGTAATGTGAAAACCTTTTAAATCCACTTCAATAAACCCATCGAGTCCGGTTCAATAAAAAAACACATGGTTCACATAAAAATCTCCGATGCCGATGGTGGAACGGACCCGCGATGGAATATCAACTGCGCTATATAATAGTGGATCAGGTCCATGACTTAAACAAAACAAAAGGGTTCAAACATCAAACTTCCGATTCTGATTGAGGATCGGACCCGAGACCAAAACATAAACTGCTCTATATAAGAATGGATTGGGTCTGCCATTCCACATTGTGCAATCGGGCCATACACAAAAAACATTTCCGATGCGATTCAATACTTGCGACTAAATAAAATAAAGTCATGTGGTCTGGTGGACCACACCACCCGCGGTGCTTGGCATTCGGTGGATGGCGATAGTTATGTTATATAATATAACATGTGATTGTGTTGAACGCATCGCACCCTCCACCATCAACAAGACACTGTAGCTATGGGGACCACGGGGTTTTAAAAAAATTCCCACGTATAAAAAAATGCTCTGTTTCTATTTAACACTGTTTTGAAATACAGAGTATTGCACAAAGGAAACGATTTGACTGTTATTAAAAAATTAGAAGGCGGTCCTGTACCAGGCTTTTAAACAATTACAACAAGCGGCTGGAGGACAAAAAACTGGAGAATAAAAATGGAAAGCGGCTCTGCACAGCGACTGTTGAAAGTAACATTTCAACACTCCCCCTTACTTTCAACTGCTGGGTTATCAGTCATACCCAGGCATTTTCTCAAAAACTCAAAACTCTTTTGTCCCAATGGCTTGGTCAGAATGTCTGCAAACTGTTCCTGAATTCTGCAATGTTCCAAAAAAATTTCTCCATTGTTTACCAATTCCCTGATGTAATGAAATTTTGTGTCAATGTGTTTCGTTCTCTTGTGAAACACAGAATTCTTAGATAATGCAATAGCTAAGCTATTGTCACAAAAAATCACTGTTCCTTTTGCCTACTCTTGGCATAAACTTCTTAGCATCCTCCTCATCCAAATTGCTTGACACGTTGCTGCTATAGCTGCCACATATTCTGCCTCTGCTGTAGACAATGCTACAATAGGCTGTTTTTTAGAAGCCCATGAAATGGCTCCTGAACCCATGTGAAAAACATAACTAGAAGTGCTATTCTGATCATCTACACTTCCAGCCCAATCACTATCAGTGTATCCTATTAAATATGAACATTCTAAAGCAGTATATAAAATACCAAACTTTTTAGTACCTTTAACATACCTCATAATTCTCTTCACTGCCTGCCAATGTGCATCCTTTGGCTTCTCCATGAATCTAGAAATCAAACTAACAGCATGCATTATGTCGGGCCTAGTTGCAGTCAAATACATGAGGCTGCCAACTATGCTCTTGTACAAACTAGGATCAAAATCCTTGCTGCTGTCCTCTCTGCTGAGTTTTAATCCCATCATTGTGGGAGTGATTGCTGCTTTGTTGTCCTGCATATTAAATATTTCCAGCACTTCATTGACATATTTTGTCTGTGAGATAAAAATCCCATTTTCATCTTGTTCTACTTCTATTCCTAAGAAGTATCTCAACAAACCCATGTCAGTCGTTTCAAATTCTTCTTTCATGATTGTTTTAAAATTTTCAATAAGATAATCATCATTACCTGTGAAAATAACATCATCAACATATAAAACCACAATCAACATTTTACCATCCTTTTCTTTGATGTAGAGAGTAGGTTCTCCCTCACACTTTTCAAATCCATTTTCCAGTAGATAGAAATCTATCCTACTGTACCACACTCTTGGTGCTTGCTTTAGCCCATAAAGAGATTTCTTCAACTTGCACACTCTGTGCTCTTGGCCTTTCTTTTCGTAGTCGAGAGGTTGTTCAATGTAAACCTCTTCCATTAACACTCCATTTAGGAATGCTGACTTCACTTCCATTTGGTAAAATTTCCACTTGTTTTGTGTTGCTATGAACAACACTGCTCTCACGGTTTCCATTCTAGCAACCGATGCGAAAGTTTCCTCATAGTCTATCCCATGCTTCTACTTATACCCTTTGACAACAAGTCTTGCCTTGTGTCTCTCTATTTTTCCTTCAGCATTACTCTTAGTCTTGTAAACCCATTTAACTCCAATAACAT
Organism: Pinus albicaulis; assembly: GCA_034641835.2. NCBI lineage: Eukaryota > Viridiplantae > Streptophyta > Pinopsida > Pinales > Pinaceae > Pinus > Pinus albicaulis. The sequence continues at coordinate 1,587,251,763 of CM076579.1, forward strand.
CATTACCTTTTGGGAGTTCAACCAAATCCCATGTCTTGTTTCTTTCTATGGCATTAATCTCCTCATCCATAGCTTCTATCCATTTCCTATCCTTAATAGCTTCTTCAAAGTGGATAGGGTCATCAACATGACAATATAAAGCAAACAAAGAATTCATACCTTCATTTTCTGCCTCTTGTTCATAAATGTCATTCAAATTTCTGAACTTCTTACCTCTTTCATTTGGTGTATGAGTGCTTGAAGAAGCACTCGAATTTCCTCCTTGTGGTGTGCTTGGAGAAGCACTTTCATTTCTCCTCAAGGGTTTTTCTTGCTGCCCTTGTGTTGGTGTTGTTGTTTGGGGATGTATTTCATCCAACTCATCATCATTTTCATCATGAGATAAACAATGTTTAACATTCACTGTGAAACCATCCCAAGCTTCCTCTTCAATGAACTAAACATCTCTGCTCACAATAAACTTCTTGGTGGATGGCTTGTACAACCTATAAGCTTTGGATTCCTCACTGTATCCAATGAAAATACATTTCTCCCCCTTGCTATCCAGCTTCTTCCTTAGCTGATCCGGAATGTGTGCATAAGCCACACATCCAAAAACTTTCATGTGTTTGACACCTTGCTTTGTGCCACTCCATGCCTCTTCTGGCACTTTGTTCATAACTGCTTTTGTAGGACATCTATTCAGGATGTACGCTACACAATGTATAGCCTCAGCACAATAATCATTAGGCAAATGCTTTGCCTTAACATACTCCTTACCATGTCCATTATTGTTCTATTCTTCCTTTCATCAACTTCATTTTGCTGCAAAGTATATCTAGTTGTAAACTACTTATGAATCCCATTTTCTCTACAAAAATGTAGAAAATATTTAGAGATATACTCACCTCCTCTATCAGTCCTTAGGACTTTGATATGCAGCCCACTTTGGTTTTCCACAAGTGGTTTGAAATTGCAGAATCTTTCAAACACTTCACTTTTTTTTTTCAAAAAGTAAACCGAAGTTTTTCTAGTGAAATCATCAATAAATGTTAGCATGTAATGGCTGCTAGCAAGTGATGGAGTTTGCATCGGTCCACATAAATCTGAGTGGACAATCTCTAAGGGTGATTTTTCCCTTATGCTTTTCCCGGAAGGAAAACTTTCTCTATGTTGTTTCCCCAAGATACAACCTTCACAAAGGCTATCTGGTTTCTCAATCAATGGCAAACCTCTTACCATTCCTTTTCTGTTCAACAAGTTAAGACCTCCAAAGTTGAGATGTCCAAATCTCAAGTGCCACAACCAATTGTCATCTTTTGGTTCGCTTTGGAAAGCCTCTTGTGTCACTGCTACTATCTCTTCTTCATTTTTCAAATCTACTCTCATTCTGAGAGGGAACATCCTGTTCCTTGTCATCTTCACTTCAGCAATACATTGTTTGTTGGGTGGTTTATCCATGATGGTGCAAACATCATCCTCAAAGAAAACATTGTACCCCTTTTGAACAAGTTGTCCAATACTCAAGAGGTTACATTTCATTCCTAGAACATAATAGACATCTGCTATGGATTTCTTTTCACCTTTCCTTGTTAAAACATTTACATCTCTTTTTCCCATAACATAAACTTTACTATCAGTCCCTAGTGTGACTTGTGACTTCACACTCTCATCTAGCATAGAAAACATGGCCATGTTTCCTGTCATATGGTTACTACAACTGGAGTCTAGAAATCATAAATCTTCACTCTTTTCTTCAGCCATATTACAAGCTAAAAACAATTTATCTTGGCTGATATTTTCTCCAGTAAAATTTGCATTTGTTCTATTACCCATATCATGCTGCTTCTTTCTACATTCATTTGCATAATGTCCATATTTTTTACAATAGTGACATTGGACATTGGATTTATCATACCTTTTTCCTTGAGCATGTTGCTGACCACTTTTTTCGCTGCTACCTTGGCCTTGTTGCTAATTTGGATTGCTGCCCCTTCCTTGAGCATTTGCTGGACTGTTTCTTCCACCTTTGTTTTGGCTTCCACCTTTGTTTTGGCTTCTGCCTCTTCCTCTCTTGTTTCCTCTACCTTGCCCTCTTCCTCTTTCGAAAGACATCTGGGTCTTAAAGGTATGCTCTAGAGATGAGTTTTCATTTCTACCCAATCTTTGCTCATGTGTCATCAGTGATGCATGTAGCTCATCCACTAAAAATTTTGTGAGATCCTTGGTCTCTTCTATGGTGGTGACAATCACATCAAACCTTGGGGGTAGACTCCTCAAGAGTTTTTCCACAATCCTCCTTTCTTCAAGAGTCTCTCCATGAGACCTTATCTGTGTGACCATTCCAATCACATGAGTGAAGAATGAGTCAATATTATTTAAATCCTTCATGCAGAGAGTCTCAAAGTCTCTCCTCAGCAGCTGAAGTTTTTCTGTCTTCAATTTCTCCATGCCTTGATAGGCTGTCTTGAGATTTTTCCATGCTTCTTTGGATCTCTTGGCTGATGCTATCCTTGGAAACACACTCTCATGCACTGCTTGATACAAAAAGTAGAGGGCTCTTAATCCTTCTTCTTATTTCTCTTCAGCAGTTCCTTCTCTATCTGAGTTAAATCATTAAACTCATTCTCATCTGCTGGCTCTTCAAAGCCATCCTCAACAAGTTCCCATAAGTCGTGGGAAGCAAACAAGGCTCTCATGGTTATTGCCCAGTAGTCATAGTTTTTCCCATTAAATTGTGGGAGTTGGGCATTTCCAATACCCATGCTAGTGCTGGCTCCAGCCATTCTTTCACTCTTAACTATGCTTTAAAATACTTGACTGTGTTTTTAAAACAACTGATTGTCTTCAACAGTAACACAAAAAAATGACTTGAGAAATACCTTTGGATTCTTCTTGACTGAGTCTTCACTCTACTGGAGAAGCTGATGCAACAAAGAACTCCTTCCTTCAGCTTCTTTGACCTTCAAAGAGCATGGAATAGCTCCGATACCATGTTGGAATTTATAAAAATTCCATAACAAACCAGAGAGAATAATACTCTCCTCTTTAACACAGAGAAATATAAAAATTTCTTACTGTAGACAGAGATTTTCACTTCAAAAACTATTTCATTAACTTTAAAAAAAATATTACAGACTCTTCCTCAACACAGAGGGTATACAAAATAAGACTGCTTCAAACGCAGTGCAGAAAACAAACTCTCTGTCTCTCTGTCTGTGCAAAACAATGCACTATTGTGCGTTTAAAATGCTCTCTGTCTATTACAAAGAAAAAAGCACTGATGTTCTTTTTCAAAACAAAACATAAAAACATTACACAGGCTCTCAGGCCTTTTCGCTTTTATATGTCGCACATATTTAAAACATAAAACAACTATATGAAATGAAACTTAAACTAAAGTCTTGTTTGAAAGACCTTCGGGCCCACTTTACAATTCGCGCATGTGCATATAATATATATGTTAAAACATACATATTACAAAAATTTTAAACATTTGCAACAAACCTTTGCATCGTGCGATGAAAATAAACAAAACTCTACCAGACTTGAAAGAACAATGAACCAAAACACAATGCACATTTCGCGTAACAAAACTTGGGTTGATGACGTATGCATTTGTGCGCGTGATGGATTAGAAAATCCAGCGCATAATCTCATTTCGGGTCCAGTTTTGGCCTGCTGACGCAAGCGCCATTTGTAATGCGAAAAACCTTTTAAATCCGCTTCAATAAACCCATCGGATCCGGTTCAATAAAAAAACACATGGTTCACATAAAAATATCCAATGCCGATGGTGGAACGAACCCACGATGGAATATCAACTGCGCTATATAATAGTGGATCGGGTCCGTGACTTAAACAAAACAAAAGGGTTCAAACATCGGACTTCCGATTTCGATTGAGGATCAGACCCGAGACCAAAACATAAACTGCTCTGTATAAGAATGGATTGGGTCCGCCATTCCACATTGTGCAATCGGGCCATACACAAAAAACATTTCCAATGCGATTCAATACTTGCGACTAAATAAAATAAAGCCGCGTGGTCTAGTGGACCATGGGGGGACCACACCACCCGTGGTCCTTGGCATTCGGCGGAGGGCGATAGTTGTGTTATATAACATAACATGTGATTGCGTTGAACGCATCACACGCTCCACCATCAACAAGACATTGTACCTGTGGGGACCACGAGGTTTTAAAAAAACACCCGCGCATAAAAAAAATGCTCTGTTTCTATTTAACACTCTGTTTTGAAATACAGAGTACTACACAAAGTAAACGATCTGACTGTTCTTCAAAAATTAGAAGGCAGTCCTGTACCAGGCTTTTAAACAATTACAGCAAGCGGCTGGAGGACAAAAAGCTGGAGAATAAAAATGGAAAGCGGCTCTGCACAGTGACTGTTGAAAGTAACATTTCAACATACCCATGGAATCAAAGATAGTCTCCAAGGGACATATAGTTAATCTGTCTAAAATCCTCTCTAGTAATGTACTGAATAGTTTGTCCAAGGTGAAAGATGTCATGGAAAATAAAAGAGCACCTCTTTACATGTAAGCATATTTGGTCGATGCCTTTTGTGCTCTAAACGAGTTTCCAGGAACAAATTTGAATTGGACTTTGATGCTCCCTCATATTCATATATATTGAAAAGAACTATGGACATATCAATATCCTAAGTTCTTTTTTGAACTTTGTGATCAATTTTTTACCAAGACTCACCAAATACTCTTTGAGTTCCAAGCACCATGATTATCAAAAGAGACAAGTTTTATTGTTAGGGGAATCAGGAACTCATACTATGAAGAAACTTATACATACATCATATTATTTGGTTGCTCAGCACAACCACACTTAATTCCTCAATTTGTCTCCGACCGATAGGTAATTCAAGAAAGTGTATATGAGATAGTGCGAGTTAGAGTGGCGTCAACTTTGGCAATTAATAATAAGAGGTTGTGGCTAGGATTTCCAATAAGGATAATTCATTATGCCTTCACAAATTTCCCATAGGTCATCAAAAAAGATGATAACATTCAAGAATTAAAGCTTATTATAAGTACTTTTAGGGTGCATGACGCCCATACAATGGTGAAGGAACATTTTGTGTTTGTAAGGATTACCTAGCATATGAGCACGCATTTGATCTCATCAACTTGGTATTTCAAGATGTATTCACATATGAGGAAGCAGAGACGAGAATGAAAATTAGGAAAAAAGAACACTTAACAAACCTCCAACTTATAGAATCAAAACAGAAAGGAGAGACATTGTACACCAAGATGTAAGAATGCATGGCAATGTTCACAAGATGTGGTATTTGTTTCTTTGAAGGAGAAAAAGGAAGAGTTCGTCAAGTTGTGTTTCTTACGTAGTGTTTTTCAAGTTAGTGGTTTTGCTTGTGACAAGATGTCTTAGGATTTTGGAAGGTCCACTCTTGAGCGAGAGGCTCATGATTAGCCTTCATTCTGAAATCCATGGCATGAGCGTCATGTCGAACTAGAGGATGATGGAATAAAAAAGTTGAAAGTGGACAATATGCCAAAAAACTTTTGCAGCCAAAACAACGGCCATTGTAGACCATTTGATGTGTTGACGCCATGAAGTGAAAGAGATGGCGAAGAAATTCTTCCAGATTGGAATTTGGTACCGTGGAGGTAAAATAATAGTCATTTCATTTATAGTGATTACTGATATTTGAATTATATGTTGTAGTTCACTTGGATGAGCTTAACTTGGAAAAGTGGTTTCCAAGGAGAAGCTTGCATCAAATGCATGTTTATGCAAAGGAGAAACAAAATTCTCAGTGGGAAGTCCATCAATCAAGCTTTCCAAGCACAGAGAGATCGATTTGTTACATCGAGATGTTTTTTAGTAGTCAAAAAGCATCGAGCAAGGGTCAGCAGTGAAAGGAGGACATTAGTTGAAGTGCCAAGCCATTTGCAAGGCAAGGCATGTCAGTGAACCAAAGTGGTTGTCATGGAAATTTTTCCAAGTAGAATCAAGTTGATAGAACTTAGAAAAGATAAGAGTATTGAAGTCTCATCAGATAACTGGCTTTTGTGGGTCCAAAAGCCTTTCAGTGGAAAGGAATGATCAGAAACGGAATTGGGGGAAACAATTTGCTAAAAAATGAAAGTGCTCAGAATCGCTCGAAACCTGAACAAACAAATAAGTCTCGTCTTCCTGATTCTGGCGCACTTCTTTTCATCAAAAAATGACTCCATATGAAAAATTTAGAGCCTGTTGTTCGCTTTGCCAAACAGGCGAATTTAATAATAAAAAAAGTCAAACAGAGTCAAAGGGATCAATTTTTGGTCAAAATTTGGTTTTCCTTTGGCCAATGGTGTGCTGACACTTGTCATCTTTTGGTTGGCCCAAATTTTTGGGCTACATGTTAGTTTTTAGTTAGTTTGGGGTCGGACCTATTGATTATATCGTTCACCCCTTAATATTTTGACAAAGGTCATAAGGAGCAAATCACATGATAGCATTTAAAAAGGTTAAGAGTTTCAAAGTCTGTGAAGGTGAAATAAAATTAAGCTGAGTCATATGCGGAAAAGGGTAAGCTCATTTTATAATGAAGCGGGAGTATGTGAAGGCTTTAATCTAAATAAATCGAAGGTATAAAAGGCACAAAGGAAACAGATATAAGGAAAAGCCCGCATATACTTTATACACGCACAGAAAGGAGTTGGCAAGTGAAATTTTGAGGGGGTCACAAATGAGAAGAATAGAGCGAAGCTCCCCCCCCCCCCCCCCCCCCCGAAATCCTGATGATGTGTCAAGGCGAATGACACAAGGCGAGCGCTTTACAGAGAAAAGGGTATGGGTTTTAGAAGCTAGCACGGAATCCACTTCGCATCCTTTGAGGGCCAGGTTCCAAGGTGCAGCTGTCACCATGACATAAAGGTAAGTTAAGTTTTTAGGACACCCGGTACCGAGGCCAGTACCGGCATTTAACCCGAGACGTGGTATTCACCTAACAAGAGCCTCACACCCAATCTCGTTATGTCGCGTGTCCCACAGTCGGTGTCCTTATGACGTCAGCCCTATTCGTTTACCCTGCCTTCTTTTCCCAAGCTGCCTCGGGCCTGTATAACTGTCTTCCATCCTTTACTGTGGTAAAATACTCCAATTTTTCGACTACTGTATAAGAAAAAGTAGGCGCCCAATACTAGGTCTACCTGGTCATTGTCAATACCCCTGCGTCGCTTTCCCGAGCAATTTTCTACTTCGCAGGTATTCCATCCCTTTCATTCCATCTCGTTTCCTTTTGATTGTGTTTTGGGTTTGTATGATGGTCACGGGCAAGGTCACCACCAAGAAAACAGAGCCCAAAACTCCCCAAGCCCATGAGTCCAGGGCTGTCCTAGGGCCTGAACCATTCATATACTTGCAAGCTGACATTCGTGACCCGCAATACCCATTTCCCATTAGCAACGTCAAGCCTGAACTTTTTAGGAAGCATGTGGAAAATAAAGATAGGTTCCGAGTCGTTTTGTCTGGTATGTATCATCAAATAACCCCCCCAGTATACCCAGTGGTCGAATTCATCTATTGGCTCTGAGATGCTTATGATGAACGTCGGGGCATGTTCCTCTCATCTCAGGGGAACAAAATATTCACTATCTCTCCCGAAAACATCAGAAAAGCCCTTTGCTTTCCTACCAGTTCAAACTATGTCATTTTTAGTGAAATAACGTTGACTCCTCAATTTGCAAAGCTTCCATGGAGGCAACAGAGCGATTCCATCGCCTCCATAACCGACTCTCAGTTCACAACCCTTCCCACCGCAGACTCAGTGCCCCTAAGCTTATTCAAGGAAGACGTCCAGTCTATCCTTGCCCTTATCGCGGGTCTCCTAGGTGTGGAAGGTTTTGGGCAAGCCTCCAAAGGATGCATAGCTTTTCTATGGTTAATGTCTCAACCTGGGGTTGTTCTAGATATTCCTGGTTTTCTGGCCTCCACCATTCAGACTCAGTTCTAGGAGCTCTTAGACACGAGTCATTTTCGCTTTTGTTCTATGTTCTTTTATCTTTTCCTCTTCCAGCATGCTGATAAATTTGAGGGTTTGGGTTTGGATAATATTTACAAGATAAATTCTCAGCCGAGACCAATTTTTGACTGGAGCCTCACAACGCATCAGTTGGCAAACGGGGTGGGCTACTCAAGGTTCCTAAATGATTTCATGCCCATATCTTATACCATTATCCATGACTCTCCTTCGCCTAGGGTTTTTCCTGAACTGAGGAAATGGTTACAGTACAGTGAAGCTCAAAGTACTGGGGACTGATACTTGTTTGATAATTACACTGAAATCCGGGTTTATTGCACCGAAGTCTATCCCTACCAACTGCCAGTTTTTCCTGCCCGACGGATTTACGCTTTGGAATACCTCCGCGAGACCCTAAAAGCTGACCAACTGCACTTCCTCCCTACAAAAAAGGGGTTTATCCTCAAGCTCCCCACAACCATTGGCCCCTTCGTTGTTAATTCAAGGCACACCCTTCTTGTGGTGGAAAAGCTGCTTCAAGACATGGATTTGAGACAAGGGAAATTTTGGCCCTATGATCCAAAGGGCATCATTTCTAACAGAAGGAAGAATAATAAATCAACCCCTTATATGCATGAAACAAGGCCTTTCATCGAATGGCAAGCTAATCTTGAAAACTGGCCTTTGCTTTCACAGATGGAGACCCCTCGACCTCCCCTCCACCAATGCCAAGCTCTACCATTTATGTTGTGTGTTATTTCTTACATATATATGCAAACGTTTTATATTTGTTGTAACACAATTGCAATGGCAAAGGAAAGTAGGGCTAGCCACATCACATACAACCACGACATATAACCAAGTTGGAGCTTCGGTATAACCACGCCATTACCGTGCTTAACCTCCACTAACTGCGCTTAACCCTTAATTAATCAACACTTATCCAAATTTAAAATGTCATTTAAGTTGGCGAAGTCTGCCAATTTCGGCAGGAACTCCAGATTTGGTGGAGTTAATTGAAGTTGCTCCAGTTTTAGAGGAGTTTTCTTAGGAAAATTTGAAGAAGCCATAAATTGAGCAAATTTCGACCGAATTGGGCTCAGAAAGAGTCTATCCTGGCAGATTTGGATGCTTTCAGCATGTTGGAGCAGGTTCTAGGAGTTATAGAAGATTTTAAACAACACTTTTTCCATTTTGTGCTCCTATAGAGGCCCAAGCCAAGGTTAATGAAAGAGGCATAACTTCTGCCGAGAGAGTGAGAATTAGACTTAGTTAGAACAAAAACAGGGGTATTGGGGGTGTCCCAGAGCCATTGGAGCAGGTGTGAGAGCCATAAGAGCTCATGAAATGGTTGTATTCATATTTTTTATCAGTTAATCAAAGAGGGCCAAGCCATTGAAGCTGGCCCATGGAGATGTAGCCTAGGAGGGATGAACTCCTTCATCACTACTGTGTAATGTGATTGTTGTGTATTGTATTATCTGTAATTTACTTGTTGTTTATGTGTTTTTAAAGCTAATTTACTTCATGAATTGGTCATAAAAGACACACAAATTTAACACATAAACCCTCTCATAGACTTGCTATCGACACAATCCTTAAGCACACTTTTCTTTTATACTGATGAGGAAGCTAGCACATCAAAAATAGTTTGTCCATATTAAGATCACATCTATACCTAGCACTACATATGAAATATACACACATCAACATATATAGACAACACCACATGCCCATAACATCACAGGTGCAACATGTACAACATATATATAGCAGTAGTACTAGTGCCAACTGATTGCTCAATTTTCGTTTCGACAATATCTATTTAAATGTAATTTAAAAAACTAGCTATTTTCTTTCTACCCTTTTAATTAAATTGATTAATTAAAAAAGATTGTCATATGAAAAAATTTCATATGAAATGATTTATGCTTATATGTACATGTGGTGTTGATAAGTTATGATATTGGACCCTAGTGAGCCATACATACTCTATCCCCTATGGATTTGAGCCCCCGATCTCTTACAATGAAGTGCACCTTCTCAACAAAGTAAATAATGGTTAACTATGTTTGACTATTGTTTACCTATTTACTCCCATCTAGATCAAAACAAAGCACAATTCTTCTTGACATAGTAAGCAATGGTTAACTATGTTTGACTATGGTGTATCATTGTTGAGGACGATTCATTATAGTTTGCCTTATTGTAAGCAATGGTCAACTATGTTTGACTATGATTTATCATTCCAAGAAACAAATGGAACTAGTACCTATAAATGTAAACCAATACCTATAAAAATAAATCTGTAATTAATGAATATTACAGAAACTATTAAAGAAAATGAAAATATAAAAGTAAATGAGAAGAGAAAAATAAGGGAAAACATGGATTTAATAAAATAGAAAATGAAAACAAGAACTGAAAGATCAAGGTGTGGCAAATGAAAGGTTCTTCTTGTTGGCCTTCCCATTACCCTAAGTCTCTTTATTTCTTCTTGTGCTTTTACCCTCAAAATGTATTTTTCTAGGAGGAGAGGAAAAAGGAGATATGATTTGCAAAATGGAAATAGAGCCAAAGTTTGGAAACACTTTTTGCCCTTTTTTGACGTTGAAAATTGTAATTTTCTATGTTTTTTCTACATCAACTCCACTAAACTCATATTTTCAATGAAAATTATGCTTTGACATAAAAACAAGATTTGTAGAGAATTATCTTACCTCCATACTCATATTTAAAAATTAAAAAACAAAAATATTGACATATAGAGGGGTAAATTTGTTGTTTACTAACTGCATATACTTGAAATTTTCAGGCAAACATAGATGGTCACTTTTTGAATCCTAACTTTTTTTAGGGATGGTTATTCATTTTTTGGAAATAAACCATATCATCATAATCTACATAGATTGCAATAGTGCAATGACTATTTTTTGGTAATTTTTAGATTAAATCACTATTTTTTATTATTTTTTGAAATGGACAAAGAAAAACAAACAATGATGTTTCAGTACATTTTATGTGCCCTAGATTTCCATTTTAAAGTTATTGAATTTTCATTCACTACAATTTTCAGAACAATGAAATTCCACAGTGACACAGTTTAGTATAAAATTAATAACAAATTTAAATTTTTAATGAAACTCCACAAATATTACATCATTAGAAACTAGATTCAGAGATGAATCTAATCGTACCAGGTCCGAAAGATAACCTTTCATTTTTGTATGTGTTCTGCCCCTCCAAAGCTGCAGGTTCCTGAAAACTGCAGAATTTTCTGGGTTTTTCGTTGACCAGAAACTCTCGACCGAGATAATTTCTTGGGCAAGACATTTAATAAACTATCGGGCGAGAAATTTTAAACTCTCGACCAAGAGTTTAAACCACCACATGTTAAATTTAACCGTGCGGCTAAACTCTCGTTCGAAAGTTGTACAAACTCTCGACCAAGATTTTGCGCCAGAGAGTTTACCCAAGGCGAACTCTCGGACGAGAGTTCTATAAATCTCGTCCGAGAGGTTACTAAAATCTCAGGCGAGAGTTTAATAAACTCTTGGAAGAGAGTTTATTAAACTTTAATCGAAACATTTTATCTTCGTCTGACAAAATCTTGCAAAGATTCATCGTATCGTCACAATGTTTCGGGGGAGAGTTCTATATAAATACTCTCGTTCGAAAGATTAATTCCACAATATTCCACACACCATTCTGAACCAGCGAAGGTGCAAAGGTGTGAGGGTGCGAATTTTTTTCCTGCAAAGGTGCAAATTTTTTCTGAGTGCAAAATTATTTTTGGCGAATTTTTTTTTTAAGTTTTTTTGGTGCGAAATTTTTTTGGCGAAATTTGTTTTGGAAGTTTTTCTAGGTGCAAAATATTTTTTGGAGAAATGTTTTTTTGAAATTTTTTTGGGTGCATGAAGGCTTGAAGATTTTTTCAAAATGTCTCTATGAAGGCATGAAGTATTTTTGCAAAATCTCTTTATGAATTTAACTATATATTTAATTTTCTCTCTTATTGAAAGCATGAAGTACTTATTCTGAAGTCTTTATGTTTTTTTTGGTATTTGGTCCAAATAGAATTGGAATTTAGGTTTCCAATTTTGTGAACATGGGAAACAAAAGGAATTTCCATTCAGGGCACGATCGAAAAATAATTGATTCAACGGAAAAGAATGAAAGATTAAAAAGAAAAAAGGCGAGAGGAAAGGGAAATATTAAGCCATGAAATAAATGTGGAGGTAGAGCATTGTGAAAGAGATGTAGAGGTGCATGACAATGAAAAGGAAATTTGAAATGTTGAGGAACTTGTAAACGAGAATATTAAAAACACAAATTTCAAAGAGAATGTTGAGGAACTTATCAATGAGAATATTGAAAACACAAATGTCTAAGAGAATATTTATATCGATCTCACTACTAAGTCAATAGTTTCTTCAATTTGAATTTTGTATTTTTAAAAAAAACATTGTAGTTCACTGTTCAAGATAGTTTTAAAATTAAAAATATGTATATGTCAATTTCAAATTAGAAGTTAATATTTTTTTTTATGCAGGGACAACATCAAAACCACAAGAAGATACTACCGCACCTCGAATTTCACTGCAATTAATTGGAAGTTCCAAGAACGTTGTATACGACTACAACTTTCTAGATAATATGGATCCAACTAAAATTGAAGAATTGGGACCACCAATGCCTGAAAGGATAGTTCGAGATAAAATAAATTGGGGGTTGAAACATATTTTTGAAGGTAAATATATCATAGCACAAGCTCAAATGTTACATAGATTTCTAAAGCACAAATCTCTCAGAAATGTTGTGGAATTATTGGGCATTAAAAGTGAGAAAGAGGTTTTAGTAAATCAAATGGTATCTAAAAATGTGACGTCGGCACTTGCCAGACTAACCAAAAGGAAATCTCAAGTTGAAAAGAATGCTCGTAGAGCACTTTTAATAGGTGTACTCACGAAACAAACTGCATCAAGTCGGTTGATGTCAGCAACTTCAAAATTGTTTAAAACATCAAGAAAAAATTTATGGAGGCATACAAAATTTAGAATTCAATTAGATGAGAATGACGAACTTGCATGTTGGGATAATATCTGCAGACATCCATATCATGATAGACTTCCTGATGGTGTGAGGGATAGGGTAAAAGAGTTTTAGGATTTGAATTCTCATGTGTCGCCAAATGAAGAGGACGTTGTGTGACCCCGTATATCTAAGGGAGTTTATGAATCTCATGCCAAACATATAACACACGTCAGTCAGGTAGAATTATTCCAGAACTTTATGGAGAGTAATACTGATGTGAAGGTTTCCCTTAGCACATTTTTGAAGATTAAACCATGGTATGTCAGGCCTATCATTGTTCGAGACACATGTTGTGGTCGATACCATGTAGAATTTAAATTATTTTATGAGACATTTGTAAATTTTGGCATAAAATATTGGTCAAATGACCCCCCTCCTTCAAGTGATCGTGAATTTTTATTGAAGATATTATGTGCACGAGAGGGCAATAAAGTATTTTATAAAAAAGAATGTGTTGGTGGAAGAAAATTTCCAGAATGTTCTCATTTGGCACTCTACAATGCAAAGTATCCCATTGATCCTAATGATCCCAGACTGTCAAATCTCAGTTTGAATTGGAAGCAATATGAAAATTTTACATACACTCCTATTGCATATTCAAGCACAGCATAAAAAAATATCACTTTACTTGATGACGACATTTCAGTGACATCTTTTATGGAGAAGTTTAGGGTGAAAATATACAAATATATTAAGCATTGTCATATAGCACGATGGTAGGATTTACAATTCAAGCAATCACGTGATGTGTTCCCAAAAGGAAATATATTATCAGTGGTTGATTTCGCTGAGAATTACACGTTTAGTCCACAAAAGAAGATACAACATGAGTATTATCATTCAGACCAAGTATCTATATTTGTGCATATTTTGTATAGACATGCAGAGTTTGATATCGATGGTTTTGATAGCGATGAAAATAATCGTGAGGTGATTAAGGAATACCATTTTTACATCAGTGATGATCGAACACATGATACATGTTTTGTTCAGCATTGTTTTAATGTTCTTTATAATGAATTTTTGAAACGAAGGGTCACTTTTAAATAACATTGGGTATGGTCAGATGGTTGTGCTAGTCAATTTAAATCAGCAAGATCGTTCTTTTGGTTGTCTCGTCTTCATAAGAGAACCAACATTCGACATACATGGAATTTCTTTGAGACAGGGCATGGAAAAGGAGAGAACGATGGTGTTGGGGCAAGCGTAAAACGTGCACTTAGGAGGCATCAATTGAATCACTCAGCTTCCCAACTTGCAAATTATTTAGATGTTGTTAATTGGTTCAAAGACAATTTAAGTCATGTATCGAACCCAAGGATGGCTGATGTGCACAAGCAAGCGTACACATTTAACTAACAATATATTATACATGCCTAGAGATATATGCGTATACATGTGTGTGTATTTTGTTATCAAAAAAATATTAAATATTGTTCAAAATTTGACTCATACATGTGTGTTTTCCTCAAGTTGGTACTTTTGGAATATTGCAATGGGCGATGTTTTTTTCACAATCACGTGATGTGTTCCCAAAAGGAACAATATTATCAGTGGTTTATTTCACTGAGAATTACACGTTTAGTCCACAAAAGGAGATACAAAGTGAGTATTATCATTCAGACCAAGTATCGATATTTGTGCATATTTTGTATAGACACGCAGAGCTTGCTGTCGATGGTTTTGATAGCGATGAAAATAATCGTGAGGTGATTAAGGAGTACCATTTCTACATCAGTGATGATCGAACACATGACACATGTTTTGTTCAACATTGTTTTAATGTTATTTATAATGAATTGTTGAAACGAAGAGTCACTTTTAAAGAACATTGGGTATGGTCAGATGGTTGTGCTGGTCAATTTAAATCAACAAGATCGTTCTATTGGTTGTCTCGTCTTCATAGGAAAATCAACATTCGACATACATGGAATTTCTTTGAGACAGGGCATGGAAAAGGAGAGCATGATGGTGCCGGGGCATGCGTAAAACGTGCACTTAGGAGGTATCAATCGAATCACTCTGCTTGCCGACTTGCAAATTCTTTAGATGTTGTTAATTGGTGCAAGGACAATTTAAGTCATGTATCAAACCCAAGGATGGCTCATGTGCACAGGTAAGCATACACATTTAACTAACAATATATTATACATGTGTAGATATATATATATGTGTATACATATATGTGCACGTATTTTGTTATCAAAAAAATATTTAATATTTTTCAAAATTTGACTCATACATATGTGTGTGTTTTTCTCAAGCAGGTACTTTTGAAATATTGCAATGGGTGATGTTGATAGATCATTGCCATATAATGCCAGTGTAATCCCTAAAACAAGAAGTTTACACTCAATTAGGAGCGAGGACATGACAAATATACATTTCATTGAGAAATGAAAGTGCTCTTGCTTTTGTTATGCATGTATTGATCAGACAGAGTCCATCGATGAATGTGAAAACCAAATTAAGAAATTTGTTCAACCATGGAAACTCGAACAATTGACACCATTGCCCCCATTTGGAAACGTGAGTGACAAGGAAATGGACAATGAAGTGGCTATGATTGACAATGATTATGATCGTGTCTCTGATATGGTTAGAGAAGGTGATGTCTTCGTTGTCATTGCACCAGAAAATAATCAAGAAAAAGTGCATTATTATTTATTACGATGCACTATGTCTAAATCCATGTTGTTGCAAGAGTATAATGATCCATCAAATTATACATACCCAATCGGTTCAATGGTGTTAATGGGACATTTCTTTGAAGAAGTAAATAAATGTAAAGATCATATTATTTTTCAAGGTTACTAGCCAGAGGTTATTTATGCCTAATATAGTCACTTGGTCATAGAAACTCAGTCACAATTGAAGCAAGTGAAGAGTAGAAAAAAACA